>CM053273.1:65851820-66343086 GCA_028583415.1 Protea cynaroides
AGAGTTGGGGGTCGATATGGGGGTCGGTATGGGGTCGATGATCCCGGTCGAATTGTCCGACCCCAGACCAAAAATCAAACTTTTAAGATCTGATTCTGGGTTCATTTCCCATCATTTCTTCCCCGTTTCGACTCGTCTCCCACCTCTGAGTTGCTACAGTGCCACTCCGCTATATTGGTCATTTTGGTTCCGTGTTTCGACGTCCACATCACTCCTACAAGTATGTTTTCTCATTTTTACCTGTTTTTAGGTTTCCATTTCTACGTTTTTGCCCATTTAACTTGTATTTTTCAAATTAAACTTTTTCCAACAGTAAAAATTTGATTTTTATTGGGGGCTTTTGTTATTGGTGTGTCGAGGAACGAAAGCTCTCAAAAATTTTTGAGTTTCATCGGTTGGTTATCGAGAAACTTGAATTTTTGCTCTTTTTGCCCTAATTTGTCGAAATTTTCAATTTCTAGCAATTTCTTCAAATTGGATCCCATTAGTTAGAATTTCCTACTGTGTGAGTGTTGTAGGATATGTTAGAACCTACGTAAGTCCTCCTGCCCACGTGTATGGGTGACAAATGAGGCTTTTGGCCAACTTACGTCGTTATAATGTCAAAATTTCGGCTTTTCTACCCTACTAACGTACTATTTGTTTTTCTTTCTTATTTGCAGATATCATGGCTCGTACCAAAGTACCTAGAGTTCGTGATCCTCTTTGTTTCCGCTCCAATGAAGCCGAGGCATAGTATGCCCACTTCACTCGCAAGAAGGTGGAGGGTGGTCGTAAGGAGAACTTGGCTGAGTTAACCCTGTTCAATGTGGAGAGGGCATTTGGTGATATGGGATGGCTCCCAGTCATCACTTACGACGCATACACCTGTCCGGATTTGGTACGCCAGTTCTATTGTAACCTCCAGGTGGTGGGGGATTACAATGATGTTGAGAGGGGTCATGAGCTGCGCATCACAAGCTATGTCAAAGGGGTGAACATTTCATTCGATTATCGATGTTGGCCGACCCACTGGGCATTTCCTATGATGGCCCCATGGTTTCTTGTGCTCCCGGAGAGCACCGGTTCTCCTCCACGAGAGATGAGGGCTGAGATTGATAATCGGCTTCTACGACCCGATCACGGGGCAGATGAGGGCATGCTATATGCGTCCGGCTCCACGGGTATATTGCAAGATTATTCAGCATAACCTGATCCCGCAGAGTGGCCATTACGAGAGGGTTTCCCAGCTGACCCAGTATCTACTGTACAACATTTGCACTAGACAGCCCATCTGCCTTTCGTACATCATCATGCGTACCATGATCATTGCTACATTGCCCAGTCACACTGGCAACTTTCCGTACGGACGTATGATCACTGTTTTGCTTACCCGTCTGGGGGTTAATTTATTGGATGAGAAGATTCAGGAGAAGTCCTTCTCATCGCCTCTAGATTGGGAGGCTATTTGCAAGATGGGAATGCGGGATGCCCAGGTCAGTGATGAGGAGAGGAACGAGATGATGCACCCTCACACTCGTGTAGAGATAGCTGACGCTGAGGCCGTTGCCGCCGCTGCTGGAGTTCATACGGAGCCTGCTGATGATGATGACTGCATGTACATGGATGTAGACTCGATACCACCGCCTTCACCTACGCATGCGGCTGGAGCTGGTACTTCATATGTGGCAGGTCCTTCTCATGAGGCTGGTCCTTCTCATGCGGCTGGTCCTTCACACCTACCTTCTGATATGATGGAGATGTTGCATGAGATCAGAGAGGCTCAGCGCAGATCTGATCTGAGGATGGAGGAGTTACTAGACGCTCAGCGTGAGAGTGGATGAGCTCATAGACGCCCAGCGTACATCAGACATATGGATGGGAGAGTTACTAGACACTCAGCGGGTGAGAGTGGATGAGCTACTAGACTCCCAGCGGACATCAGCCATGAGGATGGGAGAGCTCATGGAGGCTCAGCACTGGACTGATCAACGGGTAGACGATCTTACAGCTAGTCTGGAGACAACCCAGGCTCAGATAGCCTGGTTGACTAGAGTCTACGCTGAGGACTATGACAGAGAACGTGAGGCACCGCCTCCTCCTTCACCTCCAGCTTCATGATTGTATCTTTTCTCTTTCTTTGTACTACAGAATAACTGTCCGGATTGTGGACTGTACTCTGTTTTAGCCATGCATATACGTTTGTTTCTTTCACATTGTATTTAAATTTGTTCTTCGTTTAATAGATGCATTATTCTCTTTTAAGTTTGGTCTCAAACATCACTTATGCTTATAATGTGTTAGTATTACTGTTTTTACTTTTATCCTATCTCAGTTCATAATTTGTCATGAATGTATGCTAGTTCAGCGGATAAGGCCTGATATGCTCTGATACCAAGTTGTCACACCCCAATTCCGCTCTATTCAGAATGGTGTGATGAACCGCTAACAAACCAACGGTTCAACCAGGATCTCGAGTAGGCTATATCCTTTTTATCTAAACACCATACATCCATATTCATAATCAGAGTAAATACACAATAGCGGAAGTCTTATAATAAAATGAACTGAGAACTTACTGTGATATTAGTATTTAAATAGAAAATTATTTTGTATCAACTGAGACGTAAATAAATATCAAATACATGTCCTTAACAAATCCAAATAAAGAAAACTAGAAAAACATCTAATCGAATATACATGAGTTGCACTCGCAAGAGGAGTCAAGTGTATCCACTTCCTCTTCCACTTTCATCGCCGCCACGTTCCCATACACTGGAGCATTTAAATAATCTTCAATAGTCGTACCTGCATCATCAACTAAAAATATTCGACGTCGAAAGGGTGAGCACACATCACGGCTCAGTGAGTAAACAAAACAATGCAACAATACATATGCATGTGATTCAATTCATATCTTTGGTCTGGTTTTACGTTTGCACTGTGCTATAGAAAGGATAGGTGGCCACCGCACCTCTATGCACGAGAGTGTGGATACGCCCGATGAACCTCTCACCGTCGCCCACAGCACCCACAATGAACATTGCACAACAAAGGTTACGTTTATCGATGCACAACTCCATACCAACAAATAAACCCTTGATGGCTAGGACTACAAACGAGGCTCGCTACTAACCAATCCTAATGTCAAACAGTGTATTCAAGGCCTCACCCCAGCATCCCTCAGAGCACCCGTAGAAATAGAGCTAAGGCCCCCCGGTAGAGTATAGGACTCAAAGACCGAGACCCTCCTTGATGCCCTACGTCATAATAGTTCTGCTAAGGTAATGGCGATACGACGACATCAGTGGATATGACTTGAGTAGACCATGGCACAATATACACCCCATGAAGAACGGTCATGGCTGTACCGGTTGATACCATCCCTACCCGTACCATATACACTGGCCAAACACAAACATTCACATGCCTATTCCTATCATCATCACCATCATCATATTATAAATAATAAAGTAAATATGCATGAACAATTAATAGAAATATTGGATGACATGTTGAATGCACATACAAGCATACACGCATGGAATCAATATGGCATTGGACTCAAGAAATAAAACAGTTTATTATTAACCAGTTAGATTAGGTCTTGTTCCCTCACCTTAGCTTGTTAATAGATCCTCCCTCTTCCAAGCTTTAGAATCACCTTTATAATGATATTATATTGCTATAAAACCTAACAAAGTCGATAGAATTTAATTAGAATTAATTCTGAATTTAAAAATCATGCTGTTAACTGGGGGTCAGAGATAGGGTCGGAATCATGATCGACCCCTGGTGCGACCACCCCTATTCTGAACTTCCCGAACACTGGGGGTCGATGTTCAGGGTCTGGTAGGGTCGATTGGCCATCGACCCCCTGTGCGACCCCCTGTGGGTTTTGGTCAATTTTCTTTCTTTCAGTCCATTATTCATGTTTGGGGTCCTATGGCTTGCTCCTAAAGTCCATTCTACACACATTCTATGGTCTAAAACCATGAATCATTCACCTATATAACTTTCATGAATTCCCCCATGGTTTTCCATGAAAACCTAACCATGGGTTGATGGTTTGGGACTCTCCGAGATCATACTCTCTTCATTACCTAACCTAAGGTCTGTAGAAACTCATGGAATTAGTATCCATACCTGAGAAGAATACTCCTTCTCTGCAACTCTTCTCCTTTTTACTTTCTTCTCTTCCTTGCTTCTCTTCTTCTTCGCTTCTTCTTCTCTTCCTTCTCTTCTCTTTCTCTCAATTCAATTAGGGTTGTAAAAGGAGTGAAAGAGGCTTAGGGACGTCCTATTTATAGAGTAGAAATTCATAAAATAAATCCCATTGAGATTTGGAAAGAGTCCAACCGAAATTAGGAAACATTCCTAATTTCTGTTTCTGGCGGCAACTGGGGGTCGATGAGGGGGTCGATGATCCCGTCGAGCCCTAAATCCTAAAGTGTCCGACCCCCTCTGTAAAACAGGGGATCTGACTTTCTGTCTTGGGGGGTCCGACCCTCCCTTGCTGGGTATGCGACCCTCCCCTTAATTTAAGTGTTTTTTGGTCGATTTTATATCTGGGATCACGATCTCCTTCACGCCCTTGATCCATTTGGCTCGACCATGATGGGTAAACCTTATTCAAGGTGGTAAGACCAGGTTAGTTTGATACGGGTCTTACACCAAATCATTCCCAAGCACTATTGTTTGGACACATCAATATTGATGAAAAGTTTACTTAGTTCTCCCATATTAGGAATGTACACCCTATAACAATATGATACCTTTAAAAGTAATGGTGGTAATATTTTTGTCCAGAACTTAATACCATTTCAGTATTTAGTGTTCACTAAACTTACTTAGTTCTCCCATACCTTTAAAAGTAGTGGTGGCAATATGATATCATGTTATAATAATGTAATTCAATTTATTTTAATACATTCTAATTGATTTTTTTTATCATATAAATATCATAATGAGTGATAAAGTGAGCATATATTACATGTGCGAGGATCGCACTGAAGTGAAGTTAGTGCATGAAGATCTATATGGTTGGATCGACATGGTATATGACGTGTACTATACAGTGCTATCTGACATTCTAGATGGTAGGACTGTGATCTTTTCTGTTAGGGCAGAGATGCCAAATGGAAGTTATAGAGATGTAAAAGGTAACACAAATGTGACGGAGTTGACAAAGTTCTTTAAAAAGGAAGGTAAAGGTATCCCCATGCACATCAGTGGAGTCACTGTGGGTGAGGCCGTGGTAGAAAATTTCACTATTAATGGGTTGTTATGAGCAATGATGTCACACCCTAATTCTGGTCTAACCAGAATGGTGTGATGAACCATCAATAAACCAACGGTTCACCTAGGATCTCGTATAAGTCGTATCCACCATATCAAACCACACACATTCCACATTAATAATCAAAGGTAATAAACAAATAAACGAAAGTCTTACAGATAATGAACTGAGAGTCTAACAGTGATAAATAAGTATTTAATCCAATTATCTCCAAACCACAAGACATAAAAATAAATAATCAATTACATATCTGATGTTCAAATTATAACTAAACTTAAGCAAAAACACATTGGTTGCACTAGCATGATGAATCATGCGCATCTTCTTCAGTTTCTACATCCATCGCAGTAACGTGTCCATACGTCAGCGCATTCATATATTCTTCAACAGTAGGACCTGCATCATCAACTAAAAATATTCAACGTCGAAAGGGTGAGCACACATCATGGCTCAGTGAGCAACAAAACAATTCAACAAACATATGCATGCATACAATTCATATCTTTGGTCTGGTTTATAAGTTTGCAATATGCTATAGAAAGGTTTGGTGGCCGCCGCACCTTTATACACGAGTGTGTGAAGCCATCCAATGGATCAAACACCATTATCGCCCCACATGCACCAACCGTGGAATAGAGATAAAGCTAAAGTGTCTGGATCAAACACCGCTAACACTTCCCTTGATGCCCTACCCATACCAACACGTAAGCCCCTATTGGTGAGGGCTTGTAAACTGGGCTCGCAACTAACCAATCCTAATGCCAAACAGTGTATCCAAGGCCTTACCCCAGCATCCCTGAATACGTCCATAGAGATAGAGCTAAGGCCCCCCGGTAGAGTTAGAGACCACACGGTCTGAGACCACCTCCCCTGATGTCCTATGACGTAATAGTTCTGCTAAGGTAATGGCAATACAACGATGTTAGTGGCAAGACTTGAGTAGAGATAGAGCTAGGGTCTGGTGAGGAGGTCAAAGACCACCATACCACGTCCTCCCCCTGATGCTCCACTCGCATCCAACACACCAACCACACACATACATTCACATGCCTATTCCTAGTATTATCATCATCATCATGTTATAAATAAACAGAATTAAATATGCATGACAGTAATAACAGGAATATTAGATGACATGTGAGATGCACATTATAAGCATACAAACATAGAATCAATCATGGCATTGGACTCAATAAAAAAATAAATAGTTTGTTATTAGCCAATTAGTTTAGGTCTTGTTCCCTCACCTGTTAGCAATACTCGATGTCCTTCTAAGCCTTGAAATTCTCTTTGAATTGATTTAACAACCTAAAGGTTATATGAATTTAAGTTAGGGTTCATATGTGACATGTTACAGTAGTCGAAAATCAAAACAAAGCATTGATAGGTATCTGATTGGTCCTATGGTCTCATGTTGTATCGACCTTACTGTCTACGGTCGATACCGTTCGGTCGCATATGGTGCCACCGTAGCTACGACCATATGTTTTCTGAAATCTTTTCAAATGCCTATGGTCAATCCTCTGGTCATACTGGTCATGCTATGGTCGACCGTAGCTGCGACCTTGAGATTTCTGGTCACAGTCTACATGCAATTCAAGTTCTTCCTGGGTCAATTCTTTTGTTCTTCAATGGGGTTTATTCTAAGGTCATGCTATGGCCATCATTAGTAATTTCTTATAAACCCTAATTATCAAATTCACTCCCCATGGTTCTCATTGGGATTTTCTCAAGGAAATCACATAGATCATAATAGGTTGATATTGCCTATCTTCCATAGAAGTCTTATACTTAGAATTTACATCTCCAAAGATTCGTTTCATACCTTTGCCTGTGATAGAGAGCCAATCTCTTCTCAGTAAATTCTTCTCCTTAGTTTTTTCTTCTTCTCCTTCTCTTCCTTCTCTTCCTTTTCTTTCTCTAGGGTTCACTAATGTTCTAAAAGAGCGAAAAAGGGCTGAGGGATGTCCTTTATATAGAGGAAAACTCTCCATATAGAGTCATCTTTTAATTAGGAAAGCAATCCCTTAGTTTAGGAAAGTTTCCAAAACTCGGAGTCTGATCTGGGTTCTCAAGGTTGATCATACGGTCCCATAAACCATTGACCGTAGGGTCGAAATCATCGACCGTGGGGTTCTGGATTTGAAATTTTTGTTCCTTTCCTTATGGTCGACCATACCTACCCAGGTTTGTGACCTTAGGTATGTTTTTAGTGTTTTTAACTCGATTCTCATACCTGGTTTGTGATCTATCTTTACACGCTAGGTCCACTTGGTCCAGGAATGATGGGAAGACCTGGCACGACACGGTTAAACCAAGTTATTGGAGTGCGAGTCTTACAAATGATAGGTCGACCACGACGTCATAGGCCATCCAGGTTAAGGGTTGTCATAGTGCCTTTCTAGGAAGGACCCAGCACTACCACTGCCACTGGTACTGTTAACAGTGTCACAGTGCCTTTCCAAGAAGGGCCCAGCACTACCACTTGCACTGCTACTGTTGACAGTAGGCCTGTCCAGGACTTAACTAGCATCACCACTACTACCACTGCCACTGCTTCTATTGACAGGAGGCCTGTCCAGAACTTGACTAGCATTACCACTCCTATTACTATTGTTAGTAAGCAGATTGAGAAGAATATGGCCAGCAGTACCACCACTACCCCTACATCCACTACAACTGATATAGCACCTTCTATGGGAAAGAAAACTATTGTTAATCGGCCTATGAAGAAAGATAAAGGCAAAGAACAAGCCATAAAACAAAGCAGTGAAGATGATGGTGATGATCCTATGGATAGTAATTGGGATATTAATGTTGAAGATAATAGAAAATCTTCAATTGGTTCTGAAGAGTCTGTTGATGGAGAAGAAGATGACATGTTTCTATCAGACATAGAGGAACATGAGGTTTAAGAGGAAATTGGTGACAGAGATAGAAATCGTGATATTAATGAACTGGAGAGGGTAAACATTCAAGTTGGAGATGAATTTGAAGATGTATATTCATATAGGAGAACTCTTAGAGACTTTATTGTCCAAGAAGGGTCAAATGTGATAAGGATAAAAAATGAGAAAAATAAAGTGATTGTTGTTTGTTCAATTGATGGGTGCCCTTGGATGATACATGTTGTTGCTAAACAGGATGGACATACATTTAAAGTGAAAAAGTAATTTTTCCCCATTCTTATGGTAGAGTGGAAAAGAACAAAAATACTTCTTCGGCCTAGATTGTACAAAAACTAGCTAACAAGTTAAGGATTGATCCTGATATGAAAGTACAGAGCATAGAGGCGACTATTAAGGGAAGATATGGTATCAAACCTAGCAAAGGCCAACTATACCGTGCATGGTTGGTGGCTAAGGAGGAGTCTCTTTCAAATTTTAAGAAATCATATGCCTCATTGCAAAAGTATGGTGAAGCGTTACTAAAGAGGAACCCTGGGAGTTCTTTCAAGCTTAATTTTGAAGAAAGGTATGTTGTAATAGATAAGTCCATCTTTGAGAGAGTTTTTGTCTGTTTAGCTGCATGTAAGAGGACATTTGTTAAAGGATGTAGACCATTTATTGGCATTGAAGGCTATCACTTAAAATGGGCATATGGTGGGATTCTTTTGGTTGCCACAGTAATGGACGCCAATAATGGCATGTTTCCTATCACTATCAGTGTGGTAGAAAGTGAAAGTAGAGACAGCTGGACATGGTTTTTTATTGCGTTATTTGATGCAGTCTCTTCTGATCTTAATGGGAAGACTCTGACATTTATGTCAGACAAACAAAAGGTATATCTAATTTCTAGTTGAATCATATACATGTAGTTTGATGTTTCAAATTATTGCTCTCATATCTATTTTCTTGTTAATTTATTGTAGGGATTGTCATAAGCTATCACAAAAATATTTCCAACTGCCAATTAAAGGCTATGTTGTAGACACTTGTACAACAATTTCAAAGTTAAATTTCTAGGAACCCTACTGAGGAGGTTGTTTTGGATTGCGTATAAGTCATATAGTGCTGAGGGCTTTAAAGCTGCAATGTATGAGATAAAGGTAGTTAGTAAGGATGCATTTGACTAGATGATGAGAAACCCAGTTTCATCCTGGGCTCGACATGCTTTTGACCATGACATTGTTAGTGACCATGTCACTAACTATATGTCAGAGTGCTTTAACAACTGGATCAATCCCTTCAGGTCCAAGCCTATTCTGGTATTAATTGATGAAATCAGGAGAGAACTCATAAAAAAGATGCAAAGCAGATACCAGTTAGCTTGTTCATTGAAGGGGAAGTTGACACAGGCATTTCAGAAATAGTTGGATTTGGCACAAAATACATCCAGATATTATAGTGTACTTGTAAGACCCGTGTCAATCTAACCGGTCTTATCACCTTGAACCAGCTTTACCCATCATGGTCGAGTCAAATGGACCAAGGGCGTGAAGGAGATTGAGATCCCAAGTATCAAATCGACCCTAAAACACTTAATTTAAGGGGAGGGTCGCATACCCAGCCAAGGAGGGTCGGACCCCCCAAGACAGAAAGTCAGACCTCTATTTTACAGGGAGGGTTGGACACTTTAGGAAACCTAGGGTCGACGGGATCATCGACCCTCCCATCGACCCTCAGTTACCGCCGAAACTGAAATTAGGAAATTTTTTAATTTTTGATTTGGATTCTTTCCTAATCTCAAAGAGACTTATTTTAGGATGTTCCTACTCTATTTAAAGGACGTCCCTAAGTCTCTTTCACTCCTTTTACAACCCTAATTGAATTGAGAGAAAGAGAAGAGAAGGAAAAGGAGAAGAAGAGAAGCAAGTAAGAGAAGAAGGCCAAAACAAGAAGAGTTGCAGAGAAGGAGTAATCTTCTCAGGTATGAATAATAATTCCATGAGTTTCTACAGACTCTAGATTAGATAATGAAGAGAACCTGATCTCGGCGAAATCCAAACCATCAATCCATGGTTAGGTTTTCATGGAAAACCATGGGAGAATATACAAAAGCTATATAGGTGGGTGCTTCATGATTCTAGACCATGGGGTGAATGTTAAATGGACTGTAGTAGCAAGCCATAGGACCCCAAACACGAAGAATGGACTAAAAAGAGGGAAATTGACCAAAATACACCGAGGGTCGCAGAGAGGGTCGATGACCATCCGACCCTAGGTGATCCTGAGTATCGACCCTCAGTGTTTGGGAAGTCCAGATTGGGGAGGGTCGCACCCAGGGTCGATCAGGACTCTGACCCTACCTCCGACCCTCAGTTAATAGAATGATTTTTAAAATTAGAATAAATTCTAATTAAATTTTATCGACTTTATTAGGTCTTCTAGCAATATAATAGCAATATAAAGGTGAATCTAAAGCTTGGAAAAGTATCTATTAGCAAGCTAAGGTGAGGAAACAGAACTCTAAACTAATTGGTTAATAACAAACTATTTTCTATTTTCTTGAGTCCAATGCCATGCTTGATTCTATGCGACTACGTTTATAATGTGCATATAATATGTCATCCAATATTTCTATTACTTGTTCATGCATATTTACTTTATGGTTTATAACATGATGATGATGATGATGATAGGAATAGACATGTGATTGTATGTGTGTGGTTGGTGTACTTGATGCGAGCGAGTATCAGGGGAGGTGTGATGAGAACGTCAATAAACGTTAACCTTTGGCGGGTCTCATCACTTTAGCTCTATCTCTAACTCAAGTCTTTTGCATTAGCATCGTCGTATCGCCATTACTTTAGCAGAACTATTATGTCGTAGAGTATCAGGGAGGGTGGTCTCGGTCCTTGTAGTCTCTAACTCTACCGGGGGGCCTTAGCACTATCTCTATGGACATTCTGAGGGATGCTGGGGTGAGGCCTTGGATACACTTTTTGGCATTAGGATTGGTTAGTTACGAGCCCAGTTTGCAGCCCTCGCCAACAGGGGCTTACGTGTTGGTATGGCACTATATAGCAATAAACGGTAACCTTTGTTATATAATGTTCATGATTGGGTGCTTGTGAGTCAACAATAAACGTTACCTTCGGGTGGCGTCACACACTTGTGTATAGAGGCGGGGTCAATAAATGTTACCTTTGACTACCTAAACATTTCTATTGCATATTGCAAACTATAAACAAGACCAAAGATATGAATTGATTGCATGCATATGTACTATTGCTTTGTTTTGTTTGCTTACTGAGCCGTGATGTGTGCTCACCCCTCGACGTCGAAGATTTTTAGTTGATGATGCAAGTTTCACAGTTGAAGAATATATAAATGCTCCAGCATACGGGAACATAGCAGCGATGGAGGTTGAAGCTGAAGTAAATACTCATGACTCCTCTTGCGAGTGCAACTCATGTGTATTCGATTAGATATTTTTCTTGTTTTCCTTATTTGGATTTATTAAAGACATGTATTTGATATCTATTTATGTCTCAGTTGATACAGAATAATTTTCTATTTAAATATTAATATCACAGTAGATTCTCAGTTCATTTTATTATAAGACTTCCGCTATTGTGTATTTTCTCTGATTATGATTATGGATGTATGGAGTTTAGATAACACGGATATAGCCTACTCGAGATCCTGGTTGAACCGTTGGTCTATTAACGGTTCATTACACCATTCTGAATAGTGCGGAATTGGGGTGTGACAACTTGGTATCAGAGCATCTCAGGCCTTGTCCGTTGAACTAGCATATATTCAAGACAATAGTGAACTGAGATAGGATAAAAGTAAAAACAGTAATATTAGCACACTATAAGCACAAGTGATGGTTGAGACTGAATTTAAAAAAAAAAAAAAGAAGAGAATAATGCATCTACTAAAGGGGAAACAAGTTTACATACAACGAGAGAGAAACAAACGTATATAAAAACTAAAGCAGAGTACAGTCTATAACCCGGACAGTTACTCTGTAGTACAAAGAAAACAAATACAATCAAGAAGCTGGAGGTGAAGGAGGAGGCGGTGCCTCACGATCTCTGTCATAGTCCTCAGCATAGACTCTAGTCAACCAGGCTATCTGAGTCTGGGTCGTCTGTAGACTAGCTGTGAGATCGGCTACCCTCCGATCAGTCGCACGCTGAACCTCTATGAGCTCTCCTATCCGCATGTCTGATATGTGCTGGACGGCTAATAGCTCATCCATTCTCACACGCTGAGCATCTAGTAACTCCTCCATCCTCAGATCAGATCTGCGCTGAGCCTCCCTGATCTCATGCAACATCATCATATCAGAAGGTGGGTGTGAAGGATCAGCCGCATGAGAAGGACCAGTCTCAGGTGCAGGATACGCCGTAGAAGAAGTACCAACTCCAGTCGAATGCGTAGGTGAAGGCGGTGGTATCGAGTCGACATCCATGTACATGCGGTCATCATCATCAGCAGGATCCGCATGAGCTCTAGCAGCGGCAGCAGCGGCCTCAACATCAGCCATCTCGATGTGAGTGTGAGGGCGCACCATCTCGTTCCTCTCCTCGTCACTAACTTGGGCATCCCGCATGCCCATTTTGTAGATAGCCTCCCAATCTAGAGGTGACGAGAAGGTCTTCTCCTGAATCTTCTCATCCACTAAGTCAACCCCCAGGCGGGTCAGTAGAACAGTAATCATACGTCCATAGGGTAGATTACCCCTATGACCGGACAAGGTAGCACTAATCATGGTCTGCATGATGATGTAAGGAAGGCAAACGGACTGCCTAGTGCAAATGCTGTATAGAAGATACTGGGTAAGCTGAGAAACCCTCTCATAATGGCCACTCTGTGGAATCAGATTATGCTGGATAATCTTGTAGAAGACCCGTAGAGCCGGACGCATATAATAAGCTCTCATCTGCCAGTGATCAGATCGTAACAACTGATTGTCGATCTCTGCCCTCATCTCCATAGAAACAAACTGGGGCTCTCCAGGCGCACAGTACACCATGGGGCCATCATAAGGAATTCCCAGTAGGTCGGCCAGTTGCCGATAGTCAAATGAGATATTCACCCCTTTGACGTAGCTCGTGATGCGCAACTCGTGACCCCGCTCGACATCATTGTAATTTCCCACCACCTGGAGGTTACAATAAAACTATCGCACCAAATCCGGGCAGGTGCAAGCGTCGTAAGTGATGACAGGGAGTCATCCCATATCACCAAACGCCCTTTCTACATTGAACAGGGCTAGCTCAGCCAAGTTTACCATACGACCACCCTCTACCTTCTTACGGACATAGTGGGCATACTGTGCCTCGGCTTCATTGGAGCAGAAGCGAAGCGGATCACAAACTCGGGGTACCTTGGTACGAGCCATGGTATCTGCAAAGAAAGAAATAGGGAGACAAGGAGTTAATAGGATAAAAATCCAAAATTTGACATTATAACGACGTAAGTTGGCCAAAAGCCTCACTTTTCACCTATACACGTGGGCAGGAGGACTTACGTAGGTTCCAACATATCCTACAACACTCACATAGTAGGAAATTGGAACTAATGAAGTCTAATTTGAAGGAATTTCAAGAAATCAAAAAATTCGACAAATTAGGGCAAAAAGAGCAAAAATCCAAGTTTCTCGATAACCAACCGATGAAACTCGAAAATTTTTGATGGCTTTCATTCCTCGAGACACCAATAACAAAAGCCCCCAATAAAAATCAAATTTTTACAGTTGGAAAAAGTTTAATTTGAAAGATACAAGTTAAATGGACAAAAACCTAGAAAAGAAAACCTAAAAACAGGGGAAAATGAGAAAACATACCTGTAGGGATGATGTGGACATCGAAACCCAGATCCAAACTGACCAAAATAGTGGAGTGGCACTGTAGCAACTCAGAGGGGAGAGACGAGTCGAAATGGGAGGGAAAATAACAAAGAATGAACCCAGAATCGGATCTTAAAAGTCTGATTTTTGGTCTGAGGGGTCGGACAATTCAACGGGAACCATCGACCCTCGGATCGACCCTCCCATCGACCCTCGGCTCTCGGGAATCGACAGAAAACTAAGGGTCGGATGCGAGGGTCGGATACCCATCGACCCTCACATCGACCCTCAGCTCTCGGGAAGAACAGGTCATTCCCAGGGTCAGATACTGAGGGTCGGACATACCATCGACCCCCACCATCGACCCTGCATAGAAAAGACAGTATTTTTCACAGGATGATGAAAATTTTGAAATTTTACATCGGTTAGCGTGCCTACATGAAGTATAAATGATTTTTTCACCTATTTTGATGATTTTCAGGCACCACCAATCTCAGAAGAAAAACATGTCTGGACGTAGAGTGACCAGGCAGAGTCAAAATGCAGTTCCACCACCACCACCTGTAGAGGAGACCAGTCAGGAAAATGTATATGTACTAGGAAATCCAAATCAGGCAAATCCTATCAACTTGCCACCTCCACCACCGGAGTTAGCAACTGTGGTAATGAATTTAGCACAGCAGCTGCAACAGATGCAACATGCACAGGCTCAAATGCAAGTTGCAATGGGAATTATGTTCCAAGCCGCACATGCTACCCCCATGCAGGCCGGATAAGCCAGTGCAGCACCGGTGGGTAACCACCCAGCACCTCAAACACCTCAACCACCAGCTGCATAGATTCCAGTACCAGGTCCGGAAGCAGCTCAGGTTAACTATCAGTATCCACCACCTATGTTTGGGGCATACCCCCAAAATCAGATGGATCACTCTCGACTGGTTGAGAGATTTTTGAAGATGAAGCCTAGGGAATTTAACGGCAAACCGTCTGATCCGTTATGGCCAGCACACTGGATCGACGAGATGGAGAGAAACTTTCTTATGATGACTATTACCGAAGAAGAAAAGGTATTATGTGCCACCTTCATGCTCAAAGGCGATGCACATCATTGGTGGAAATCTACCCGGGCCTAGCTATTGACCAAGCACGCTCTATTGACTTGGGCTATTTATAAAGAAGCTTTCTTTGAGAAGTATTTTCCACGAAGCTTCAGAGATTCTATAGAGAAGGAGTTCCTGAGTTTATATCAGGGACAGATGTCAGTAGATGCATATCAACAGCGTTACGAAGAGCTGTTTTTCTTTGCACCACTTAGTATGCAAGAAGAAGACACTAAGACCCGTAGGTTTGTTACGGGGTTAAGAGGAAGCATCAGAGAACACGTTCTGGGCTTGGAAAAGAAGGTATATAATGAAGCTGTCTAAATTGCTCGAGTTATAGAATCGAGCCAGAGGGAGAGTTATTTCACACCGAACAGAGGTATAAAAAGGCCAGTTGGAAATACTTACAATGGAGGGAACAACAAGACATTGAAACCCTTCCGTGCTCAGGGCTTTACTGTTGCACCCAGGACTACTCCAGTAGCTCAACATCAGCCAAAGCCAAATTCTGAAGGCCCAAAGTGTTTTAACTGCAACCAAATGGGACATATGGCAAGGGAGTGCCCTAAGCCCAAGAAGCAGTTACATCAGGGACGAGTATATGCTGTTACATCCGAGGATGTTGCCGCATCACCCAATGTGGTCACAGGTATGACTGAAACCTTTTTAAAGTTGTAATTACATTGTATGAGCATATAGATTAAGTAAAATAAATCACAGGTATCGTACCTATAAATGGCATACCGCCAGAGTACTCTTTGATTCAGGAGCTACTCATTCCTTTATATCGGTGTCATTCGGGAAGAAGCTAAATTTACCCATCAAAACATTAGACTACAATTTACTTGTACGGTCACCGATGGGGTTAGAAGTGGAATTAGAGAAAGGATATGGACCATGTCCAGTTCTCATTGGCGAGAAAACCTTAGATGCAACCTTGATACAACTGGAGATGGCAGACTTTGACGTCATCTTGGGAATGGACTGGTTAGCTCGGCATTCTGCAAACATATTATGCACCGAAAAGAAGCTAACATTTAAAGACAAAGAAGGAGCAGAATTTAGTTTTGCGGGAACCAAACTTCCCCGTAGACGCAAGCTCATACTCTCAGCACTAAAGGCTAAGAAGTGCCTTGAGAAGGGGGCAGTCGGGTATCTAGTATCAGTAGTCGACCTAACCAAGGAAGCACCACGAATGGAAGACATGGATGTCGTGCGGGACTATCCCAACGTATTTCTAGAGGAACTACCAGGATTACCACCCGACCGAGCCGCAGAGTTTGTGATAGATCTTATACCTGGAGCCGCACCAGTATCAAAAATACCTTATAGAATGGCTCCTACTGAACTGAAGGAACTGAAAGTGCAACTACAGGAACTGCTGGACAAGGGTTATATTCGACCCAGTATATCACCATGGGGAGCACCGGTATTATTCGTAAAGAAGAAGGACGGTAGCGTTCGATTATGTATCGACTATCGGGAGTTGAATAAACTGACAATCAAGAATCGATATCCACTACCTCGGATAGATGACTTGTTCGATCAGTTGCAAGGAGCAAAGGTATTTTCAAAGATCGATCTTCGATCAGGCTATAAAAGAAGGTGATATTCCTAAGACAGCTTTCAGGACCAGATACGGACATTATGAGTTCTTGGTCATGTCTTTTGGATTAACAAACGCACCAGCAACTTTCATGGAACTTATGAACCGGGTCTTCCACGATATGTTGGATACGTCGGTTATAGTATTTATTGATGATATATTAGTATACTCCAAGGACAAGGAAACCCATATCAAGAACCTAAACGCCGCCCTACAGCGTTTAAGGAAAGAGAAGTTATATGCCAAATTTTCAAAGTGTGAGTTTTGGCTAAGTGAAGTCACCTTCCTAGGCCATGTAGTATCCGCTGAAGGAATCAAAGTGGACCCCAG
Organism: Protea cynaroides; assembly: GCA_028583415.1. Lineage (NCBI taxonomy): Eukaryota > Viridiplantae > Streptophyta > Magnoliopsida > Proteales > Proteaceae > Protea > Protea cynaroides. The sequence continues at coordinate 65,868,880 of CM053273.1, forward strand.
CAAAATCGAGGCTATTGTAAAGTGGAAAGCACCAAAGAGCGTTGTAGAAATTAGTAGTTTTCTGGGTCTCGCTGGTTATTATTGAAGATTTGTAGAAGACTATTCCCGGATTGCTGTACCTCTCACCAGTCTGACTAAGAAAGGTGAAAAGTTTGTGTGGACGGATAAATGTGAGAAGAGCTTCCAAACATTGAAGACTAGATTAATATCCGCTCCGATTTTGACTATTCCTGCTCCAGGACAGACATTTACCTTATACACTGATGCGTCGGGACTGGGATTAGGATGTGTGCTTATGCAAGGAGAGCAAGTAATTGCTTATGCCTCGAGACAGTTGAAGACACATGAGAAAAATTACCCCACTCATGATTTGGAATTAGCGGCAGTAGTACATGCTGTCAAGATATAGAGACATTACCTATACGGAGATAAATTTCAGGTTAAGTCGGACCATAAAAGTTTTACTTATTTATTTAATCAGAAGGAGTTGAATATGAGACAAAGAAGATGGCTGGAACTATTGAAAGACTATGATTGTGATATCCAGTATCATTCGGGGAAAGTGAATGTAGTAGCGGATGCGTTGAGCAGAAAGGCAATGATAAAATCGTAAGGAGAGGTTAGCACGACTGCAGCAATGTATACTACCGGAATGGTATTCAATCACGGCAATGAGCAGTATGTGATAGATACAACGGATGGATCAGCCAATCAAGGGTTTATTCATCGGTTTTCAAATATGTTCGCGGCATTGAAGATTATACCGGATATAATGGATGAAGTGAAGACTGCTATCAAATCAGATCCTTATCTGAGAACAGTACAAGAAGATATCGAGAAAGGTAGGACTAACCCTGAGTTCACCTTGGACGAAGAGAAAGTACTGAAATACAAAGGAAGAATATGTGTACCCGAAACAGGAAGTGCAGACATTAGACACCGACTGATGAAAGAAGCCCATACCACCATCTATTCGATACATCCCGGGAGTACAAAAATGTATCATGATCTAACGAAACTATATTGGTGGAGAGGAATGAAAGCAGATGTAGCTAAGTTCGTGTCTCAATGCCTAAATTGTCAGAAAGTAAAGGCTGAACGACAAAGACCCGCAGGACTGTTACAGCCATTACCGAAACCAACATAAAAATGGGACTGCATCACCATGGACTTCGTCACGGGATTACCTCTGACTCCTCGAATAGTTGACGCAGTTTGGGTGATTGTGGACCGTCTGACTAAAAGAGCTCGCTTCATACCTATACGACCTCAGTATACTCTAGAAAGGTTAGCAAAGCTGTATGTGGATAATATCGTTCGATTACACGGTGTACCAGAGAGCATTGTGTCCGATAGAGATCCACGATTTACTTCCAAGTTTTGGGAAGGATAGCAAAAGGCTATGGGTACAACATTGAAGTTCAGTACTGCATTCCACCCACAGACAGATGGACAGTCAGAGCGTACAATCCAGATTTTAGAAGATATGCTACGAGCATGTGTAATTGACTTCAAGGGATCATGGGATGAAAGGTTACCACTGATCGAGTTCGCTTATAACAATAGCTATCAGGCAACAATACAGATGTCACCTTATGAAGCACTGTATGGCAGGAAGTGTCGAACACCTTTGTTTTGGAATGAAGTTGGAGAACGTAGTATTGTTGGACCAGAATTTGTTGAAGAGACTTGCCGAGTGGTCGACATTATCAAGGAAAGAGTGAGAACAGCTCAGAACCGACAGAAGCAATATGCAGATACTTGACGCAGAGATCTGGAGTTCGCTATAGGTGATAAAGTATTTTTGAAAGTATCGCCTATGCGAGGATTGAAAAGGTTCGGACAGAAAGGAAAACTAAGTCCAAGATATGTCGGGCCGTATGAAATTCTAGCTAAACGTGGGAAAGTGGCTTATCAGTTAGCACTACCACCATCTATGTCAAGTGTGCATAACGTATTTCATATTTCCCTATTGAAGAAGTATGTCAAGGATCCAACGCATGTTTTGACAGTGGATTTACCGGAATTGACTGATGATTCGACATTTGAAGTAACACCAACAGAAATCACCAGTCGAAAGGTTCAACGTCTACGCAACCGAGATATCTATTATGTTAAGGTCACATGGAAAAGTAGAGACATGGAAGAAATTACATGGGAAGAAGAAAATGCTATGCAAAAGCAATACCCTCACTTATTTGATTCAGAAAGTACGTACAATTTCGAGGACGAAATTTTTATAAGTAGGGGGGAGTTGTATGACCCGTGTCAATCTAACCAGGTCTTATCACCTTGAACCAGGTTTACCCATCATGGTCGAGTCAAATGGACCAAGGGCGTGAAGGAGATCGAGATCTCAGGTATCAAATCGACCCTAAAACACTTAATTTAAGGGGAGGGTCGCATACCCAGCCAAGGAGGGTCGGACCCCCCAAGACAGAAAGTCAGACCTTCTGTTTTACAGGGAGGGTCGGACACTTTAGGAAACCTAGGGTCGGCGGGATCATCGACCCTCCCATCGACCCTCAGTTACCTCCGAAACTAAAATTAGGAAATTTCCTAATTTTCGATTAGGATTCTTTCCGAATATCAAAGAGACTTATTGTAAGACCCGCACTCTGAAAACCCGGTCTAACCTTGGTTTTGTGTCGTGACAGGTCTTCCGATCATCACCAAGCCAGACGGGGCAAGCGGATAACAAACAGGTACGAAATCGGACCGAAGACGACCAATTATACTTGATTTTAGGTATACCGGTCGATGGTACCGGTCTTGGTACCGGTCGACCCGGTATGGCCCGCACTGACTATGTGCGGGAATTTGGAAATTGGTCTCTACGGGTCCCGCTTTCCTGATTTCGAATCCTAGAAGTTTCCTAATCCTAGTAGGGTTACTAAACCCTATTTCTAGCCTATAAATACACCCTTAAGCCTCCTCAAATCCTTTCCATTGTCTCTCGCAAACCCTAGAGAAGAGAAAGAGCTTGGAAAGGAGAAGGAGCTAGGAAGAAGAAGGAGGTGCCGCCATTACCGTTTGACGAAGCTCACGCTACGCCTGTCAACGGTAAGTGCTTGAATCCATCTTCTTACCCTATGTTTGTTGTGTGGGTGGATCAATACCATGCAAAGTAGGTATTGATCTAAAACCCTAAATTGGTCAATAAACCCTAAGTTGCCGTCAAACCTTAGATTCGAGTTTCGAGATGATATTCATCGAAACGAGACTTGAATGAGTTGGGGATAACTCTAACTCAAAGCCTAGTCTTAGAATGGATAAGAGAAACCCTGAAAATCCATGGAGGATGATCGTCGGCAGTCGAAAAACCCATGTATGGTCTTCCGGAGACATACCAGTCGACTATACCGGTTGCACATTGTGCGACCGGTATGTTGCGACCGCTACCTCTCGGGAGGTTGTCTGTGGGGACCGGCTGACCATACCGGTTGTCAGTCTTTCCCACAGAGCTGCGACTGGTACATGCCACCGGTCAACTCTGTGAGGGTGTTTTGTGATCTCTGTTGGTTTCCGATCAACATGAAACTCTAAGAATATTATTTTAATGAAACCCTAATAATATTGTAGGACTTTGTGACTTATCGTTTGGATCTTGCGACGTGGAGCAAGCTATCGAACGAGCGTCAGGTAAGGGAATCTGACCTAAACCTAATAATTAATGGACAGTAAATCGTTGTTAATCATTGAATATCTATGGTGTGATGTTTGTGCATATTCACATGCCATCCTTTACTTTCAGCTATTATTACTATTCATGCATTGATAGGATGTGATTGTTAGGCATGTGATTGTTTTCGTTGGTGTGTGGAGTGGGGCATGGGCCTGGGATCGCTCTTCACACTGGCACTTTTTGTAGTATTCTGTCTTAACATGCTTGGTACGGGTGGGGTATCAGGGGAAGGTCGTGGTACGGTGGTCTCCGATATTGATGTTGTCCCAACCATTGTTATGTGGTACTGCGGATTCCGAGTCGACGCTGGCTTATCCACGATGCTTTAGCTCTATCTCTATGCCGTAGGGAGTTATGTTGGGATAGGGTCTACCTGCGTATTGTTTCTATCCTAGTGGGTTAGTTGCGGATAGGGTATCAGGGGGAGGTGAGGTATTGTGGTCTCCGGCCCGGCCCGCACGCTCTAGCTCTATCTCTATGCCGTAGACGGCGGTCTTTGGGATAGAGCATACATTGTTGACATATAGGATTGGTTAGTTGCGAGCCCGGTTTGCGAGCCACGGCCGATAGGGGCTTAGGTCCTGGTATGGGTAGAGTATCGGGGAGGTGCGGGTATACCTTAGCTCTATCTCTATTCCATGATGGGTGCATGTGGGTTGGTGGTAGTGTGATCTCTTGTGCGATGCCACACACTCGTGTATAGAGGTGCGGGGGGCCACCAAACCTTTCTATAGCACATTGCAAACTTAAAACCGGACCCACGACATAAAATGATTGTTACTCATGCATAATATTGTGAAACGCTGTCGATTGCCTTCCCGAGGCTGTGTTGTGTGTTCACCCTTTGTACGCACATTGTTTTTAGATGTTGATGCAGGTTACACTGTGGATGATTATGTGAACGCTCCGGCGTATGGAGGTGTAGCTGCTGCGGATGTACAAGCGGGGGGGAGGACGCGCATGATGCTTCATGCGAGTGCCCTTTCGCGTGTACTGTGATGGATTTTTATTTAATTGTTTCAGTTATTTTTGCTTGGTATTAAGAGATGTAAAAGGATTATTATTTTATGTGTTTGGATTTAAATAATGGGATATTTATTTAAATTATCAATAGATACTCAGTTCATTCTATTTAAAGTCTTCCGCTGTATATTTATATTCTGATTGTGGTTATGTGTAATGGTTTGTATGGGTGGACACGGCCTATTCGAGATCCTGGTGTGAACCATTGGTTCAATGATGGTTCACTCACACCATTCTGGTTGGATCAGAATTGGGGTGTGACAACTTGGTATCAGAGCCCTCGGGCTCTGTTCCAACAAAACCATGTTGCACTTAACTGAGTCGATGAACTGAGTTAGGAAAAGTTAAAAATCTTAATACAAACGCACCTTAAGCATTGTTTGATACCTGAGACTGATTAAGAAAGAGAATAATGTACTATTCTAAATGTGGAACTTAACATTTACACATGCACTAGTTAGGAAAAACCATGAAAATCTTTCATTAAATAAGAAAACAAGTATCAAATGATGTAGTGCTACAGGGTACAGTCCACAAACCGGACAGTTACCCTGTTATATAAACAGTCATAAATGAAAGAAATAAAGGGGATAATCATGGGGTAGGGGGCCTAGGAGGTATGGGGTCCGCTATATCATAGTCTCTCTCGTAAGCGACCCTGAGCCAGTGCACCTGATCCTGTGTGACTCGGAGGCTGCGAGTCAACGTCCCTAAGCTCCATGAACATACCCATCATCTGAGTCGGGAGGGGCTGAGATGGCCCAGGCGTGGGGACGGATGGTGGTGGTACCGGTGCGGGCGTGGGGCAGGCACTGGTGCTTCCCCAGCTACATCGTCATCATCATCATCACCCATCTTTGCCGCATAGGCCGCATTGGCCGCGACTGCTGCTGCTGCTGCTACTCTCCCAAGTGGACGAGGGAGAGCCTCCAACTCATCGTCACTAACTGGCAGATCGACCATCTGCATCCTCTGAATGGCGTCCCAGTCTATATCAAATGTCATAGTGTCCTCGACGGTCACCTCGCCTCTCATGCTCACGCCCAGACGGTGAAGAAGAAAGGTAATGAGACGACCGTAGGGAAGGTTACTGGCCTGATCGGCCAGGGTCGCCTGATGCATAGTCCTAATGATGAGGTATGGGAGAGAGACCCGCTCCCCAGTGCAGATGCAGTAAGTGATGTACTGAGTGAGCTGGGATAACTCACCATAATGGCCGCTCTGGGGGACAATGTTGTCTTTGGACGATGCGTTGTAGGCCCGAGGTACAGGTCTCAAGCTAGCCGCCTTCATAGGAGCCCCGGGGTTAAGGATCCGATGAGCTATCTCTCGGCCGGAGGTCCTCGGTCGGGATAGCCCTTCGCTTTGGGAGGGCAATATACTAGGTCTCCATCATTTGGAACCCCTAGAAGGTCGGCCAGCTGATGGGTGTTAAAGGAAATGGGAACACCCCGGACATAACTGGAGATACGTAAATCCCTACCTTGGTTGGGATCGTTCACATCTCCGTGCAGCTCCAGGTTAGCAAAGAAATGCTTAACCGGGGTTAGGGCCGGGTGGTGTAGGTGTATGAAATGACGGGCAACCAACCAAGCCTGTCGAACGCCGCTCGCACGTCGAACCGGTCTAACTGTTCCACGTTGACCCGTCTCCCTGATTCAATGCTCTTATTATCGAACCATGGGAATCGAGTTTGTGCCTCTATCGAACGAAACCAGTGCTCGTCCAATTGGGGAACTAGTGGCTGGGGGGCACGTGAACTCGAGTCGTGGGGACGCTTGCCAAGAGCACGTCTAGGAGCCATTTAAAATCTGCAAAACAAAAGAAAACAAAATAAAAAGTTAGAATTTTTGAAATTTCGCAGCATACTTGGCTATAAATTGGGAAAAAGCCTCGAACTCACCCAAAAACATGGGGAGGAGGACTTACGTAACCCCCACACTCTTCGACAAACCAATCACAAGCAATTTAAAGGAGAAATTTCAAGAATTTAAGAAAAATTTAGAAATTTTGAAATTTTTGGAAAACCTAGGTTAAAAAGTGTAAAAATTCGATTTTTATCAAAACCATTCGGTGGAACCCCAAATTGGTTGAGGGCTTTTGCTCTTGAGGGTCCCTAAACCCTTTCCTAGCCGAAGGAAAAGAATTCCTACGGTTAAATCATCTCGAACAAAGAAAAACCTAAATTTCTACATAAAGACGATATGGGAATTATCTAAAAACATGAGAGAGAGGGAGGAGACCTACCTGGAGACGATGTTCTAGCTTTTGAATGGAAGAAATTGGCTTCTAAAGGTACCGGCCGGACTGTAGCAACTCAGTTGGGCAGAGAAGAATCGCCACTGGAGAGGAGAAAGAAAGAAAAGTGAGAAAATTTCTCACTTTTTGCGATTTTAAAGTCAATTCTAGGCATACCGGTCGACGGTTTTGCCTATACCGGTCGACCGGTATCACCCCAGGTGTGCGACCGCTATGTCTCGGTCATAAATTGAAATGTTACTTCTCGACTATTTTCCCTTGCATTATTCAAGACTAACACTACTATTATTGATGTTCTCACGTGTTATGTCTTCTTCTCAGATCCAAATAAATAGTCTGAGATGGCAGGTGGAAACGGTCGAAGGGGTCGGAGCGTCATCGGGCCGGGATGCGCCTAGAAGAAGAGCAAGCCGAACAAGACCAGGTTAGAGAACCCAGTCTGAAGTGGAGGAGGAACAGGTCCCGGAGGTACCGACAAATTTACTGGCCCACCTCACGGGAATTGCGAGACCATTGTTACAAACTTGGTCTATCGGATGCGGAGCTCAACGGAAGGAATTTCCGAGCGCAAAGTACTGAAAATGCTCGGGCCAATAGGTTCGGTTCCGCGGGAAATACGCCCGAGTCGGGAGGAATTAATACTACCCAACCGATGCAGAGTAGCCCAAGGCCGAGGGGCCAAGCACAGAACATACCACCACCGCATCGGTTTCCGTCGCCCTCTGCGTACCCGGGAGCTTATCCGTATCCACCACCATGGTACGGGGCAGACACACAGGGACAGCATGACCTGAGCAGGTCAGTGGATAGATTCTTGAAGTTGAAACCTTCATCGTTCACGAGGCGGGACGGGGAAACCATTGTGGCCAGCACGGTGGATTTACGAAATGGAAAAGAACTTCCGTTCGATGACTTTGCAAGGAGGAGAAGGTTCTGTTTGCCACTCATATGTTAAGGGAAGGCGCCAATGCTTGGTGGAATTCTACTCGGGCATATCACGGAGAATAAGTATACCCTAGTCGATTGGGAAGTGTTTAAAGCGGCTTTCTTCGACAAATACTTTCCAAAGAGCTTGGGAGATCAAATGGAGAGAGAGTTTCTCAATCTGCAGCAATCTCGGTCGGCCCGTAGATGCGTATCGGCGAGAGGTGCGAAGAGCTATTCTTCTTCGCACCAGCCCGGTATGCGGGGAGGAGGAGACCAAGACACGTAGGTTCACCATGGGACTACGTGGAAGCATCGGAGAGCACCTTTTGGGTGCGGACAAGAAAACCTACAATGAGGGCGGTGCGGGTTGCGAGGGTGATAGAGTCCGGTCGGAGGGACAGCTTCTTCGCTCGAACGGGGGAGTGAAGAGATCCAGGGGGTGAGAGCTCGGGTGGCGGTAATACTAGACCATTCCGCCCATACGGGGCACGGACCACTACGACACTGCGAAACAACCCGGCACCACACTTGCGCCAGTTCGCCAGACCCAACCCAAATATTAAATGTTATAGCGTCGGCCGTTGGGACATGTTGCAAGGAACTGCACTCTACCTAAGAAGCAAGCTCCCCAGCAAGGGAAGAGTTTATGCGGTCACCCCGAAAAGGCAGCCGCATCTTTCGATGTGTAAGCTGGTATGACTTTATCCCTTACTATTTGGTTTATTCTTTCGGTTGCATGAGCATGTAGAACTAAGGGGCAATATATTCCGGGGAATTGTAAATGTAGTTGGTTTACCCGGCGAGTATTATTTGACTGCGGGGCCACGCACTCCTTTGTTTCTATTTCTTTTGGGAAGCGAATGGAGTTACCAATCAAGCAATTGAACCCAAGCTTGATAGTTCGCTCTCCACTAGGAGTCGAAGTGGCTTTGACCAAGTATTATGGACCATGTACTTGTAAGTATTGAGGGCCGAGACTTAGAAGCAAGCCTAGTAATACTTGAGATGGCGGACTTTGATGTCATTTTGGGGATGGATTGGCTGGGCCATCATTCGGCCGTCCTTTTATGTGGTGAAAGGAAGCTTGTGCTTCTCGACAAAGAGGGAAGGGGAATATAGTTTCCGCGGGGATTAAGCTATCCAGGAAGCGGAAGCTGATCCTCTCCGCCCTAAAAACCAAGAGATGTTTGGAGAAAGGGGGAGTGGGTTATCTCGTTTCGTAGTCGATCTCACGGGAGTCACTCAAGATGGAAGATATAGATGTGGTTCGGGAGTTTCCGGATGTATTTCCGGAAGATCTCCCGGGTTTACCACCGGACGGGGCTACGGAATTTGTGATAGACCTTATGCCGGGTTCGGCGTCGGTGTCCAAAGCAGCATACGGGATGGCCCGACCGGGTTAAAGGAGTTGAAGACCCAATTACAAGAATTGCTGGATAAGGGCTTCATACGACCTAGTATATCGCCTTGGGGGCCCCGTATTATTCGTCAAGAAGAAAGATGGAAGTGTACGACTATGTATTGACTACCGTGAGCTGAACAAGTTGACGATCAAGAATCGGTATCCTTTGCCTAGGATCGATGATCCGTTCGATCAGGCTGCGGGGGTGCAAAGGTTTTCTCGAAGATCGATCTCCGATCGGGGTATCACCAATTGAAGATCAAGGCCGGAGATATTCCGAAGGCGCTTTCGGGGCGAGGTATGGGCATTATGAGTTTCTAGTTATGTCTTTCGGGTTGACCAATGCTCCGGCGTCGTTTATGGGGCGATGAGCCGGGTGTTCCATGATATGTTGGACACTTCGTTCATCGTATTCATCGATGACATATTGATTTACTCTAAGGACATGGAGACTCATACAGCGCATTTGAGGGCAGCCCTGCAGGGTGAGGGATGTGAGGGCTTTATGCAAAATTCAAGAAGTGTGAGTTTTGGGTGAAGGAAGTGGCTTTCTTGGGCCATGTTGTATCGAAGACGGTATCAAGGTTGATCCAAGCAAGATAGCTGCTATAGTAGGATGGGAAGCACCAAAATCTGTGGCGGAGATTCGTAGTTTCCTTGGGTTGGTTGGTTATTATAGAAGATTCGTGGAAGATTACTCCCGGGGATCGCGGTTCCACTCACCAGATTGACCAAGAAGGGAGAAAATTCATATGGACGGATGAGTGCGAGAAGTGCTTTTCGGACTTTGAAGTCAAGACTTGTCTCTGCACCTATCTTGACCATCCCGAACCAAGCGTACCGTTTACTTTATATACGGATGCTTCGGGGGTGGGGTATTGGGTGTGTATTGATGCAAGGAGAACGGGTGATTGCTTACGCATCAAGGCGGTTAAAGGAGCATGAGAAGAACTATCCTACGCATGACTTGGAGCTAGCGGCGGTTATACACGCAATCAAGACTTGGAGACACTACTTGTACGGTGAAAAGTTTCGGGATCAAGTCGGACCACAAAAGCTTAACTTATCTCTTCACTCGGAAGGATCCGAATATGAGACAGAGGAGATGGCTGGAATTGTTAAAAGATTATGATTGCGACATCCGGTACCATCCGGGTAAAGCAAATGTGGTGGCTGACGCCTTAAGCGGAAAGTGGGCATCGAAGCCGAGGCGGGACCAAGTACAAATGCTGCATTGTGTCTTTGCAGCCTCGAGTTCAATGGAAATTGATGAAGAACATATTATCGAAGCTGCGAGAAGATCCGGTTGAGCAAGGCTTGATTCATAAGTTCACTATGATGTTCGCCGCATTGAAGATCTCATCGGGTCTAATTGATGAAGTCAAGGTAGCAATCCCTACGGGATCCATATCTCAAGACAGTGCGGGAAGACTTAGAGAAGGGTACGTGCAATCCGACTTTACCTTGGAATCGGACAAAGTACTCAAGTATCGCGGACGGTTATGTATACACGAGAGCGAAGGCTGCGATATCGGAGGTCGAGTTATGGTGAAGCTCATTACACTCCATATTCGGTACATCCCGGGAAGTACCAAGATGTACCATGATCTAAGAAGACTATATTGGTGGAGGGGTATGAAAGCGGATATAGCTCGTTTCGTGTTCCAATGTCTGAATTGTCAACAAGTTAAAGCGGAAAGGCAAAGACCCGCGGGTTTACTACAGCCGTTACCGGAACCTGCGTGGAAGTGGGATTGTATCACCATGGATTTCGTCACTGGCCTACCTTTGACACCAAGGTCAGTGGATGCAGTTTGGGTTATAGTAGATCGACTCACCAAGACAGCTCGATTTATTGCGGTCGGACCTCGGTATACCATGGAGCGGCCAAGTTATATGTTGATAATATAGTCGAGACTTCATGGCGTTCCGGGAGAGTATAGTATCGGCGCGAGATCCCCGTTTTACATCAAAGTTTTGGGAAGGATTCTGAAAGCTATGGGAACAAAGTTGAAGTTCGGTACAGCTTTTCATCCTCGGACGGACGGACGGTCGGGAGCGAACCATTCAAATTTTGGAAGATATGCTTCGAGCTTGTGCATTAGATTTCAAAGGAGCTTGGGATGAGAAGCTATCACTTATCGAGTTTGCTTACAACAACAGTTATCAGGCTACAATTCAGATGGCCCCGTATGAAGCACTCTATGGGAAGAAGTGTCGTACACCTCTGTTATGGAATGAAGTGGGGGAAAGAAGAATTGTAGGACCGGAGTTTGTTGAAGAAACTTGCCGAGTGATTGATCAGATCAAAGAGAGAGTAAAGACAGCTCAAGTTCGACGAAGCACTATGCGGATAATCGAGTTCTTGAAGGTATCACCGGTGCGAGGTCTGGAAGCGGTTTGGTAAGAAGGGGAAGCTATGCCCCGGTATGTGGGACCATATGAGATATTGAATCGACGTGGTAATGTAGCATATCAATTGGCTCTACCACCATCTATGTCTAGCGTCCATAATGTGTTCCATGTATCATTCTGAAGAAGTATGTCAGAGATCCATCGCATATCTTGATCGCTGATCCTCCAGACTTGACTGAAGACTTAACTTTCGAAGTGGTGCCTGTAATGCTCTCAGGCTGAAAAGTTCAGCAACTTCGAACCAAGGATATCCACTATGTGAAGGTGCATTGGAGAAGCCAAAATGTGGAGGAAATTACTTGGGAAGAAGAGAGCGCGATGAGGAAGGAGTACCCTAACCTTTTTGACGATCAAGGTACGTTCAAATTTCGAGGCCGAAATTTCTTTTAAGGGTGGGGGAGTTGTAGTACCTACATGCAAATTTCGGGACGAAATTTCTTTTAAGGGTGGTGGAGTTGTAAGACCCGAACTCACGAAAACCCGGTCTAACCTTGGTTTTGTGTCGTGACAGGTCTTTCGATCACCGAGGGCCAGACGGGGCAAGCGGATAACAAGCAGGTACGAAATCGGACCGAAGTCGACCAATTATACCTGATTTTAGGTATACCGGTCGTTGGTACCGGTCTTGGTACCGGTCGACCGGTATGGCCTGCACAGCTATGTGCGGGAATTTGGAAATTGGTCTCTGCGGGTCCCGCTTTCCTGATTTTGAATCCTAGAAGTTTCCTAATCCTAGTAGGGTTACTAAACCCTATTTCTAGCCTATAAATACACCCTTAAGCCTCCTCAAATCCTTTCCATTGTCTCTCGCAAACCCTAGAGAAGAGAAAGAGCTTGGAAAGGAGAAGGAGCTAGGAAGAAGAAGGAGGTGCCGCCATTACCGTTTGACGAAGATCACGCTACGCCTGTCAACGGTAAGTGCATGAATCCATCTTCTTACCCTATGTTTGTTGTGTGGGTGGATCAATACCATGCAAAGTAGGTATTGAACTAAAACCCTAAATTGATCAATAAACCCTAAGTTGCCGTCAAACCTTAGATTCGAGTTTCGAGATGATATTCATCGAAACGAGACTTGAATGAGTTGGGGATAACTCTAACTCAAAGCCTAGACTTAGAATGGATAGGAGAAACCCTGAAAATCCATGGAGGATGATCGTCGGCAGTCGAAAAACCCATGTATGGTCTTTCGGAGACATACCGGTCGACTATACCGGTTGCACATAGTGCGACCGGTATGTTGCGACCGCTACCTCTCGGGAGGTTGTCTGTGGGGTCCGGCTGACCATACTGGTCGTCAGTCTTTCCCACAGAGCTGCGACCGGTACATGCCACCGGTCAGCTCTGTGAGGGTGTTTTGTGATCTCTGTTGGTTTTCGATCAACATGAAACTCTAAGAATGTTATTTTAATGAAACCCTAATAATATTGTAGGACTTTGTGACTTATTGGCACCTTTTTGTAGTATTCTGTCTTAACATGCTTGGTACGGGTGGGGTATCAGGGGAAGGTCGTGGTACGGTGGTCTCCGATATTGATGTTGTCCCGGCCATTGTTATGTGGTACTGAGGATTCCGAGTCGACGCTGGCTTGTCCACGATGCTTTAGCTCTATCTCTATGCCGTAGGGAGTTATGTTGGGATAGGGTCTACCTGCGTATTGTTTCTATCCTAGTGGGTTAGTTGCGGATAGGGTATCAGGGGGAGGTGAGGTATTGTGGTCTCCGGCCCGGCCTGCACGCTCTAGCTCTATCTCTTTGCCGTAGACGGCTGTGCTGGGATAGAGCATACATTATTGACATATAGGATTGGTTAGTTGCGTGCCCAGTTTGCGAGCCCTGGCCAGTAGGGGCTTAGGTACTGGTATGGATAGAGTATCAGGGAGGTGCGGGTATACCTTAGCTCTATCTCTATTCCATGATGGGTGCATGTGGGTTGGTGGTAGTGTGATCTACTGTGCGATGCCACACACTCGTGTATAGAGGTGCGGGGGCCACCAAACCTTTCTATAGCACATTGCAAACTTAAAACCAGACCACAGCATAAAATGATTGTTACTCATGCATAATATTGTGAAACTGTCTGATTGCCTTACTGAGCTGTGTTGTGTGTTCACCCTTTGTACGTACATTGTTTTTAGATGTTGATGCAGGTTACACTGTGGATGATTATGTAAACGCTCCGGCGTATGGAGGTGTAGCTGCTCTGGATGTACAAGCAGGGGTGGACGAGCATGATGCTTCATGCGAGTACCCTTTCTACGTGTACCTGTGATGGATTTTTATTTAATTGTTTCAGTTATTTTTGCTTGGTATTAAGAAATGTAAAAGGATTATTATTTTATGTGTTTGGATTTAAATAATGGGATATTTATTTAAATTATCAATAGATACTCAGTTCATTCTATTTAAAGTCTTCCGCTGTATATTTATATTCTGATTGTGGTTATGTGTAATGGTTTGTATGGGTGGACACGGCCTATTCGAGATCCTGGTGTGAACCGTTGGTTCAATGACGGTTCACTCACACCATTCTGGTTGGATCAGAATTGGGGTGTGACACTTATTTTAGGATGTTCCTACTCTATTTAAAGGACGTCCCTAAGCCTCTTTCACTCCTTTTACAACCCTAATTGAATTGAGAGAAAGAGAAGAGAAGGAAAAGGAGAAGAAGAGAAGCAAGAAAGAAAAGAAAGCCAAAACAAGAAGAGTTGCAGAGAAGGAGTAATCTTCTCAGGTATGAATAATAATTCCATGAGTTTCTACAGACTCTAGATTAGATAATGAAGAGAACGTGATCTCGGCGAAATCCAAACCATCAATCCATGGTTAGGTTTTCATGGAAAACCATGGGAGAATATACAAAAGCTATATAGGTGGATGCTTCATGATTCTAGACCATGGGGTGAATGTTGAATGGACTGTAGGAGCATGCCATAGGACCCCAAACACGAAGAATGGACTAAAAAGAGAGAAATTGACCAAAATACACCGAGGGTCACACAGAGGGTCGATGACCATCCGACCCTAGGTGATCCTGAGTATCGACCCTCAGTGTTCGGGAAGTCTGGATTGGGGAGGGTCGCCCCAGGGTCGATCAGGACTCCGACCCTACCTCCGACCCTCAGTTAATAGAATGGTTTTTAAAATTAGAATAAATTCTAATTAAATTTTATCGACTTTGTTAGGTCTTCTAGCAATATAATAGCAATATAAAGGTGAATCTAAAGCTTGGAAAAGTATCTATTAGCAAGCTAAGGTGAGGAAACAGAACTCTAAACTAATTGGTTAATAACAAACTATTTTTTATTTTCTTGAGTCCAATGCCATGCTTGATTCTATGTGACTACGTTTGTAATGTGCATACAACATGTCATCCAATATTTCTATTACTTGTTCATGCATATTTACTTTATGGTTTATAACATGATGATGATGATGATGATAGGAATAGACATGTGATTGTATGTGTGTGGTTGGTGTACTTGATGCGAGCGAGTATCAGGGGAGGTGTGATGAGAACGTCAATAAATTTTAACCTTTGGCGGGTCTCAACACTTTAGCTCTATCTCTAACTCAAGTCTTGTGCATTAGCATCGTCGTATCACCATTACTTTAGCAGAACTATTATGTCGTAGAGTATCAGGGAAGGTGGTCTCGGTCCTTGTAGTCTCTGACTCTACCGGGGGGCCTTAGCTCTATCTCTATGGACATTCTGAGGGATGCTGGGGTGAGGCCTTGGATACACTTTTTGGCATTAGGATTGGTTAGTTGCGAGCCAAGTTTGCAGCCCTCGCCAACAGGGGCTTACATGTTGGTATGACACTATATAGCAATAAACGTTAACCTTTGTTATATAATGTTCATGATTGGGTGCTTGTGAGTCGACGATAAACGTTACCTTCGGGCGGCGTCACACACTTGTGTATAGAGGCGGGGTCAATAAACGTTACCTTTGAC
This sequence comes from Protea cynaroides, assembly GCA_028583415.1. NCBI lineage: Eukaryota > Viridiplantae > Streptophyta > Magnoliopsida > Proteales > Proteaceae > Protea > Protea cynaroides. The sequence continues at coordinate 65,884,548 of CM053273.1, forward strand.
TACCTAAACCTTTCTATTGCATATTGCAAACTATAAACCAGACCAAAGATATGAATTGATTGCATGCATATGTACTGTTGCATTGTTTTGTTTGCTTATTGAGCCGTGATGTGTGCTCACCCCTCGACGTCGAATATTTTTAGTTGATGATGCAGGTTTCACAGTTGAAGAATATATAAATGCTCCAGCGTACGGGAACGTAGCAGCGATGGAGGTTGAAGCTGAAGTGGATACACATGACTCCTCTTGCGAGTGCAACTCATGTGTATTCGATTAGATATTTTTTTAGTTTTCCTTATTTGAATTTATTAAAGACGTGTATTTGATATCTATTTATGTCTCAGTTGATACAGAATAATTTGCTATTTAAATATTAATATCACAGTAGATTCTCAGTTCATTTTGTTATAAGACTTCCGCTATTGTGTATTTACATTTATTATGATTATGGATGTATGGAGTTTAGATAACACGGACATAGCCTACTCGAGATCCTGGTTGAACCGTTCGTTTATTAGCGGTTCATGACACCATTCTGAATAGTGCGGAATTGGGGTGTGACAGTACTTTCATATGGTCCAGATGAATTCGAGATCAGTGATGGACAAGATAGGTTTGTAGTAGATTTAAAGATGAACATGTGTGAGTGTTGTGCATAGACAATTACTGGACTTCCATGTAAATATGCAAGTGTTGAAATCCTGTTCAATAGAGGAAGATTAGAAGATCATGTATCAACATATTTCAGTCCTGCCAAGTTTATGGATTCTTACACTAAGCTTGTACATGGTATGCTTGGTTTGGCCACCTTCAAGAACACTGGAGATGGTCCTGTGATACAACCTCTAGTTTTTAAGAGTGAGTTGGTAGGTCATCCAAGAAAAAGAGAAAAGAAGCTGATGAACAACTTGGTAGTTAAACTAGAAAGAATACCTCTTCTATTAAATGTTCCTACTATAGCTGAATTAGGCACAACTCGAGGACATGCAAAGAAAAGAAGGAGCATTCTTCTCAACAAGGAACCTCTCAGCAACAACCACCATCTCAATAGGGAACATCCAAAAGAAAGGTATCAGTAGTCTGTGTGTCTTATAAAATTCCTATTATTTGTTTCTGCTACTCACTTATTCTTGTATGTGATTCTATAGAGCAGAAGGCAAGCTAGGCCTAGTGGGTCTCAAATATAGACTAGTTCCCAATCATTTGTGGCATCTCAACAACCCTTTATCCAGGTAAAAGGGATGGCAAGAATGGCTTCAAGGGCAGAGAAGTTTAGGAGAAATTGGGCAGAAGCACGTAGGCAGAACTCTTAAATCAAGGTGAAGTTCTAACATTTGATGCCAAGTAATATCCTTCTGATGCATTCATTATTTTATCTCTTAACTCTACTTCATCTTATTGGTTTTCCAAATATGGAAAAGACTATGCGAGTCTTCATGTTGTGTAGGAGTTTTAGCTAATTTTCAGTCTTATTGAAATTTCTTTCTCTTATTATGGTTTGAATCTCCAAGGTTAGAACAATATGGTGATAGTATGGGAATCATCCTATTGGTTTTCCATGAATATGTTTGTTGGTCTATATGTTGACAGCAATTCTCTGCAATTCTTCTGTCCAAGCTTAAACACAGTGCTTCAAGAGGCAATTGGAGACAACTTTTTAATGTGACAAGTTCTAGATTCTTAGGATGTAATAAGGGGATATGCTGGAGGTTGGTCTACCTTCTGAGCTTTGTAAGTTGACTCTGTAATTATAATATAATGTTTCGTAGTTATGTTAACTTTCTAAGAACTTTTTTATGATTTAAATCCAAATTCAATGCTGTAATCTGTCACCATGTCTGAGTGTTTTCTATTCTACTAGCAGAAAATTGAATATCCTTTCTTTAGTCTATTGGTCTAAATTGTATGAGATTGCAATTGGGACAGCTAAGGGGCTTGTATATTTGCATGATGACTGTCAACAGAGGATTATTCATTATGATGTAAAACCAGGAAACATATTACTGGATTCAAATTTCTATCCAACCAGGAAACATATTACTGGATTCAAATTTCTATCCCAAGGTTGCTGATTTTGTTTGGATCCATACCCCTTTCAGCATTTGTTTATTTTTCAACAGCTCTCTCTTCTTCATAGTGAAAACAAGCACCAAAATCATGGGGTACAAGGAATAAATGGTCAACACCTTCTGTTCTATTCCAGTAAGGCCAATTGGAAGAGATGAAGCTGATGGCACTTTTCATTATCCTTAGAGATCTATAGGTCATTGGATGACCTCCAGTTGTAAGGTCACAAGTGGGGTAAACTGGGGGTATAGAACCAATCAACTTCTTCAGGATTGAGAGTTCTAACTAGACTAGTTAATAAGAACTGATGCATATAGATCTCAGTAGCAAACATGTGGGTAAGACATCTAGGATCCTTCTGATAAAATCCTCATTGTATTTGCTTGGGAGATCATAAACAAAGACTTTTAACCTTCCAAGTGGATCATCTTCTAAGACATCTTCTGCACCAATCATTGAAATAAATGCATAAACAAGAAAAATAATCCAATTCAACCTCGAATTCTTCATTTGCACTAGAAGATCCTAACCTAATCTCTGATCATAAAGGGGGGATTTAAGCTCTTGGAGAAAGCGTCTCAAAGAGAAGAAGGTGGTTTTTTTTTTTTTCTTCTTTAGGTACAAAGTCATAAGATCCAAATGAAAATGAAAATGCCTTAAGTTTGAAACTCAATACGAGCACCTCCCTGGTCCATGTCAAAAGCCTTAATTTTGAAACATGAACATGAAAATGCCTACAAATCCAACATTCAGAAATAGCATTGAAACATCCGAAAGCACTATCTTTAAACTTGTTTCAGAATTAAATTAGATCAACAGTGCCAACATCATATCACTTAAAAATAAATAAATTAAAAAAAATTCCTAAATACAAGCTACAGTCAACCAATCAGTTCTTTCTTCGGGATTCTTCAATTCTAGCTTCTCGACAGCTTCAAGGAGCTCTTCAAACAGCCTTGAATTTTGTGCATTAAACTCTAATGGCTCCTATTAAGTAGCCTTTAAAATAAGCCAGGAAAATACTTCTATCACTTGATGTATTTAATGTCGTGGTCTTTGAGCTTTCTCCTACCTACTGGGAGCATTCCCTTGACTCAGCAATTGCATGTTTGGTGCTATTACTTTGAACGTATTCCATTGTCTCTATCTATTTGAACATTCCACATCCAGGATTATCCATCTGCATCAAGACAATTATACATGACAACTTTCATTGAAAATAGCAATTAAAAATTGAGTAGATTAATACCCACTCCTGTGGAACGTGGGCAACACCAGAATTGTCGTCTCTTGTTGGTTGTTGTTTTTGCCATTCTAACTTTGCATTGCCCTGCTTTACATGGACATTGATTAAATTGCTCCACCCACATAACAAACTTCTAACATCTTGGGAAACGATAGTACTGTAAGACCCGTATCGAACTAACCGGTCTTACCACCTTGTACCAGGTCTACCTATCATGGTCGAGCCAAATGGACCAAGTGCGTGAAGGAAATAGCGAGACTAGGTATTAAACTGACCCAAAAATAGTAAAATAGGGGGTAGGGCCGCATACCCAAATAGGCAGGGTCAGACCCCCTCATTAGGGAGTCAGACCCCTGAATTTTAGATCTAGGGTCGGACCATTTATACCCGAGGGTCGATGGGATCTCCGACCCCCTCATCGACCCCCTCATTACCGACAGAAACCGTAAATAGGAAACTTTCCAAATTTCAAGGGGATTCTTTCCTAATCTCAATGGGACTTATTTTGGGAGGTTCTCCTCTATAAATAGGATGTCTCTTAGCCTCTTTCACTCCTTTTGAAACCCTAATTGAAAGAGAAGAGAAGGAGAAGAGAAGAAAAGTTGGATAAGAAGACTAAAGAGAAGAATTCAAAGAAACCTCTGAATCAGCAAACCTAAGGTATGGGTATGCTTCCATTAATAATTTAAGACTTTAGAATAGTTCATGAAGAGGGTATGATCTAGGAGAAACCCAAATCATCCATCCATGGGAAGATTTCAATGAAATCCATAGAGGGAATCATGGTAGGCAAAGTAAGGAAGTAACCTGGAGTTTTAAGCCATAGAGCAAGCATAGAATGGAGTGTGGAAGTAAGCCATAGGACCCAAACTTGAAATATTAGACTGTAGAATGAAAAGGTCGACTCAAACTACGTGGGGTCGCACGTAGGGTCGATTGGGAATCGACCCTACCAGACCACAGGATCGACCTCCAGCTTTCGGGAAGTCCAGGTAAGCTGTGGTCGCACCTAGGGTCGATGGAACATCCGACCCTAGCATCAACCCTACACCCTGGGATCGTAGAAAACTGCTACCCTACCTGCGACCCTAGCTTAACAGCAAGCCTAAAATTGTCGGAATGACTTCTAATTAAAATCTATCGACTTGTTAGGTTTTCCTATTGATATAAAGGTGATTCTTAGAGCTTGAAAGAGGATTTACACTCAAGCAAAGCTGAGGGAACAAGACCTAAACTAATTGGCTAATAAAAAATTATTTTTATTCTCTTGAGTCCAATGCCATGACTGATTCTATGCATGTATGCTAGTAATGTGCATTCAACATGTCATCTAATATTCCTGCTATTAATATTCATGCATATTTAATTCTATTTTATTTATAACATGATGATGATGATGATGCTAGGAATAGACATGTGAATGTATGTGTGTGGTTAATGTGCTTGATGCGAGTGGAGCATCAGGGTGAGGACGTGACATTGTGGTTCAGCCTGGTCACTAGACTCTAGTTCTATCTCTACTCAAGTCTTGTCCACTGACATCGTCGTATCGTCATTACCTTAGCAGAACTATTACGTCGTAGGGTATCAGGGGAGGTGGTCTCGGACTGTGTAGTCTTCGACTCTGTCGGGGGGCCTTAGCTCTATCTCTATGGACGTATTGAGTGATGCTGGGGTGAGGCCTTGGGTACACTGTTTGACATTAGGATTGGTTAGTTGCGAGCCCCGTTTACAAGCCCTCGCCAGTAGGGGCTTACGTGTTGATATGGGTAGAGTATCAGGGGAAGTGTGATGCGGTGTGGTCCTAAGCACTTTAGCTCTATCTCTATTCCATAGTGGGTGTATGTGGCACGACAATAAACGTTAACCTTTGGGCGGCTTCACACACTCGCGTATAGAGGCGAGGCAGCCACCGAACCTTTCTATAGCACATTGCAAACTTATATACCAGACCACAGATATGAATTGAATGCATGCATATGTTTGTTGCATTGTTTTGTTTGCTCACTGAGCCGTGATGTGTGCTCACCCTTTCAACGTCGAATATTTTTAGTTGATGAAGCAGGTACCATTGTGAAAGATTATATGAATGCTTCTATGTACGGGCACGTGGCTGCAATGGAGGCTGAAGATATAGTGGAGACACATGACTCCTCATGTGAGTGCAACTCATGCGTTTTCAATTAGATTTTTATTTAAACTATTAAGGAAATATAATTTTATATTTTATTTACTTATGTCTCGATTGATACAACATAATTTGATATTTTATTTATGATTATCATAGTTAGATTCCTCAGTTCATTTAATATTAAGACTTTCGCTATTGTGTATTTATTCTGATTATGGTTGTGGATGTGTATGGTTTAATTTAAAAGGACACAGCCTATTAGAGATCCTGGTTGAACCATTGGTAATTAGCGGTTCATCACACCGTTCTGAATAGTGTAGAATTGGGTTGTGACAATTTGGTATCAGAGCTCTCAGGCCTTGTCTTTTAAATCAGTATACTACTACAAAAGTTTGTGAACTGAGATAGGATAAAAATTAAAAAGCTGTAATAATAACACACCATAAGCATCTGTGTTGTTTGAGACAAAAAAATTGAAAAAGAATAATCCATCTATTAAATGAGAAACAAATTTATATACACTCGAAGAAAGAACAAATGTATATACACATATCTAAAGCAGAGTACTGTCCACAATCCAGACAGTTACTCTGAAGTACAAAAAGAAAAATAAAAAGAAAATACATCAGGAAGCTGGAGGTGATGGGGGAGGCGGTGCCTCGCGGTCTCTGTCATAATCCTTAGCATAAACTCTAGTCAACCAAGATATCTAAGTCTGGGTCGTCTGAAGACTAGCTGTGAGATCAGCCACCCGCCGTTCAGTCACGCACTGTGCATCTAGAAGCTCTCACCCTCATATCAGACATGCGCTTAGCCTCTCTAATCTCATGCAGTATCCCCATCATGTCATCAGAAGGTGGGTGTGAAGGACCAGCTGCATGTCAAGGACCAACTCCCGTAGTATGTGTAGGTGATGGAGGAGGTATGGAATCTACATCCATGTATAAACGATCATCATCCCCAGCATCACCCCCATGAACCCCTGCGCCAGCGGCTGCTGCTGTTGCCTCAGCGTCTACCATCTCCACCTGAGTATGTGGACGCACCAGAGCGTTCCTCTCATCGTCGCTGACCTGAGCATCCCGCATGCCCATCTTACAGATGGCCTCCCAATCCAGAGGTGATGAGAAGGATTTTTCCTGAATCCTCTCATCTACCAAATCAACACCCAAGCGGGTAAGCAGTGTAGTGATCATACGTCCATAAGGCAGGTTGCCAACATGACTGGGCAGGGTGGCACTGATCATCGTCCACATAATAATATAAGGAAGGCAGATAGGCTACCTAGTGCAGATACAGTATAGTAAGAACTGGGTCAACTGGGAGATCCTCTCGTAGTGTCCACTCTGAGGTATCAAGTTGTGCTGAATGATCTTACAGTACACCCGAGGCTCTGGACGTAGGTAGATCGCTTTCATCTCCCAGCGATCCTCTCTGACGAGCTAACGGTCTATCTCAGCCCTCATCTCCAAGGAAAAGAACTGGGGCTCTCCGGGAGCGCAGAACACCAAGGGGCCGTCGTATGAAATGCCCAAGAGGTCCGCTAGCTTCCGATAATCAAAGGAAACCTCAACTCCCTTGACGTAGCTAGTGATCCTGAGGTCTCTACCCCTCTCAGTATCATTGTAATCCCCCACCACTTGAAGATTACAATAAAATTGTCGCACCAAATCTGGACGAGTACAGGCGTCGTAGGTGATCACAGGAAGCCAGCCCATGGCACCAAAAGCTCTCTACATCAAACAAGGCCAGGCTAGCCAAGTCCACCCGACGACCTCCCTCAACCTTCTTACGAGCGTAGCAGGCATACTACGCCTCAGCCTCGTTAGAACGGAAGCGGACTGGGTCATGAACCCTGGGAACTTTGGTACGAGCCATACTATCTGCAAAACCAAAGAAAAACAGACACTGGCTTAGTAAAGATGAAAAACCAAAAAATTTCGACATTATAACGACATAAATTAGTCAAAAGCCTCACTTTTCACCCATACACATGGGCAGGAGGACTTATATAGATTCTAAACGATCCTGTAAGACTCATACAGTTGGAAATTTTATCTAAGGAGATTGAATTTGAAGAAATTTCAAGAAATTCAAAAATCTCTACAAATTAGGGCAAAAATGGGAAATTTCAAGTTTCTCGATAACCAACCGATGAAACTCAAATATTTTTTGTGGGCTTTCGTCCATTGAGTCACCAATAACAAAAGCCCCCAAAAAAATTGAATTTTTACGGTTGGAAAAAGTTTAATTTGAAGAAAACGATATAAACGAGCAAAAACCTAGTTAAAAAACTCTAAAAACATGAAACCGTAGAGAACATACCTGTAGAAGAGGAGTAGACGTCGAAAAGAAAAGAAAAAATCACCAATGGGTCGGAGTTGTCACTGTAGCAACTCAGAGGAACGAACCAAGTCGGAAAGGAGGAGAAAGAATGAGAAATGGATTCAAAATCGGGATTAAGAACCTGATTTTTAGTCCTAGGGTCGGAGAATTCGACCAAAACATCCGACCCCCTCATCGACCCTAGCCTCTCGGTGATCTGACAGAGAACTAGGGGTCGATCCCAGGGTCGGACATCCATCGACCCCACCATCGACCCTCGGCTCTCGGTAAGTATCAGTGATTCTCAGGGTCGCATACCCTAGGGTCAGACATCCATCGACCCCCACCATCGACCCTACGATGGAAAATACAGTATTTTTGACAGAATGGTCTGAAAATTTTGAAAATATCATTGACTAGTGGATTTAAATATGAGAATGAATTATATAATGATTGCCTCATGTATTCTATGATTTTCAGGCATCACCACTACCAGAATAGATAATGGCTGGACGTAAAGTGACCAGACAAAGCCGTAACTCTATTCCACCACCACCACCTGTAGGGGAAAACAGCCATATAGACCCTGAAACACAGAAGAATCTAAACACGGCACCGTCCGTAGTTAATGGGCAGACAAATCCTACAAATCTGTCAGCGCCACCTACAGACCTGGCTATAGCCGTAATGAATTTGGCACAACAGCTGCAACAAATACAACAGGTACAAGCTACTATACAAGCTACCATAGGCATGGCTTTTCCAGCTGCACAGACGACACCGATGCCAGCAGGACAGACAAGCACAGTACCAGGGGGAAGTAACACAGTACCCCACGCACCTCAGACTCCCATCATGCAGGCTCAAGTACAAAACCTTGAAGTAGCTCCAGGTGGATATCAATACCACCTATGTATGGGGCTTATGTTCCTCATCAACTAGACCACTCCAGACTAGTTGAGCGTTTTCTGAAGATGAAGCCCAAGGAGTACAGTGGTAAGCCAGCTGATCCATTGTGGCCAGCACACTGGATCGATGAGATGGAAAGAAATTTCACGATGATGACAGTGAATGAAGAAGAGAAAGTATTGTGTGCAACGTTCATGCTGAAAGGCGATGCACACCACTGGTGGAAGTCCACATGGATGTATCTGATGACAAAGCACGCCCAATTGACTTGGGATATATATAAGGAAGCATTCTTTGAGAAGTATTTTCCTAGGAGTTTCAGAGATTCTATGGAGAAGGAGTTCCTGAGTTTATATCAGGGACAGATGACTGTCGATGCATATCAACAACGTTATGAGGAGCTGTTCTTCTTTGCACCAGTCAGTATGCAAGTGGAAGATACAAAGACCCGAAGGTTCGTCATGGGACTTAGGGGAAGCATACTGGGACTTAAGAAGAAAATCTGCAACGAAGCTGTACAAATTGCTCGAGTGATAGAGTCAAGCCAGAAAGAGACCTACCTTGCTCAAAATAGAGGAATCAAAATGCCAAATGGAAATTCTTACAATGGAGGGAACACCAAGGTATTCAAACCCTTCCGTACTCAAGGTTTCAATGCTGCAGCCAAGACTACTTTAGCAGCTCAACAGCAATAAAAGCCAAATAATGAAGGGTTAAAATGCTATAACTGCAATCAATTGGGACATATGGCAAGGGAGTGTCCTAAGCCCAAGAAGCAACTACAACAAGGCATAGTTTACGCGGTTACATCTGAGGATGCTGCCACATCGCCTGATGTGGTCATAGGTATGACCTGAATCTTATCATTTTGTGTTACATTATGTGAGCATGTAGACTAAATCAAAATAAATCACAGGTATCATACCTATTAATGGAATTCCCGCCAGAGTACTCTTTGATTCAGGAGCTATTCATTCTTTTATATCTGTGTCATTTGGAAAGAAGCTAAATCTACCCCTCAAATCCTTAGACTACAAACTGCTTGTACGATCGCCGATGGGATTAGAAGTGGAATTAGAAAAAGGTTATGGACCATGTCCAGTTCTTATTGACGAAAAGACTTTGGATGCAACCTTGATTCAACTTGAGATGGCAGACTTTGACGTCATCTTGAGAATGGACTGGTTAGCTCGGCATTCTGCAAACCTATTATGTGCCAAAAAGAAGCTGACATTTAAAGACAAGGAAAGAGCAGAGTTCAGTTTTGCGGGAACCAAACTTCTCCGTAAATGAAAGCTCATACTCTCTGCATTAAAGGCTAGGAAGTGCCTTGAGAAATGAGCAGTTGGGTATCTAGTATCTGTGGTGATCTTACCAAAGAAGCACCACGAATGGAGGATATTGATGTCGTGCGTGACTTTCTAGATGTATTTCCTGAAGAACTACTAGGACTACCACCCGACCGAGCTACAGAGTTTGTTATAGATCTGATACCCAGAGCCACACCAGTATCTAAAGCACCTTATCGAATGGCTCCTACTGAACTGAAGGAATTAAAAGTACATCTACAAGAACTGCTAGAAAAGGGCTATATCCGACCTAGCATATCACCATGGGGAGCGCCAGTATTATTCGTAAAGAAGAAGGACGGTAGTGTTCGATTGTGTATAGACTATCGAGAACTGAATAAACTGACAATCAAGAATCGGTACCCATTGCCTCGGATCGATGACTTGTTCGATCAATTGTAAGGTGCCAAAGTGTTCTCCAAGATCAATCTTCGGTCAGGCTACCATCAGTTGAAGATTAAGGTTGGTGATATTCCCAAGACAGCATTCAGGACCAGATATGGACATTAAAAATTTTTTGTCATGTCTTTTGGATTGACGAAGCACCAGCAACCTTTATGGAACTTATGAATCGGGTATTCCACGATATGTTGGATACGTCGGTTATTGTATTCATCGATGATATATTGGTTTACTCCAAGGACAAGGAAACTCATATTAAGAATCTAAACGCCGCTCTGCAGCGATTACGAAAGGAGAAGCTCTACGCCAAATTTACAAAGTGTGAGTTTTGGCTAAAGGAAGTCGCTTTTCTAGGCCATGTTGTATCCACTGAAGGAATTAAAGTGGATCCTAGCAAGATCGAAGCTATTGTGAAGTGGGAAGCACCGAAGAGCGTTGCAAAAATTAAAAGTTTCTTAGGTCTAGCTGGGTATTATCGACGATTTGTGGAAGACTATTCCTGAATTGCCGTACCTCTCACCAGTTTGACTAAGAAGGGCAAAAAGTTTGTTTGGACTGATAAATGCGAGAAGAGTTTCCAAACATTGAAGGCCAGATTGATATCTGCTCCGATCTTGACCATTCCGATTCCAGGCAGCCATTTATTTTGTACACTGATGCGTCAGGATTGGGATTAGGATGTGCACTTATGCAAGGAGAACAAGTAATTGCTTATGCCTCAAGACAATTGAAGACACATGAGAAGAACTATCCCACTCATGATTTGGAATTAACGGCAGTAGTACATGCTGTCAAAATATGGAGACATTACTTGTACGGAGAGAAATTTCAGATTAAATCAGATCATAAGAGTCTTACTTACCTTTTTAATCAGAAGGAGTTGAATATGAGACAAAGAAGATGGCTGGAACTATTAAAATACTATGATTGTGATATCCAGTATCATCCGGGAAAAGCTAATGTGGTTGCTGACGCACTGAGTAGAAAGGCAATGATAAAATCCCAAGGGGAGGTTAGCACCACTGCTGCACTGTATGCTACCGGAAAAGTATTCAATTACGGTAATGAACAGTTTGTGATAGATGCACCGGATGAATCAACCAACCAAGGGTTTATCCATCGGTTTGCAAATATGTTCGCCACATTGAAGATTGTACCCGATATACTTGATGAAGTGAAAACAACGATTAAATCATACCCTTATCTAAGAACGGTACAAGAAGACATCGAAAAAGGTAGGACTATTCCTGAGTTCACCTTAGATGATGAAAAGGTACTGAAGTACAAGGGAAGAATATGTGTACCTGAAACAGAAAGTTTGGACATTAGACACCGACTAATGAAGGAAGCCCATACCACCGCCTATTCGATACACCCTGGAAGTATAAAAATGTATCATGACCTAAAGAAATTATATTGGTGGAGAGGAATGAAAGCAGATATAGCCAAGTTCGTGTCTCAATGCCTAAATTGTCAGAAGGTGAAAGCTGAACGACAAAGATCAGCAGGACTGTTATAGCCGTTATCGGAACCAGCATGGAAATGGAACTGCATCACTATGGACTTCGTCACAGGGTTACCATTGACTCCCCGAGTAGTTGACGCAGTTTGGGTGATTGTAGACCGACTGACTAAAATGGCTCGATTTATAGCTATACGACCTCAGTGTACACTGGAGAGGTTAGCTAAGTTGTATGTGGATAATATTGTCAGATTACACGGTGTACCTGAAAGCATTGTGTCCGACAGAGATTCACGATTTACTTCAAAGTTATGGGAAGGATTGCAGAAGGCTATGGGTACAACATTCAAGTTCAGTACTGCATTCCATCCTCAGACAGACGAACAATCGGAGCGCACCATTCAGATTCTAGAAGACATGCTCCGAGCCTGTGTAATTGATTTTAAAGGATCATGGGATGAAAAGTTACCACTGATTGAGTTCGCTTATAACAATAGCTATCAGGCTACTATACAGATGTCACCCTATGAAGCATTGTATGGCAGGAAGTGTCAAACTCCTTTGTTTTGGAATGAAGTGGGAGAACGTAGTATTGTTGGACCAGAATTTATTGAAGAGACTTGTTGAGTAGTCGACATTATCAAAGAAACAGTAATACGGCTCAGAATCGTCAGAAACAATACGCAGATACTAGACGCCGAGACCTTGAATTCACCGTAGGTGATAAGGTATTCCTCAAAGTGTCACCTATGCGAGGTTTGAAATGGTTCGGACAGAAAGGGAAACTAAGTCTGAGATATGTCGGACCATATGAGATTCTAGCTAAACGTGGAAAAGTGGCTTACCAGTTAGCACTACCACCATCTATGTCAAGTGTGCATGATGTATTTCATATCTCCTTATTAAAGAAGTATGTCAGAGATCCAACGCATGTTTTGACAGTAGATCTACCTGATTTGACTGATGATATGACATTTGAAGTAGCACCAACTAAAATCACTAGCCGAAAGGGGCAACGACTACGCAACCGTGACATTTATTATGTTAAGGTCACCTGGAGAAGCAGAGATATAGAAGAAATCACATGGGAAGAAGAGAATGCTATGCGAAAGCAATTCCCTTATCTATTCGACTCGGAAGGTATGTACAAATTTCAAGGATGAAATTTTTATAAGCAGGAGGGAGTTGTAAGACTCGTATCGAACTAACCGGTCTTACCACCTTGTACCAGGTCTACCTATCATGGTCGAGCCAAATGGACCAAGTGCGTGAAGGAAATAGCGAGACCAGGTATTAAACTGACCCAAAAATAGTAAAATAGGGGGTAGGGTCGCATACCCAAATAGGCAGGGTCGGACCCCCCTCATTAGGGAGTCAGACCCCTGAATTTTAGACCTAGGGTCAAACAATTTAGACCTGAGGGTCGACGGGATCTCCGACCCCCTCATCGACCCCCTCATTACAGACAGAAATCGTAAATAGGAAACTTTCTAAATTTCAAGGGGATTCTTTCCTAATCTCAATGGGACTTATTTTGGGAGGTTCTCCTCTATAAATAGGATGTCCCTTAGCCTCTTTCACTCCTTTTGAAACCCTAATTGAAAGAGAAGAGAAGGAGAACAGAAGGAAAGTTAGAGAAGAAGACTAAAGAGAAGAATTCAGAGAAACCTCTGAATCTCAGCAAACCTAAGGTATGGGTATGCTTTCATTATTAATTTAAGACCTTATAATAGTTCATGAAGAGGGTATGATCTAGGAGAAACCCAAATCATCCATCCATGGGAAGATTTCAATGAAATCCATGGAGGGAATCATGGTAGGCAAAGTAAGGAAGTAACCTGGAGTTTTAAGCCATAGAACAAGCATAGAATGAACTGTGGAAGTAAGCCATAGGACCCAAACTTAAAAGATTAGACTGTAGAATGAAAAGGTCAACTCAAACTACGTGGGATTGTACGTAGGGTTGATTGGGAATCGACCCTACTAGACCACAGGATCGACCCCCAGCTTTTGAGAAGTACAAGGAAGCTGTGGTCGCACCTAGGGTCGATGGAACATCCGACCCTACACCCTGGGGTCGCAGAAAACTGCTACCCTACCTGCGACCCGTCCTGCGACCCTAGCTTAACAGCAAGCCTAAAATTATCGGAATGACTTCTAATTAAAATCTATCGACTTGTTAGGTTTTTCTATTGATATAAAGGTGATTCTTAGAGCTTGAAAAAGGATTTACACTCAAGCAAAGGTGAGGGAACAAGACCTAAACTAATTGGCTAATAATAAACTATTTTTATTGTCTTGAGTCCAATGCCATGACTGATTCTATGGGTGTATGCTTGTAATGTGCATTCAACATGTCATCCAATATTCTTGCTATTAATGTTCATGCATATTTAATTCTATTTTATTTATAACATGAGGATGATGATGATGCTAGGAATAGGCATGTGAATGTATGTGTATGGTTGGTGTGTTTGATGCGAGTAGAGCATCAGGGGGAGGACGTGACATTGTGGTTCAGTCTGGTTACTAGACTCTAACTCTATCTCTACTCAAGTCTTGCCCACTGACATCGTCGTATCGCCATTACCTTAGCAGAACTATTACGTCGTAGGGTATCAGGGGAGGTGGTCTCGGACCGTGTAGTCTTCGACTCTATCGGGGGGCCTTAGCTCTATCTCTATGGACGTATTGAGGGATGCTGGGGTGAGGCCTTGGGTACACTGTTTGACATTAGGATTGGTTAGTTGCGAGCCCAGTTTGTAAGCCCTCGCCGACAGGGGCTTACATGTTGGTATGGGTAGAGTATCAAGGGAAGTGTGATGCGGTGTGGTCCTAAGCACTTTAGCTCTATCTCTATTCCATAGTGGGTGTATGTGGCACGACAATAAACGTTAACCTTTGGGCGGCTTCACACACTCGTGTATAGAGGTGAGGCGGCCACCGAACCTTACTATAGCACATTGCAAACTTATATACCAGACCACAGATATGAATTGAATGCATGCATATGTTTGTTGCATTGTTTTGTTTGCTCACTGAGTCGTGATGTGTGCTCACCCTTTCGACGTCGAATATTTTTAGTTGATGATGCAGGTACCACTGTGGAAGATTATATGAATGCTTCTGTGTACGGGCACGTGGCTGCAATGGAGGCTGAAGATATAGTGGAGACGCATAACTCCTCATGCGAGTGCAACTCGTGCGTTTTCGATTAGATTTTTATTTGAACTATTAAGGAAATATAATTTGATATTTTATTTACTTATGTCTAGGTTGATACAATATAATTTGATATTTTATTTATGATTATCATAGTTAGATTCCTCAGTTCATTTAATATTAAGACTTCCGCTATTGTGTATTTATTCTGATTATGGTTGTGGATGTGTATGGTTTAATTTAAAAGGACACAGCCTATTAGAGATCCTGGTTGAACCGTTGGTTATTAGCGGTTCATCACACCGTTCTGAATAGTACGGAATTGGGGTGTGACAAGTGCTCCCTCCCAATAATTTTCCCCTTACTAGTTGTACATGTCACACATGTGACACCCAACTCTCACATTTGGGATCCATATTCTCAATAGAATTCAATTAAGTTAGCGAACACCTATCCATAAAAACACCAGAGTTAAACAATGGACTCTAACAAAGCTGCCAATGATTTCCAATCTCACTGAAAAATTACAACATGCATCCATTTAATTCAATCGCATGGTTGGAGGTTATTCAGGGGACTTAAAATTACCCAATTAAAGCAAAGGCTTGCATCAGAATAGAAGAAAAGGTTGACTATTTTAATTAGAGGAAAACAGAAAGACTGCATTCCAATACAGTGAGAACAACCATTATTTCCATTATTTTTCACAGATTAAAATGTAAAAAGGAAGCTAAAGCACAATACCCAGGTCGCTTTATAAACATTGCCAGCTTTGGTCTGGAGTATGGGAAGGATAAACAGAGCCCTGTGAAGGTGTTGTTTCATGGGTATGGTCATTATGATGTTTTAGATACTTCATGAGATGGCTAATATGGGAGAGACAAACTGACTGGAGCATGAATCCTAACTCATTCACATGATATAAATGCAATTACAAATTACAGTTATCACTCAACAATAATCCATGGAATATAATAAGAAAAAAAAAATACACACACACATAGAGAATGAGAAGCTGGAGATTCGATGAAGAAGAAAAAATAAAGCTCATTTTAGTAATTGCATGGAGGGAAGGGGATGAGATGGAAGGAATCTACCTTCCCAGCGACGTGGTGATGAGAATCAAGCTTCACGTATCAGAATTAAAGAATCAACCTTTCACAGAAATAGTCGAACAGAGAGATGAGGGAGAGAGGAAAGAGAGAGGTTTTCGATTTAAGGATGATACAGAGATGAAATGATGGGAGAACGATGTGGGAAATGTAAGAGAGGGGATACGATGAAGGAAATAAGAAATACTAACCAGAGAGCTTGCAAACGATGGCGGAGATTCGATGATGCCACGGGTATTGCAGATTCGAAGCTGCTAAGTCAAGCAAAAACGCACAAAAACGCTAGAGATTCGATGATATTAAGGTTTGTTGAAACAAATAAAGAGAAAGGGAAATTTTTTTTCTTTTCCAACAAACGAAAAGGGTTTAAAACTGTTGTCCATGGTTATTTTTAAAAAGATCAATTTAGTAATTACATCTCAACTTAATGACTTTCAGTTTCAAATACAAAGGGTAGAATAGTCTTGTCACATTTTCAATCATGCCCGTCAGTTAATTGGGGCCAATTGAAATTTCTGCAAACCATTGGGTAGCATATCGAATTTGACATCCTTTTTGGGGTGTAGATATATATATATATATATATATATATATATATATATATATATATATATATATATATATATATATATATAAAAACCGTAAAGGGGAAGAGAAAGTGGGAAGAGAGAGAGAGAGAAAGAGGAAGATGAGATAAAAAAAAAATTATTGCTTAGTCTAGGCTAGATTTACTTTTGGGCATGTTGACCCACTCTTTCTAGGCATATCTGATTATTTGATAGTAATTACTTATGTCTTGGTTATTGACTCAGATAAACTTTTATAGTGCTACTATCACATTAGCTTTCAGCTTCATCTTAATATAAGACTTCTATGATTTCAGTTAAATACTCTGATTTCAATTATTAAAATGTGTATGTCAATGGAAAGTTGGTTTATAATGAATACTACTTTGTCAAATTTTGGGTTTGGATTACATGCCACAACAGGGGATCTAGTTACACCTAACTGACATCTGTTTTGGGATGTAACATGGGTGGCAGCCATGGTTCCAGTTCGTCAATCATTAGACTCACTAAAGCCACAAACACCTCACAACATCCATATAACATTCATATAATCATTTATGAAAATATGCATGCTCAAGAAGAATATTGAATGACATGTGAAATGCACAACAACAGATTATTATCATCAAAATTAATGCAACATAAGCATGAGCAAGTAAGAACACAAATATTAAATTGAGCCCCGATCCCTTCACCTATTGATGATTGTACAAAAAGTGTGAAGGCTATCAAAGATCTTCCCTAGAGTCGCACGCTGATTTTCTTAAGTGTTTGCAATTGAATTAGGACACAAGTTTTTATTAAATACCATTGTTTGTTATTTTGGGAAAATTGGGCTTATAGAACTGCTTTCAAGACCATTCTTGGTCAACCCCCTACCGGTCCGGTGTACGGAAAAGCCCGCCATCTACCAATCGAATTGGAACATCGGGCATTTGGGCAATTAAGAAATTAAATTTTGATTTGTCGATGCTAGCACCGATAGAGGACTCCAGCTCTCTGAGTTGGATGAATTGAGAAATGATGCCTACGACAATGCCCGCATCTATAAAGACAAGACCAAGGCTTATCATGAAGACATACCTTCGAAAGTCTTTTACCCTGGCGACAAGGTTTGCTTTATAATCTCGTTGCATATTTTTCCCGATAAACTTAGATCTCGTTGGGAGGGTCCTTATATTGTTCAAAATGTTTCTCATCGGGTGCAATTGAGATTTTAAATCCGTGCACAGTGCAACCAGCAAAGTGAATGACCAGCGTTTGAAGCCATTTTGGAGCTTCCACACGACTCACGAAGAGGTCATGGACTCCATGAGCCTTTTTACACCGATCCTTGATTCGGGGAGTTTTTTCTTCCCCTTGTCCTTGTCTTTTATTTTTCTGTATACATTGAGGACAATGCATGATTTAAGTATGGGGAAGGGTTGAGATTTCATAAAAAAATGAATGAATTTTGAGCTTCATTGTAAATTTTAACTTTTAACTTTGGTTTTGGAAAAGTCAATCACTATTTCTATGGTTTGACACAAAAGAGGAAGGAGAAAGAGACCTAGGAAACTACACATACGAAGAATGAAACCCTATGTGAGGATAG
Organism: Protea cynaroides; assembly: GCA_028583415.1. Classification (NCBI taxonomy): domain Eukaryota; kingdom Viridiplantae; phylum Streptophyta; class Magnoliopsida; order Proteales; family Proteaceae; genus Protea; species Protea cynaroides. The sequence goes on from CM053273.1 coordinate 65,902,876, forward strand.
TACTTAGGTTGTATTTTGAAATGGGAATTAAGTTAGAAAATACATCTTACCTCTCCCGAAGGGATGAATATTTTATGGTTATAGTTGGTAATTTCAACCTTTGAATAAAGCGAACCTCCTTGTACTATAAAAAAATCATAATAAGAAAATAATAATATAAGAGTTTTTTGTTCTTGGAACTATACGGACATTCCGCCTCAGAAGCGAGGTGTCTTGATTGAAATTCTTGGATACAGCTCTTGCAAAAAAAAAAAAAGACTCTTTAGCATCAATGTCTTTAAAGAATATGCCAAAAGCGGCTACAAGAACATGAGAATGCATAACCACCTGCACTTCTCAAGCCAATTGTAGTGGAGTAGTTAAAGAGGAAGAAAGAAAGAAAAAAAAAAAAAGATACAAGTGTTGAAAGCTATTCTTGGGTCTTGGTTACCAGGATGTTATAAAGGGTTCACCTAAGGAGAGATATGTTTGGAAGATATAACAAGGTTTCCTAATTGAGATGCAACCTTAGTGTTTGAATCATATGAGGTAGCAATGTTCAGGTGTGGGGGTTTCTATATTTTCTTGATCCCAAGTTGAGTGTCTTGACTAATAAGATATGTGTTGCTCTCTTTCCTTAATACCAAAATTAAAGTTTGAAATTTCTATATAAATTTTGTGTGTTTATTCTCGAAAATACTCACGAGACACAACTCGCCCACTAGGGGTAACCTAGGGGGTTTAAAGGCTTGTTGCACGTGTTAAGTGCAATCCGATTCCTACGAAAGTGAGTTAGGATTTTATTTTATTTTTATATTTTTTTTTGCTCGAGACTAGCAAAGCTCAAGTGTGGGAGAATCTGATGAACACATTATATGTATAAATTTAGGGCATAAAATATACATCTCTTATTCTATTTATGATGCTTCTCGGGTATTTAATGTTGATTTTATGTTTGATGGGTATAGGTGAAAGAATAGAGAAATTTGAGCTTAAAAATATCATTTTATGAATTTTTGATGATCCCTGTCCGGTTAACTTACCCAATCAACTCGGCCGGGCATAAGACTAATTTTATGAGGAGAACCACGAATTTTGTGTATAAGATCAGCCTTGGACCAAGTCAAAGAGTAGCCCAATCTCATGTGAAAGATTCTATTCTCTTGAGAAAATATTCCTTAGTTATTTGGAATCAAATTTACAAGATTGGCATGGCATGGAAGAATGGAAAGCTCCAATCGATTATGGAAGTTTTCAAAAAGAGATAATAATGCTAAAGATATGATGAGTTGGTGCAAGATTTTTTCTACTCAAGAATCGTCCATATACAATGAACCTATAAGATTGGAATTCAGTTACCAAAATTATCTCCACAAAATCTCTTGTAATTCAATTGTAAAGATTGATTGTGATCTTTACTCTCTTGTATATATATGTAATGCTAAGCAATAGAAAATCATCCAAGAATTCTATTATGAGTTTTTTTTCTTAGTTTTGAGAATTTATGAGAGAGTTCAAGATTCTTAGTTTTTTTCTTTTCAAGTTGTGTTCTTCTTACTTAAGTTTATTTTTATTTATTTATTTATTTTCTTTTAGTTTTAATTTCAGATTTAGAACTCTCTAGTAGGGTAGATAAATATAGGTTGTACCCCATTACTAATTTAATTTAGAGGAGAAGGCTCCCTTTGTAATCGTTTGCACATCGCCTTGGAGTGACAACAAGACGACGAGCAACGACAGAGATAAGTTAAATCTTCTATCGAGATAAGTTTTTCTTACATTCTTTTACTTTTAATTTCGTTTCTTTCTTGCAATAAATCGTGTTACTTTATGGTTAGTGGTTTCGTAAATTTTCGTACCATTATAAATGGTTATTATTGTTTTTATTGCTTGATTAGTTTTTATTTAAAGTGATTAGAGTGTTAATTCAATCATATCCCTTTGGTACGCTTTGCCTTATTTGAGTTAGGATAATAATGATTTCTCCCTGAGATCGACCCGTTACTGCACAATACCGTGCACTTGCGGTTACATACATATTTAATTCACATCACTCTACATGGGTCCCAACGTGGGCTACGAACCCGATCATTGGTTCCGAAACCTGTTTCAGATTTAATTCAACATTTTATACCCCAACCGTGAGAGGTGCCACCGGTGACATCCACTGCTCAGGCCATTTCACAGAACGTGTCTCTAGACTCATCTAGTGGGATGACACACCGGTTGTCCCACCGCCCGAACACAAAGAGCCTTTGTGGTCTCAGGTATAAACCAGTGGGATAATCCGATAGGAGGTGCCACCAGTTCACACCTAACAACTTGGATTACAAGGCACCCGGTGGGACTTGCACTGGGCCAACCCCCATGAATGGTTAATGTTCAACCGGCAGGATGTGCCACCGGTTGGACCCTCCAGTTCAGCCCTAATATGAGCTTGAAGCTATTTTAATGGCTTTAAAGATGAGGCTTTCTTCCACTTTGAATGAAATGCATTCTTTTCGGCGCCGGGGGGGCCGAAGGCCAATAACCATCCCTTTTTCTTTTTTCTTTGTTGGGGCGCCCAAGGCCAATGACAGCATTATCATTGATGGGGATTCCACCTAGGATTACTCTAAGGCCTATTGGATTTATTTGGAAGGATTTCCCTGCCCTAATGAGAGGGAACAAGGAACCCTAGGGTTAGTTGACTTGGTTCCACACTCATGGATTCTACCCTTAGATTCATCTTGAGTGAGCACACTCAAGAGATGGGATTAGCTCCCCCAACTCATTCCAATGCATGTAGGAACCAACTTAAAGCCAAGAATGAGTGGTTCGTTGGTTGTTGGGAACTAAATGAGAAGAAGGTAAACACAATTAATGAACCACTTATTTGTTAGTAGAGCTTTGATCCCTCCTAGATGTGCATCCACCACCCGTGAGGTGATTAATGGAGCTTAGAGGGACAGAAAGGAGAGAGGGAGGAGAGCTCCAGCCTCCAAGGGTTATCAAAAGGCAGCTCCACGATTTTAGCATATAGGAGTGGTTTTACCCATGTAATTATCCGAGAGAGAGATAGTATGTGCACATAAGCCTCAATCCCGAGTTCAACTGATTGGAATCAATCGGGTGGGTGCTGCCGCCGACTGTATTTGCAAGTTGAGGGCAGAATACATATTTCGGACCCACACTTACTAATGATGGTTTCACCCTACTTTCATGATCAAGGTATGGATGACATCTTCGTACCTAGATGTAGTATGTATCACTCAGTTTTCGGTTTGGATTCCGGTGCTGACAAGGCGGAAAGACCTACCACAAGCAAAAATCCAATCAGTAGGGGATTTTTTGGTGCAGATCGTACAACTCCACTAGCCTTATAAGAATTTCGTCCATGAAATTGACTTACCTAGTTCGTCGAAAAGTTGAGGACATTTTTCCTTCATATATGTCTCTTTCACCCAAGAAGTTTCACCAACAGGATATTTTTCCAATGCACCTTCACATAGGACAAGGTGCGATTACGAAGATCTTGAGTCTTGCATCAATGATAGCCATGGCCTCTACTTCATAGGACAAATCTGGAGTACGTGGTGGAGGTTCAGCACTCAATACATGCGACGCTCTGAAATGTACTTCTTAAACATGGAAACATGGAACACATCATGCACATCGGACAACAAAGAAGGCAAAGCCAATTGATGGGCTACCTTTCCACTTCTCCTTAAAATCTCAAAGGGACCCACATATCTTGGACTCAGTTTTTCTTTCTTCATAAATCTCTTGATTCTTTTAAATGGCGACATTTTCAGGAATACTTTGTCACCCACTTAAATTCAAGTTCCTTCCATCTTACATCTGTATAGCTTTTATGTCAGCTTTGCAGTCTAAATTCTTTCCCTGATTAGATTGACTTTTACACAAGTCTCTTGTATAATGTCAGGTCCAAGAATTGTTCTCTCACCAACTTCATTCGAATATAGTGGAGTCTAGCACTTTCTTCCATAAAGTGTCTCATAAGGTGCTATGTGTAGGATGGCCTAATAATTGTTGTTGTAGGCGAACTCTATTAATAATAGGTTCTAGTCCCAGCTACCTTTCAAGCCCAAGGCATAAGCCTAAGCATGTCTTCTAATGGTGGGTTCTAGTTTAACTGTTCGGTTCGATCTCGATTCGATGTGTAATGAGTAAAACCAAAATCGAACCATTTATTAAATGGTTTCAAAATGCTTACTAAAACTAATTACTAATCGATTTTGGTTTTTTATTTTTGAACAATTTCATTGCCGGTAAGGAGAGAAAGAGAGTTAAGAACAAATGAGAGGGAAAGCTAAGGAAAGCATTGAATAATTTTTATCATATGAGAAACTGGACTTACGATTTAAAAGTATGCTATGTGGAAAAGCATTAAAATAAAATTTATTTCTACAAAAATAGACGCTTAACACTAAAGGATTAAAGTAAATGTTTATTTTAACAGTTCCAAATAATGAATTTAAATGGTTTTATTTTTTAAGCCAGAATCGAACCGTTTAACTAAACGATTTTATTTCTTAAACTAGTAGTGAACCAATTTTGGTTTAAAAGATTCAATTCGATTTCGATACATGATTTGGTTTCATTTTTGATACCCTTAATTATAACTACTAACCTAAAATTGACCCATCAACCCAAAAAAAAAAAAGTTTGGTTTCATGTTGGACAACATTTTGTTAGATAAAAAAAGTAGTTGACTCAAGCGGCTATGTGTGACCCATTCATTCCAGTTGTCAACTTAATTAGGTGGATAAACTTGTCTTGCATGCATATAGTTTTTTTTTGGAAGGAGTCTTGCATATGTAGTGAATTCACAAAGTCGACGGCTCTTCTATGATTTATAACTGTGGCTATGATCAATTAATGTTCTACTTGTTGAGTATTAAAAGCTTTGAAACTTGCATTGTCAAATGGTTCCATGCTACGAGGAGAGTTGACAAATGCACATAATGTCATCTAAAGGAGAAAAGTTGACATAAAATAAAAACCCATCCATGATCCTTCTCATAGATCACATTCTAAATTACCCAATTGTACAATATACTAGTAAGACAAATATTTTGATAACTTAAATTGCAAATAAAAAATAAATAAAAAAATGAAGCTTTTGGGCAAAAACCTATTAGGTACAGAAAGAGTATTGTCTCTTGTAATACATTTATAATAGAAAACCAAGAACCAACAATGTTTTTCCTTGGGGTTTTAAAGGTATTTTCGTAAATATACGAAGAATAGCTCAAGTTGGTGTCGGGAGTCGTGACTTTATTTGGTAATATAACAAATTTCTGGTCCGGTTTACACGTTACCGAATGTCATCTCCACGCTTAACGAATCTTTGTTCCCCATCATGAAGATCGAAAAGGGCGGGGGAATGAACCCCCACTCCAATCTGGTGTCCGGTAAAAGGAACCAAATGGTCTCCAGCCGCTTGAGAGTTTCAATCAGCACAGATCCCGATAGATCCCAATACATCGGGATCTGTGCTGGATGAATTCCAGCAGCTGGAGACTGACTCTCCAGCGCGGGAGAGGATTTTTAAGTGAAAAAAAAATCTCACAAAAAATTGTCTAATTATATTTTATTTTGTTTATTTTATCGTTTACCTCATGGGACCCCCATGAGAAGATCTGACCATCTAGAATCTTATTTAAAAGCTGGCTTTACAATCAGATATTAAATCGAACGGCTGTAGAATATCCCAGTTTTTTCACGAGATCGAACTTTTAAATAAGGGTGTCAAAATTGGTCCAGACCAATAGTACGGACTAAACCGATTCGATATCACCCGAATCTAATCCGAACTGGGTCCTTAATGAACAGATTTAGGTCTGGGTTTGTAAAGCCAGACATCAATTCAATCGGGACCAAAACCAGACCGACCCGACCTGTTAGAGAATACGCAATCCGAACACTAGTAAGCCCCGTTAAAAAACCCTAGCTAAATCGAACTGATTATTTTTGCTATTCAAATAATAACTAATTGAAAAAGGATCTAACGATTCTAACTAGATAAATGTGAATATGCAATTCATTATCCATGTTCAGATTCCCTTAAAATCAATCAAAACATAACCGCTTCAATTGTATTAAATATAAACAAAAAATGTCATAAAAAAATTATTGTTGTACAAAAATAGTTACATGCAAAAGCAACCTGATAAGCCTGATAAACCAACCCAAACTAAGCCAACCAGAAATCAACTCGATTAGCTCTGCCTGATAACAACCTAACACTGAATCAGCCCGTTAATTATTGTATCTAGCGTAGCCCACCCCAACCCGAACCCTTAACAGATGGGTTTCGATCTAGGCTTGTAAAGCATGATACCGTTTCAGTCCAAACTAAAAATCGAATCGACCCGGCCCATTGACACCCTTACTCTGGAGAATGTCTCTCATTGATCAATTTCCTTCTTCAACGTTTACGTACGGTTAGTCATGGGAAAACTGTGGGCTGTGGGGATTCAAATCGTCTCCTCCCTGAGATTTTGGGAGGAGGGATGGCGGCCTAGATGAATGGCCACCACCTGGTTCTCGGGTGAATCCGAATCATCCATCCGAGCCGATACCCCAACTGATAAGCTGAGCCGACAGGGGTATCGGCTAGGATGGATGACTTGGATTCACCCAAGAGCCAGGTGTCGATCATCCATTCATGCCACCGCCTCTCCTCCCGAATCTCAGGGAGGAGACGATGTCGATCGATCCTGGGCTGTGGCTACCGTCCGTTTCCACCTCTGTTTATAGGCCGAGAATTTAAAAGAGCAGATGGAAACACTTACTGAAGATGGTTTAGTGAGGTTGTTAGTTTCTGATGATTGAATTCAGGACCTTATTTGTATTCAGAACTCTGCTCTCTTCTTCGATAATTCCATAGATATTTTTTCTTACCGAAAAAAAACACGAGACGAGACGGAAAACAACGGCACAGAGTTGACGCCATCACATCATTACCAAGTCCCTCTCGGCTTTGTTACGACACCTCCCAATTGAGAGATTTTTAATTTTTCGTGGTTTTTTCTGGGTAATCTTTTTAACAGGAAAAAACACCACCAAATCACTTGCGGTGTCTCCTAATTTTGCGGCAAATATTGGAATTTAAAATGAAGTCCAACGTCTGGTGTCAAAATTGACTCAAAATTAAATTATTATTATTATTATTATTATTATTATTATTATTATTATTGATCGAGAAGATCCAATCAAATCCAATTCTTATAAAAGTATGGTTTTGGACTTGATTTTAAAATCCATGAAAAATCAAAACTGGTTGCGAGAAGATCTATAGAAACCGATTGAATGGATTGAAACATATAAAAAATTAGAAGAATGATTAAAAAAAATAGAGTTTTCCATGTAAAATGATTCTAAAAATTACAAGAAAAATTTGAATCATTCGATTTTATGAATTTTTTTAATTTAAATCATTTGTTTTATGTAAGGAAGAATGTATAATAATGTTTAGAGTACTAGTAGACATACATTGACAAATACGGAATGCTTACCAATGCAAATGGTATTTAATTAAATTAGACCTTAAAATTTAACATTTGACTAATCTAAAACATGTTCTCTCTATTCAAGGGGTGAAATGGATACATCATAAATTCATGTGACAAAATAAATGGTTTGTGACATTGAAGTTTTATATGTTTGATATAAAAATATTTAGTAAAACATCTAATTATATAAATTAATATCATATATTCACCAAAATTTTAACCGTATCTCATTTTTATTCCCAAACTTTCCAATTCGGACCCTACACAAAAACCATGCATATCTAATTCTGTAAGTCATATTATGTGAAGAATTGTTTATTTGAATAAATAGCTAATTTGAATTATTTTTCTAACAAAATCATAAATGTATGTAAGATAAGAAAACCACTCTAATGGATATAGGAATAATACCTAGTCTAGTCTACATATTTGCACAATTAGGACATGATTTGGATTAGTGACATGAAAAATTATTTGGATCCTAATTTAATCAAATACCTTAATGTATATTAGTATATATTTCATTTATGTCTATGCATACTTATTAGTACTTCGACCACTAATGAATCGCTTCAGATTTTTCAATGCTTTGTTTTATCACTTGGCAGACTATGTTTTGACTGAAACTTAACATATGAGTAAGGGATGTCGAGATTACATTTCTACACAATTTCAACCGCATCTAACCCACATGCTAGATATAGGTAGGAAAACAAATTTTTTTTTTTTTTTTTTAGTTCAATAGTATATGAACCAATGCCTTAACAATTAGTAATATTTTTATGCTCTAGTTGTTTCCAAGTAATAACCATGGAAAGGAAACTCAATATACAAATTGATTGAAATTTTTTAATCTAGAGAATTTTTTTTAAAAAAAGATTTTCTGTAGTGAGACCCCCATGTAGTGAGGGATTTTATCCACTCAAAATAGATCTACGTGTATCCTAATGCACTATATGTGCAGATCCACTTTGAGTGGATAGAATCCTTATGAAATGGCCTCACTACTATTGTTGATGGATTCTGTTCAGTCCTCCAGATCAGGCCACATAGCTGAAACATGAACAAAGCAGTAAGTGGGAGGGATTTATCCCAGGGTCACTCCGATGCTAAAATTAGTAGATCTCAAAGACAAGCTGAATGAAGCTCTTAGTGAAACACTAGAACTTTTTAAAGAAAGGGTTTCCTAAGATACGGGAGCTTCAACAACCTATTTTCCTCTCGAAGAATGAGGATTGGGCAAGGAGTAGAACAAGGGTTATGAACTTTGTCAAAGTGATACCTGAAGGTGGATACTCTCTTTTTTCTAGATATTTTGCTATCGATAATCTTTCACTATTTATAGATCAAAGTTGAAGCTTCTTGGACAAGCTTCTTCCCACCTACCACCATTTCCATCATCTGTTAGATGGAGAACCATAGGTCCAGACGATTATAACCCTCTAGGGTGGCACTTGGATGTCTTGTCAGCCGTTTACAATCCTAGTCGACCTTCATCGACCCCCTTTTGTCCACGTCCGCTATTTCCTCTGATAACAATAGCTGTCCTTTCTTTTTTATCGAACATGAATCTTACTTTTTTACTGATTCGGTCTATGATATGGTGACTTGGCAAGTCAAATCCATCTACTTGACATTTATGGTGGTTGTCAGTATTTATGAGCATTAATGACAGGCCATTTAATGACCAGCTACCTCCATCAGTCTGTCTAATATTCATGACCCGTTTATCTAGAAAGGGTCAAACATGATTTCATCCCTCGAATACTGTCAGAAAAGATTCTCTCTTATCCGTATACTTAATAACTTGGATGTATGTTACATGTCCCGCTCCACAAGACTTGTCATAGATTCCTCATCCACGATCTGATTTAAATCTGTTACTATTTTACCCCAACAATTACATAGGATCCCAATCCTTTTTTCTTTTCTTCAATAATTTGCCATGTAAATAATTTCAAATAGCAAATTAACTTAACTCATAGGCCATTTAAAACTAGAGAAGTGATGGGTGACTAGGATCTAGAAGGTTGGGTTAAATTGGTAAGGTTAAATTGGTAAGGTAAAATTGACCTATAATTCTTTTTTTTGTCACTTGCTATTTAGTTAGACATTTTTGGATTCAAATCCTCTCCCCCCTCTACTTTTGGGAGGACAGGGATGTCCAATAGGATGACAAATACGTGATTCTCGAAAAATATTAATCCCACATCCGAGTTCACACTTAGCAGACAAACTAAACCGGCAAAGGGGTATCGATTCAAACATAAGACTCAAATTTTTTCAAAAACCATGTATCGATCAGGGTCTCCATCAAATACTATAGAGGGAGAGGATACGGATCCATATTGTAGGAGAGGGGGGGGGGGGGGGGGGAAGACAACAGATGGATTCGAGCTCCAACCAAGTATATTGTATTAATCAAATCTCTGTATCAATCAGTTTTCATACGGAGACAAAACGGATACTTGAAACCATGGAATCGTCAGATATCGCGAGAATCGAAATTTCTGGGAAACGAAGAAGATCTTCTGAAATCATGACCGTGACATTTTCGTCCGTAAACCGTTGACTTTACCCTACAACCTTCCCAGTCTTATATCATGTCACTGTCTCTATCTCTATATATATATTCATATTCTCTCTCTCTTCTTTCAAATCGAACATCGAGAAATCAAAACGCCAAATCTGTCAAATCTATCTCTTGCTACCTGTATAACTTTGCCGCCGGGAGAGATTCCTCATGCCCGTAATATCAATTGCTCGAATCAGACAAAAAAAAAAAATCCTTATCGTTTTTCGAGCTCCTGATTTGTTAGATTCGATTCCAAGATTTTCCGAAAACAGAATTATAGATTCAAGCATTTCAAGCTTGGCTTTTTAAAGCCGCCCAAGTTATAAATGAAGAGAGCTTGGTGTGTTCCCTCCTCTTTTCTAGAGGCTAGAAGGATTCAAATTTGAAGATTTTTTGGTTTTTCTTTCCGGCTGTTCTTCATTTTCCCCAATGTCTGCTTCAACTTCTAGAGAGAAACTGCATGTGCTTGCTGTGGATGATGGTGCTGTAGATAGGAAGATGGTTGAGAAGTTGCTTAGAAGCTGTTCATTCAGAGGTAAGTAATGGGTCCCTTTGTTTCTCTCTTTTTTTCTTTTTGGGTTTCTGTGACGAAGAAAGAAAGTGAATGCATGAGGCATCTAAAGCCCTTTTTTTTTAATGTTTTTTGTTTTGGATGCAGTGACGACTGCAGAGAGTGGGAAAAGAGCATTGGAGTTGCTGGGTTTCGGTGATGACAGTTCATATTGTCAGGTAAGTTTGTAAGGATTATTTTGGATTTAGGAGTTTTTTTTATTTTTATGGGGAATCTGATTTTCAGAGGAAATGTTTGAATGGAGTTGCAGGAGCCGAATGTGAACATGATAGTCACTGATTACTGCATGCCAGAGATGACAGGATTGGATCTTCTGAAGATAGTAAAGGTGACAAGAAGACATGTTTGCTTTTATCTATACCAGATTTATTAGTGATTCTTAGGTAGAGTTTTTTTTTTTTTTTTTTTTAAATTATTAAGAGTACATTTCTGGGTTTATTGCAGGAATCATCGACTCTGAGGAAAATTCCAGTCGTTATCATGTCTTCTGAGAACGTTCCGAGCAGAATCAACAGGTAAAGGCTGAGCTGTTCTTGTGAAATAAAGAATCAACAGAGATACCCTTCATTTTGTGCCTTATTAAGAGTATTTTTTGTTTGAAATTTTTTTATGGGCAGATGCTTGGAAGAAGGAGCGGAGGAGTTCTTGCTGAAACCCCTCAGGAAATCCGATGTGTTGCGGTTGCATAACCACATCATGCGATGAATCGGTTTAGGTAATATTGGAGACATTTGAAGCTGAAGCAGTGAAGACCCCCTTTTTTTTTGGGTACTTTGTAGAGGAAAGTTCTCTGACTCAGCTCTGTTATACAAGGAAAAATAGGCTTTTTTTTTTTTTTTTTCTTTTTTCTTTGATTGGGAGGGGGAAGTTAATACTTAAATCAGCTAACATGATAATTTTAGGAAAAAAAAAGAAAAAGGAAATATGAAAGGATCTTTCCCTATGCTGTACGGTTATATTCTGGAGATCTAAGGGTGTCTTTGGTATATTTTTGTTTTTGTTTATGACATAGTTATTCAAATTCATTTATGAAAATTATTTTTGATTAAAAATTTAATTTTTTTAACCACTATCGTATAAATTTAATTTCTTATCAACCAAACGATCATATTCCACCCCCTTCTCCACTGATGAGATACGGGGCTCCTTTGGTAAAGTGTGGCCTCCCCATCATTATTTCCCCCCTCATCCTCATCAACGATCACCTTCGTACCATCGCCATAGACGAACTTCTGGTTGCCATTAACTTGTTTTACGACTTACTGATAATCCTCGTCCTTCAAATCCTAAACCCAACAAATTAGGGCTACGATTGAATTGCAGTGTCTATTGCCAATTGCAATTAAACCTTGGCATTTGAACCGGCCTGTATTTGGGGTTTTCTTCTCACAATATCCGTGAACAAAGAGGGAGAGAAAGAAAACCATACCTCAAAACCTTTAGCGAACCCACGGCGGATCATGCTTTTCCTTGAACAGAAAGGAAAATCAATTAAGAGATGATTTTTCAGGTTGCAGAGAGGGCAGTTCCCAATTCTCAAAAACGTAACGAGTTGAAAGATGGATCTATAAAAGAATATTAAAATTACTTTCATACCCTCGGTTTTGATCAGTTTTGAACACTTACTCATTAATGTTTTCCGCAAAATAACCAAAAAGGAAAAAAAAAGGAAAAATATCATTTACTCCATATATATATATATATATATATATATATATATATATATATATATATATATATATATATAATTTGCTAGAAGCAGCAAAGATTCATATTAATAAAATAAAATAGAGTACAAAATAGCCTTAATAGGTTGTAATGCCCCCCACCTTTGGCATTGTCATCAGCAAGGACCAACCCAGATCAAAAATCAAGAAAACCTATAACGAGGCATGTGGGAATTATCCCACACTAACTCACGAGCTATAAAGTCTGGGCAAGAATCTTAGTCACTTGATCTTCTTTTATGAGCAGTTTTCTTTGCCAATAGATCAGCTCTCATTTTAATTTCACGGTAATAGTGTAAAACGAATCTGACACAGAGAGGCGTGCAACTAAGGCTCTCCACTCCTATGAACAAAACCATGGGATTTCTTCCTTCCTAAAGCATTAATCACTGCACTTGAATCACATTTTAATTCATATGTTTTACACACTATTACCCTCGAATGTTTCAAAGAAGTAGAATGTTTCAAAGAAGTACAACTGTCCCATTTTTTTAACGGTGTTAAACTTAATTTTTCTATGGACAATTCTACCCTTGGACGTTTTGTTGCCTATGCTCCTCTTGTTCTTCCTTATCCTCTCTAATCTATTGCCATCAACAATCCAACAACAACTAGAGAAGCTCTCTTCCTTCAACACCTACTATTTGCTAGCAGCTTGAACCCAATTTTGTCCTCGAGAATCATCTTCAAGAACTTGTCCACGCGAGCTCTAATGTATCTGTAGGAACAGGATGGTTGGGGTGCCTCCTCTTTAACGTATTTGTACGAACGGGATGGTTGGGGTGCCTCCTCTCTAACTTATTTGTAGGAATGGGATAGCTAGGGTGCCTCCTCTCTACAAAACCGGCATATGAATGAGACCAAACAATTGACGACTTTCCAAGTACAAGGAAACTCGGTGCTCCTCATCCATCCGACGAGCTGAAGACTAGCATTGTTCTGGATACAACAATGGACGAGCAACTGTTCCCACTGTAAATGCTTCCCTCGGTATATCAAAAGCTGCTCGATGATGGGAATCACGATGATCTTTTTGAATCTGTTTAGCGGCTGCAATAAGCTAACGGAGCATTAAGAACCCTGGTTTCAAAATCAGATCTGTTTCCTCCTCCGACACTGGTAGTAGTATGCCCCTAATCTAGCGTCCCATCCAGCGGACGAATTTACGACAGCGTCTTCATCTTTCTTCATCCTTATCAATAAATCATAGAAATCTTCGTCAGAAGCCCCATAACATAATCGTCCAACTTCCCCTTAGAAGAGATACAATCGTGACATTGATGGACACAATCTATCGAATTTTCTTTAAAAGACATTAATCAATAGGTAAAAAAAAGGCTGCTTTATTAAGCTAAAGGAGAGAGATACTATAAGACCCATATCGTATTAACCGGTCTTACCACCTTGTATCAGGTCTTCCTATCATGGTCGGGCTAAGCGGACCAAGTGCGTAAAGAAACCACGAGGCTAGGTATGAAATTGAACCCAAAGTCATCTAATTAGGAGCGTGTGGTCGCATACCTAAACAGGTGGGGTCGACCACACCTCAGAATAATGAGACCACTGGAGTCTGGGACGTGTGGTCGCAGTTTTTGGACATATGCTCGACGGGTTCTGCGACCCCACGTGCGACCACACGATGTTAAACTGACTCCGTGATTAGGAAACCTTCCTAATTTGAGGGGGGGTTCTTTCCTAATCAAAGTAGGATTCTATATGGAGGTTTTTCTCTATATAAAGGATGTCCTTTAGCCTCTTTTTATTCTTTTAGAATTCAAACTAAAAGAGAGAGAAAGAGAGGAGGAAGAGAAGGAGAATTGAAGAGGAAGACTAAGAGAAGGAATTTTAGAGAGAACTCTGATTCTTCAACAAGTTTAAGGTATGAAAACATCTCCCACATCAATTGAATGTCTAGAATAGATCATGGAGGAGATAATGATTCAAAGTGAAATCCCAATCATAAAACCATGAACAAATTCTAAGAGATCCATGGAGGGAATCTATTAGGATGATGGATTATGTAAAAATATGAATTTTAAGCCATAGAACAATCATAGGAAGGATCATGATGATAAGCCAAGGAATCAAAACACGAAGGAATTGAGTTGAGAGTGGAAAAGTTGACCATCACTCGTGTGGTCGCAGTTTGATCGACCACACGAGGCACATATGATCGACCATACGTCCTCGGGAAAGTTCCAGGGATGGTGTGGTCACATGTGTGGTCGCATATCACCACACGTATCGACCCCACACCCTGTTGTCGCAGAAATTGAGACCACAGGTGCAGCCACACCTGTGACCACTCAGCTTTTGAAAGTCTGAATGATTCCATATGAGACATTTAAACACTATAATTGATGGAAATAAATTTTAATTTAAAATCTATAAATTTGTTAGGTTTTCAAGTGGTCTAAAAGTGATTTACAAAGCTTGGACGAGGAACAACCATCGACCAAAGGTAAGGGAACAAGACATAAACTAATTGGCTAATAACAAGCTGTTTTACTTATTGAGTCCAATGCCATGAATGATTCTATGCTTGTAATGTGCATTTCACATATATTCCTGCTATTACTGCTCATGCATATTTAATTCTGTTTATTTATAACATGATGATGATGATGTTAGGAATAGGCATGTGAACGTATGCGTGTGGTTAGTGTGCTTGATGCCAGTGGAGCATCAGGGGGAGGACGTGACATTGTGGTTCATCTTGGTCACCAGACTCTAGCTCTATCTCTACTCAAGTTTTGTCCACTAACATCGTTGTATCGGCATTACCTTAGCAGAACTATTACGTCGTAGGGCATCAGGGGAGGTGGTCATGGACCATGTAGTCTCTGACTCTGCTAGGGGGCTTAGCTTTATCTCTATAGACGTATTGAGGGATGCTAGGGTGAGGCCTTGGACACACTGTTTGGCATTAGGATTGGTTAGTCGCGAGTCCAGTTTGTAAGCCCTCGCCAATGGGGGCTTAGTGTTGGTATGGGTAGGGCATCAGGGGAAGTGTTATGTGGTGTTTGATCTGGACACTTTAGCTCTATCTCTATTCCATGATGGGTTAATGTGGGATGACAATGGTGTTTGATCCATTGGGTGGATTCACACACTCGTGTATAGAGGTGCGGTGGCCACCAAACCTTTCTATAGCATATTGCAAACTTATAAACCAGACCAAAGATATGAATTGAATGCATGCATATGTTTGTTGTATTATTTTGTTTGCTCACTGAGCCATGATGTGTGCTCACCCTTTCGACGTCGAATATTTTTAGTTGATGATGCAGGTCCTACCGTGGAAGATTATATGAATGCACCAATGTATGAACATGTTACTGCGATGGATGTGGAAGCTATAGTGGAGTCGTATGATTCGTCGTGCGAGTGCAACTCATGTGTTTTCGATTAGATTTAGTTGTTGGGTTATCAGAACATGTAATTGATTACTTTATTTTATTTTATGTCATGAGTCATTTGGAGATAATTGGATAACTAATTACGTTATCACTGTTAGATACTCAGTTCATTAATATTAAAAACTTCCGCTATTGTTTATTTACTCTGATTATGGTTGTGGTTGTATCTGATTTAATTGAATGGGCACGACCTATATGAGATCCTAGTTGAACCGTTGGTCCATAGACGGTTCATCACACCAATCTGGTTGGTGCAGAATTTGGGATGTGACAACTTGGTATCAGAGCTTTCAGGCTCTGCTTCTTTGAACCAATTACTACCACAAGGGTCGTGAACTGAGTTAGGAAAATTTAAAAACTGTAATAAGAACACACCATAAGCACCTGTGTTGTATGAGGCATAAACTAAGAAAGAGATTAATGCACATATGTAAATAAGAAACAAGTTTTATGTATTTATCAAATGAGAATAAAACTAACATCTATCCAAATCAGAGTACGGTCCATAATCCAGACAGTTACTCTGTAGTATAAAGTAAAATGAATTAAAGGCATCATGGAGCTGGGGGTGTTGGAGGAGGAGGTGCCTCACGATCTCGATCATAGTCCTCAGCATATACTCTCGTAAGCCAGGCTATCGGAGTCTGGGTCACCTGGAGACTAGCTGCCAGATCCGCTACCTGCTGATCAGTAGCACACTAGGCCCCCCGAATCTCACGCAGTAGTCCCATCACGTCATCTGGTGGTGGGTGCGAAGGACCAATTGAGTGGGAAGGAACCCGAGAAGGACCAGCTCTAGTGGAATGCTGTGGTGATGGAGGAGGTATAGCATCCACGTCCATGAACATCCGATCATCATCCTCCTCATCATCGCTCTCGTGGACCTCTACTGCTGCTACTGCTGCCGCCTCCGTGTTTGCTACCTCTACTCGAGTACGAGGATGCACAATAGCGTTTCTCTCATCGTCACTAACCTGCACATCTTGCCTCTCCATCCTACAGATGGCCTCCCAGTTAAGGTCAGTCAAAAAAGTGTCCTCGTGAATCCTCTCATCGACCAAGTCTACCTGCAGGCGAGTGAGCAGAGTGGTGATCAAACGCCCATAGGATAGGTTACCCACCAGACCAGGCGTCGTGGCACGGTGCATGGTCCTGATAATGATATAAGGAAGGCAGACAGGTTGCCTAGTGCAGATGCAATACAGAATATACTGGGTCAACTGTGAAACCTTCTCATAATATCCACTCTGAAGAATCAGGTTGTGCTGAATGATCTTGCAATACACTCAGGGCTCCGACCGTAGGTTGATTACCTTCATCTGCCAGCGGTCGTCTCGAAGAATCTGGCTGTCAATTTCTGTGTGCATTCTCACTGACAGTAACTGGGGTTCCTTGGGTGCGCAGTATACCAAGGGACCATCATTGGAGATACCCAGGATATCAGCCAACTCCTGGCAGTTAAATGAGATCTCCACCCCTTTAACTAAACTAATGATCCTGAGCTCTCTACCCCTATTTATGTTCTCTGGGTCACCCTCCACCTGTAAATTACAGTAAAACTGTTTCACCAACTCAGGATGGGTGCAACCCTCATATAGAATCACAGGGAGCCAGCCCATATCACCGAATGCTCCCTCCACATCGAATAGGGCTAAGTTGGCCAAGTTGACACAACGACCCCCTTCTACCTTCTTATGCTCGTATCGAGAATACTGTGCCTCTGTTTCAATAGACCTGAAGTGACGAGGATCATGAACTCTGGGGACTTTAGTGCGAGCCATGTTGTCTGCAAGGGTATAGACCAACAAGCAATATATCAAATATAGAGAAAATTCAAAAATTTTGGCATTATGACGGAGTGATTGTCCGGAAGTCTCACTTTCGCCCAAATGCTTGGACTAAAGGACTCACATACGTCATAAGCAATCATATAATGACCAATTTAGTAAGAACTTGTGGTTAATTAAAAAGAATTGAATAAAATTTGAGAAATGGTAAAAATGCCCAAATTCTAGGTCAAAATGTGAGTTTTTGATTGGTTGACCAAACCGACCGATGAAACCCAAATCTTTTAGAGGGCTTTTCTCTGTTGGGTGCTCGATAGCAAGGTTCATTAATAAAAATCGTATTTTTACGGATAAATAAAATTTAATTGGGAAAAAGATCAAACTGGGCGATGAAAATCTAGAATGAATCGACAAAAGAATAATGGGAATGTGAAACTTACCAAGGAAATGTGGAATCCGGAGGTTGATCGAAGAAACTTCACTCCAAGTGGGTGGTCGGTACTGTAGCAACTCAGTGGAGGCGAGCTGAGTTGTGGACAAAAGAGAAATAAAGAAAATGGCTCGAAAATCAGGTTTAAAAACCTGATTTGGGATCGTGTGGTCACAAAATTTGACCAAAAGTGCGACCCCACGATCGACCCCACGATCGGCCACAGGCTCTCGGTGAGCTGTCAGGGTTCGTGAGGTCGCAACCTTGTGGTCGCATATAGTGCGACCCTATCATCGACCCCACGATGAAAAATGCTCTGTTTGACTGAATGACTTTAAAGATTGAAATTTTGCCTTGTTTATTGACATGAGATTGACGTATATTATGATTGCCTCATATGTTCATTGACTTTCAGACACTACCACCGCCGAAAACAGGAAATGGCTGGGCGAAGAATAACCCGGAGAGGACGTAATCCAATTCCACCTCCACCACCACCTGTGGAGTAAAATGGCCATGAAAACCCTGAGGAACAGGAGAACCAGAATATGGTACCGCTAGGAGTCAACGACCAAGCCAACCCCACAAACTTGCCAGCCCCACCTACAGATTTGGCTACCGCGGTGATGAATTTAGCACAACAATTGCAGCAAATACAACAAGTGCAAGCCAACATGCAAGCTGCTAAGGGAATGACTTTCCCAGCTGCAAACACTACACCTTTACCAGCGGGACAAGCTAGTACCGTACCAGGGGGTAGCAACACCGTGCCCCAAGCATCGGCTATGAACAATACGGTACCTCAACCACCTCAAATGCCATTTGTACAAGCTCAAGTACAAAACCCTGAAGTACCTCAAGGTGGATACAACCAAGGCAATTACCAGTATCAATCGCCTATATATGGAGCATATGCTCAGTATCAGTTGGACCATTCTCGACTGATCGAGCATTTTTTGAAGATGAAGCCTAAGGAATCAATGGCAAGCCATCGGATCCTTTGTGACCAGCTCACTGGATCGACGAGATGGAAAGGAACTTCATGATGATGACTGTAAATGAAGAGAAAAAAATGCTATGTGCCACATTTATGCTGAAGGACAATGCACACCATTGGTAGAAGTCTACTCGAAGTTATCTGTTAACGAAGCACGCCCAATTGACCTGGGCTATCTATAAAGAAGATTTCTTTGAGAAGTATTTTCCCAGGAGTTTCAGAGATGCAATGGAAAAAAAGTTTTTGAGTTTGTATCAGGGACAAATGACTGTGGATGCGTATCAGCAGCGTTACGAAGAGCTCTTTTTCTTTACTCCCTCTAGCATGCAGGAGGAAAATACGAAAACCCGAAGGTTCGTTATGGGACTTAGGGGAAGCATCCGTGAGCATGTATTGGGATTGGAAAAGAAGATTTATAATGAAATGGTACAGATTGCTTGAGTACTGGAATCGAGCCAAAAGGAATGTTATTTTGCTCAGAACAGAGGTATCAAAAGGTCTAATGAAAATTCATATAACGGAGGGAATACAAAGACATTTAAGCCCTTCCGTACTCAAGGCTTCAATGCTGCAGCCAAGACTACTCCGACAGCCCCACCTCAACAGAAGCAAAGTAGTGATGGAGTTAAATGCTTTAACTGTAATCAAATAGGACATTATTCAAGGGAGTGTCCTAAGCCAAGGAAGCAACTACAACAAGGAAAGGTTTATGCAGTTACATCTGAGGATGCTGCCGCATCGCCTGATGTGGTCACAGGTATGACCTGAACTGTTTATTTTGTACTACCTTGTGTAAGCATGTAGACTAAATTAAATCAAATCACATGTATCGTACCTATTAATGGCTTATCCGCCAGAGTACTCTTTGACTCTGGAGCTACTCATTCTTTTATATCTGTGTCATTTGGAAAGAAGCTAAATCTACCCCTCAGACCTTTAGACTACAAATTGCTTGTACGTTCACCTATGGGATTAGAAGTGAAACTAGAAAAAGATTATGTATTTAGGGTTTCAATAAAACCCATTCCAATCCCATACAGTTGCCCTAGAACACAATAGAGAAGTCATAAACTATGAATCATAAAGACATACCTGTTTGTGTAGAGATTAATTCCATACGCTCATTGACGCTCCAAGCTTTGATCAAAATCCCTCGGCTACAGTCTTCCACAGCCTCCAAAGGATATCCTGACGTCTCTTACTAATAGGTGCAGAGAACTAATTAACTGTGGCTGTGGGGACTCTAACCCTGTATTTATAGAATACAGATGTAACCCTAAAACCCTTCCCACAATAGAATTAGGGTTACCAAACCTATCTCATACCATGTGACAAACCAAACCAAACTAGTTATACCGTGTCAATCAGATTCCCACTGAATTAACTAGTTTAGGTAATTAATTAAGCCCACATAAATCTAACAGTAGAATCTTCTTTCCTGTAAACAAATTTGATTTCAAATCGATCAGAGTTTCTATAGTAGAGAATCAAAGGTTTGCCATGTTCATATAATCAGAAAAATAGGAAAACAGATGCAAAAAAAGTTTTTGAGTCTGTATCAGGGACAAATGACTGTGGATGCTTATCAGCAGCGTTACGAAGAGCTGTTTTTCTTTGCACCCTCTAGCATGTAGGAGGAAAATACGAAAATCCGAAGGTTCGTTATGGGACTTAGGGGAAGCATCCGTGAGCATGTATTGGGATTGAAAAAGAAGATTTATAATGAAACGGTACAGATTGCTCGAGTATTGGAATCGAGCCAAAAGGAAAGTTATTTTGCTCAGAACAGAGGTATCAAAAGGTCTAATGAAAATTCATATAACAGAGGGAACACAAAGACATTTAAGCCCTTCCGTACTCAAGGCTTCAATGCTGCAGCCAAGACTACTCCGACAGCCCAACCTCAACAGAAGCAAAGTAGTGATGGAGTTAAATGCTTTAACTATAATCAAATAGGACATTATTCAAGTGAGTGTCCTAAGCCAAGGAAGCAGCTACAACAAGGAAAGGTTTATGCAGTTACATCTGAGGATGCTGCCGCATCGCCTGATGTGGTCACAGGTATGACCTGAACTGTTTATTTTGTACTACCTTGTGTAAGCATGTAGACTAAATTAAATCAAATCACAGGTATCGTACCTATTAATGGCTTATCCGCCAGAGTACTCTTTGACTCTGGAGCTATTCATTCTTTTATATCTGTGTCATTTGGAAAGAAGCTAAATCTACCTGTTAGACCTTTAGACTACAAATTGCTTGTATGTTCACCTATGGGATTAGAAGTGAAACTAGAAAAAGGTTATGGACCATGTCTAGTTCTTATCGAGGAGAAAATTTTGGATGCAACCTTAATTCAACTTGAGATGACAGACTTTGACGTTATCTTGGGAATGAATTAGTTAGCTCGGCACTCTGCAAACCTATTATGTGCAGAAAAGAAATTGACATTTAAAGACAAGGAAGGAGCAGAGTTTAGTTTTGTGGGAACCAAACTTCTCCGTAAACGAAAACTCATTCTCTCTTCATTGAAGGCTAAAAAATGCCTCGAGAAAGGGGGAATTGGGTATCTAGTATCCGTGGTCGATCTCACCAAGGAAGCACCACGAATGAACGATATTAAAGTTGTGCGTAAATTTCTGGATGTATTTTCTGAGGAATTACCAGGACTATTACCCGACCTTGCGACAGAGTTCATTATGGATCTTATACCCGGAGCTGCACCAGTATCTAAAGCACCATGTCGAATGGCTCCTACTGAACTGAAGGAATTGAAGGTACAATTACAGGAATTACTGGACAAGGGTTATATCAGACCCAACATATCACCATGGGAAGCGCTAGTATTGTTCGTGAAAAAGGACGGTAGCGTTCGACTGTGTATAGATTATCGAGAATTTAATAAGCTTATAATCAAGAATTAATACCCGTTAAATCGGATCGATGACTTGTTTGATCAGTTGCAAGGTGCCAAAGTGTTCTCCAAAATTGATCTTCGATCAAGATACCATCAGTTGAAAATTAAGGAAGGTGATATATCGAAGACAACATTCAGAACTAGATATGGACATTATGAATTTTTAGTCATGTCTTTTGGATTGACTAACGCACCCGTAACTTTTATGGAACTCATGAATCGGGTATTCCATGATATGTTGGATACGTCAGTCATTGTGTTTATTGACAATATATTGGTCTACTCCAAGGACAAGGAAACTCATGTCATGAATCTAAGAGCCGCTCTGCAGTGACTAAGAAAAGAGAAGCTTTACGCCAAATTTATAAAGTGTGAGTTTTGATTAAATGAAGTCCCTTTCTTAGGCCATGTTGTATCCGCTGAAGGAATTAAAGTGGATCCTAGCAAGATTGAAGCCATTGTGAAATGAGAAGCACCTAAGAATGTTGCATAAATTAGAAGTTTTCTAGGTTTAGCAGGGTATTATTGACGATTCATGGAAGATTACTCTAGAATCATCGTACCTTTTACCAGTCTGACAAAGAAAGGAGAAAAGTTTGTTTGGACCGATAAATGTGAAGAGTGTTTTCAAACATTGAAGGCTAGATTGATATCAACTCCCATCTTGACTATTCCTATCCCAGGACAATCATTTACCTTGTACACTAATGCGTTTAGATTAGGTTTAGGATGTGTACTTATGCAAGGAGAACAAGTAATTGCGTATGCCTCAAGACAACTGAAGGCACATGAGAAGAACTATCCCACTCATGACTTGGAATTAGCAACAGTAGTACATGCTGTCAAGATATGGAGACATTATTTGTATGGTAAGAAATTTTAGATTAAATCAGATCATAAGAGTCTTACTTATCTTTTCAATCAAAAGGAATTGAACATGCGACAGAGGAGATGGCTGGAGTTGCAAAAAGATTATGATTGCCATACCCAGTATCATCCAGGGAAAGCTAATGTAGTTGCTGATGCGCTAAGCAGAAAAACAATGATAAAATCTCAGGGTGAAGTTAACATGAATGCGGCAATGTGTGTAATAGGAAAAGTATTTAATTATGGTAATGAGCATTTCATGATAGATACACCGGATGGATCAACCAACCAAGGGTTTATTCATCAGTTTTCAAATATGTTTGCCACATTGAAGATTGTACCTGATCTAATAGACGAAGTAAAAACAGCTATTCAATTAGACCCCTATCTGAGGACAGTGCAAGAAGATCTCGAAAAAGGTAGGACTACTCCTGATTTCACTTTGGACCTTGAAAAAGTGTTAAGATATAAAGGGGGAGTATGTGTCCCTGAAAGTGAGGACTTGGATATCAGGCAAAGACTTATGAAAGAAGCCCACACCACTGTGTATTCGGTACACCCTGAAAGTACGATGATATTCCATGATTTAAAGAAACTCTATTAGTGGAGGGGAATGAAAGAGGATGTAGCTAAATTTGTGTCTCAATGCTTAAATTGTCAGAGGGTAAAGGTTGAAAGGCAAAGACCTACATGATTGTTGCAGCCACTGCCAGAACCGGCATGGAAATGAGACTACATCACTATGGACTTTGTCACCGGGTTACCATTAACTCCCCGAGTAGTTGACGCGGTCTGGGTAATTGTGGATCGTTTAACTAAGACAGATCGTTTGATAGCTATACGACCTAAGTATACCTTAGAGAGGTTAGCCAAGCTATATGTGGATAATATTGTCAGATTGCATGGTGTACCTGAAAGCATCGTGTCCGACAAAGACCCACGCTTTACCTCAAAGTTTTGGGAAGGATTACAGAAGGCTATGGGTACAACATTGAAGTTTAGTACTGCATTCCATCCTTAGACAGACGGACAGTCGGAGCGTATTATTCAGATTTTAGAAGACATGCTTCGAGCTTGTGTTATTGATTTCAAAGGATCATGAGATGAAAAATTACCATTGATTGAGTTCGCTTATAACAACAGCTATCAAGCGACTATACAGATGTCACCCTATGAAGCACTATATGGTAGGAAATGTCGAACTCCTTTGTTTTGGAATGAAGTTGGAGAATGGAGTATTGTTGGACCAGAGTTTGTTGAAGAGACTTGTCGAGTAGTCGACATAATTAAGGAAAGAGTTAGAACAGCTCAGAACCGTCAGAAACAATATGCAGATAATCGACATCGAGACCTTGAATTCATCGTAGGTGATAAGGTATTCCTGAAAATATCACCTATGCGAGGCTTAAAATGGTTCGGACAGAAAGGGAAGCTAAGTCCGAGATATGTCGGGCCAGAGAGATTCTAGCTAAACGTGGAAAAGTGGTGTATCAGTTAGCACTACCCCCATCTATGTCAAGTATGCATAATGTATTTCATATCTCATTACTGAAGAAGTATATCTGAGATCCAATACACGTCCTAACAACGGATCCACCGGGTCTAACTGATGATTTGACATTCGAAGTAGCACCAATCAAAATTACCAATCGGAAGGTTAACGTCTATGCAACCGTGACATTTATTATGTTAAGGTTACTTGGAGGAGCCAAGATGTAGAAGAGATCACATGGGAAGAAGAGAATGCTATGCGAAAGAAATATCCTCACCTTTTCGACTCGGAAATTATGTGCAAATTTCGAGACAAAATTTATAATAAGAGGAGGAGAGTTGTAAGACCCGTATCGTACTAACCGGTCTTACCACCTTGTATCAGATCTTCCTATCATGGTCGGGCCAAGCGGACCAAGTGCGTGAAGAAACCACAAGGCTAGGTATGAAATTGAATCCAAAATCATCTAATTAGGAGCGTGTGATCGCATACCTAAACAGGTGGGATCGACCACACCTCAGAATAATGAGACCACTGGAGTCTGGGACGTGTGGTCGCATTTTTTGGATGTGTGGTTGACGACTTCTGTGACCCCACGTGCGACCACACGATGTTAAACTGACTCCGTGATTAGGAAACCTTCCTAATTTGGGGGGGGGGATTCTTTCCTAATCAAAGTAGGACTCTATATGGAGGTTTTTCTCTATATAAAGGACGTCCTTTAGCCTCTTTCATTCATTTAGAACTCAAACTAAAAGAGAGAGAAAGAGAGGAGGAGGAAGAGAAGGAGAATTGAAGAGGAAGACTAAGAAAAGGAATTTCAAAGAGAACTCTAATTCTTCAACAAGTTTAAGGTATGAAAACATCCCCCACATCAGTTGAATGTCTAGAATAGATCATGGAGGAGATAGTGATTCAAAGTGAGATCCCAATCATAAAACCATGGATAAATTCTAAGAGATCCATGGAGGGAATCTATTAGGATGATGGATTATGTAAAAATATGAATTTTAAGCCATAGAACAATCATAGGAAGGATCATGATGATAAGCCAAGGAATCAAAACACGAAGGAATTAAGTTGAGAGTGGAAATTT
This sequence comes from Protea cynaroides, assembly GCA_028583415.1. NCBI lineage: Eukaryota > Viridiplantae > Streptophyta > Magnoliopsida > Proteales > Proteaceae > Protea > Protea cynaroides. Next base: position 65,928,250 of record CM053273.1, read on the forward strand.
CGACCATCACTCGTGTGGTCGTAGTTTGATCGACCACACGAGGCATATATGATCGACCACACCCCCTCGAAAAAGTTCCAGGGAGGGTGTGGTCGCATGTGTGGTCGCATGATATGCAACCACACGTATCGACTCCATACCCTGTGGTCGCAGAAATTGAGACCACAAGTGCAGCCACACCTGTGACCACTCAGCTTCTGAAAGTCTGAATGATTCCAGATGGGACATTTAAACACTATAATTGATGGAAATAAACTCTAATTTAGAATCTATAAATTTGTTAAGTTTCCAAGTGGTCTAAAAGTGATTTACAAAGCTTGGACGAGTAACAACCATCGACCAAAGGTGAGGGAACAAGACCTAAACTAATTGACTAATAACAAGCTGTTTTACTTATTGAGTCCAATGCCATGAATGATTCTATGCTTGTATGCTTGTAATGTACATTTCATATGTCATCCAATATTCCTGCTATTATTGCTCATGCATATTTAATTCTGTTTATTTATAACATGATAATGATGATGATGCTAGGAATAGGCATGTGAATGTATGTGTGTGGTTAGTATGCTTGATGCGAGTGGAGCATCAGGGAGAGGACGTGACATTGTGGTTCATCCTGGTCACTAGACTCTAGCTCTATCTCTACCCAAGTTTTGCCCACTAACATCGTCGTATCGCCATTACCTTAGCAGAACTATTACGTCGTAGGGCATCAGGGAATGTGGTCACGGACCGTGTAGTCTCTGACTCTGCTGGGGGGCCTTACCTTTATCTCTATCAACTTATTGAGGGATGCTAGGGTGAGGCCTTGGACACACTATTTGGCATTAGGATTGGTTAGTTGCAAGCCCAATTTGTAAGCCCTCGCCAATGGGGGCTTACGTGTTGGTATGAGTAGGGCATCAGGGGAAGTGTTATGCGGTGTTTGATCTGGTTACTTTAGCTCTATCTCTATTCCATGATGGGTGCATGTGGGACAGCAATGGTGTTTGATCCATTGGGCGGATTCATACACTAGTGTATAGAGGTGCAGCGGCCACCAAACCTTTCTATAGTATATTACAAACTTATAAACCAGACCAAAGATATGAATTGAATTCATGCGTATGTTTGTTGCATTGTTTTGTTTGCTCACTGAGCCATGATGTGTGCTCACCCTTTCGACGTCGAATATTTTTAGTTGATGATGCAGGTCCTACCGTGGAAGATTATATAAATGCACCAATGTATGTATATGTTGCTGCGATGGATGTGGAAGCTATGGTGGAATCGCATGATTCGTCATGCGAGTGCAACTCATGTGTTTTCGATTAGATTTAGTTGTTGAGTTATCAGAACATGTAATTGATTACTTTATTTTATTTTATGTCTTGAGTTATTTGGAGATAATTGGATAATTAATTACGTTATCACTATTAGATACTCAGTTCATTAATATTAAAGACTTTTTCTATTGTTTATTTACTCTGATTATGGTTATGGTTGTATTTGGTTTAATCGAATGGGCATGGCCTATATGAGATCCTGGTTGAACCATTGGTCCATAGACGGTTCATCACACCAATCTGGTTGGTTCAGAATTTGGGGTGTGATAGATACCACCCGTCTCTAATTTTCGTAGATGGGTCTTTGGCTCTTCCCCTGGTCACTTATTTATAGGCGTAAGGCTCTTCTCTTGCCAACCCATTGCCAACTCATGTTTCCTTCTTTGATTTTTCTCTAATTTCCATATTTTGAATTAGATTTTTGTCTCTAATATGCCTATGACACATGTCATCTCACTGTTGACTAGTATGATATCTTTGAATTAAAATTTAATTAGAGTCCAATTAGCCATGCTTTGTTTCCAAAAAACTTCTTTTTTTTCTTTCCTTTTCTTTTCTTTATTTTTCTTTTCTTTTCTTTTTTTTTCCCTTTCATTAACTAATTGCTACACGCATACATACTCTGTAAAACTTACACCCAGAAATTCCGGCCTGACTCAGATTTTCTTACAGTGCCAGGGTTTTCCACCGCTGACTAACCTGACCCAATGACGACCTAGAGACTAACTCGAACCAGGTATGAACCAACTTGGTAATATCTTAAAACTTCTAGAATAGTTGTGATGTAAATGTACTACGAATGGATCCTGGTATGATAGTACTTGCATTGCGAGGAATCCATGGTTATACTAAAACGCGTGATTTTGGGATGTAACAAAAGTTGGTATTAGAGCTGTTCACTCTGCATTACTCTCACAACTGTTACCTTATGAGTCTAACCAAAGCCAACTAGGATTAATTAAAAGCATATAAGAAAACAAGTTAATAAGCATTTATTGGTTGAGACTGTTACATAAATTGTAAACAAGACCATAATATACTAAATGTTCAAACATCTCGATTTCATTAATAATTAATATTTGTACAAAAGAGAGTATAGACTACAATCCGGCCTATTATTCGACCAACAAAAAGAAACTCAAATATCAAAAGAGTACATTAAAAGTATAAAAGTAAAATCAGATTATGACTAAAAAGGAAACAAAAACATCAACTCTCATCTGATGGAGGGAAGATGTATCCTGCAGTAGTCAACACTCTACGTAACTACTGGATATATATATATATATATATGTTTGACGGCTCAGGAACTGTCGGTGCCAGACTATGAATCTCCACCGATGCTGATGGATGCTCTCTGACCTCAGCTGTAGGAGTATCATGCTGCTGAGTATCCTCATCATCCTCTACATAATCATCATCATCATTGCTAGCAAAATCTATAGAGACATCCTCTGCCTCTGCACCCTCTGCAGCCATCGCCTCTGCATGAGCATGTGCCATCTCCTCCTCAACCTCGCCGAAGGATAAAGGAATGAATCTCGGTGAAGGTATAGCCTTAAGCTCATCATAACTAAGCAGTGCATCCTGTAACCCTTGCATGTGTCCCAGTGCATTCCAACCAAGATCTGAATGGACAAAAGTCTCCACACCCTCATTACTGAAGATATCGATGCCTAACTACCTGAAGAGATGAGTGAGTAAACGTCCATATGGTAAGTTCCTCACGAAACCGTGTGCTGCTACTATCATCGCCCTCATCAAGATGTAAGGTAGGCATAACTGGTAGTGAGTACAGACATAGTACGTCACATACTCGTTAAATTTCACAATCACCTCCTAATGTCCACTCCTTGGAATGATGTTATGCTATATAATCCGACTATAGATACGTGGACAAGGTCGATAACCAGACTCTGTATGTGCCTGGCCTGGTTGTCTCAACTGACTCCAGATCTCCTGTCTGAATGTCTCTGAGAGAAGCGCTGTAGAAAAAGACATTGGCCCAGCGTAGAAACAATCTCCCGCGGTCGAAACATGAATAAGACTAGCTAATTGTCGAACATCAAAGGATATGTCAACCCCTCTGTCTCTGTTAAATATCCTCGTCCTCCAAGTCAAACTTAATCAGAAGGTTGCAGAAGAAATTCCTGACTAGGTTAAGTCTAGTTACGACCCAGTACTGAAGGACTAGTGCCAGCCCAAAGCTGTAAACACCTCGTCGATGACAAAGCACCATAGCTGCTTGAAATAGATGAATTTCCCTAACTCGACGCTGACATGCTCAAACCTAGGCCAATCATCCTGCTCTGAGTGAGATTGAAACCATAGTGCATCAAACTCCTGTGCCAGGCCATCTCCGCCACTACTAGAGGATGAATTATCCCTCATGACTACTTGATTGCGTGTTTGTTTTGCTTATTGCTTTCTAGTTCTAGTCATTTTCTACAAAAACACACAAGAATGGAAATTATATGAAAATACTAAATTAGCAAGTGTTTGATGGTACAAACAACATTTATAAGATTTGGAAACACGGTTTGGAGTAATGAGAAACTGAGTACAAGAAGTTTCGTTGGAAATTTAGATGAAAAACACGTCGAATAACCAACATGAAAATATAGAATACGTACCAAAACATGAAAAATAAATTATAAATGGTTAAAAAAGTTCCATACATGTCATAAAAGATTTGTTTTGTAATTTGAAGCATCGAAAAGTAATGGATAAATGATTGGATGTAAATTTCGGTTACTTTGAATGAAAATTGATATGTGAAACTTTTCTAAGTGTAAATTTGCTTTCAAATTGGTCGTACCCATGAAAAATTTCACCTGTCGGTGCCAGACTATATATATGTTTGACGGCTCAGGAACTGTCAGTGCCAGACTATGAATCTCCACCGATGCTGATGGATGCTCTCTGACCTCAGCTGTAGGAGTATCATGTTGCTGAGTATCCTCATCATCCTCTACATCATCATCATCATCATTGCTAGCAAAATCTATAGAGACATCCTCTACCTCTGCACCCTCTGCAGCCATCGCCTCTGCATGAGCATGTGCCATCTCCTCCTCAACCTCGCCGAAGGATAAAGGAATGAATCTCGGTGAAGGTATAGCCTTAAGCTCATCATAACTAAGCAGTGCATCCTGTAACCCTCGCATGTGTCCCAGCGCATGCCAACCAAGATCTGAATGGACAAAAGTCTCCACACCCTCATTACTAAAGATATCAATGCCTAACTGCCTGAAGAGATGAGTGAGTAAACGTCCATATGGTAAGTTCCTCACGAGACCGTGTGCTGCTACTATCATCGCCCTCATCAAGATGTAAGGTAGGCATTACTGGTAGTGAGTACAGACATAATACGTCACATACTCGTTAAATTTCACAATCACCTCCTAATGTCCACTCCTTGGAATGATGTTGTGCTATATAATCCGACTATAGATACGTGGACAAGGTCGATAACCAGACTCTGTATGTGCCTGGCCTGGTTGTCTCAACTGACTCCAGATCTCCTGTCTGAATGTCTCTGAGATAAGCGCTGTAGAAAAAGACATTGGCCCAGCGTAGAAACAATCTCCCACGGTCGAAACATGAATAAGACTAGCTAATTGTCGAACGTCAAAGGATATGTCAACCCCTCTGTCTCTGTTAAATATCCTCGTCCTCCAAGTCAAACTTAATCAGAAGGTTGCAGTAGAAATGCCTGACTAGGTTAAGTCTAGTTACGACCCAGTACTGAAGGACTAGTGCCAGCCCAAAGCTGTAAACACCTCGTCGATGACAAAGCACCATAGCTGCTTGAAATAGATGAATTGCCCTAACTCGACGCTGACATGCTCAAACCTAGGCCAATCATCCTGCTCTGAGTGAGATTGAAACCACAGTGCATCAAACTCCTGTGCCAGGCCATCTTCGCCACTACTGGAGGATGAATTATCCCTCATGACTACTTGATTGCGTGTTTGTTTTGCTTATTGCTTTCTAGTTCTAGTCATTTGCTACAAAAACACACAAGAATGGAAATTATATGAAAATACTAAATTAGCAAGTGTTTGATGGTACAAACAACATTTATAAGATTTGGAAACACAGTTTGGAGTAATGAGAAACTGAGTACAAGAAGTTTCATTGGAAATTTAGATGAAAAACACGTCGAATAACCAACATGAAAATATAGAATACGTACCAAAACATGAAAATAAATTATAAATGGTTAAAAAAGTTCCATACATGTCATAAAAGATTTGTTTTGTAATTTGAAGCATAAAAAAGTAATGGATAAATGATTGGATGTAAATTTCGGTTTGAATGAAAATTGATATGTGAAACTTTTCTAGGTGTAAATTTGCTTTCAAATTGGTCGTACCCATGAAAACTTTCACCTGAACTATCGTGAGCAATATCATAACGCCGTACGCGTAGAAGAAAATAGATCCTCTAGAGTAGTGATAGGTATTTTAAATTCACTATTCTGTTTTCTAATACTTATACTGCATGCTTGTATGTGTGTTAATGCATGAATTAAATACTATAAGCACTCTCAGTATATCTGAACACTCGGCTCATATTCTATTTGACTCTGGAGCTATGCACTTGTTTATATCACCTGAGTTCGCTGAAAAGCTATCTATACTTGCTAAGCAGTTAGTATTTGATTTGGTTATACGAACACCATTAGGACTGAAAGTGGTATTGACAGAGTACTATGGCCCATGTCAAGTACAGCTAGATGTTCAAAATCTGAGTATTAAATTGATCAAACTGGACATGTAAGATTTTGATGCTATTTTGCATGGATTGGCTTGTTACGCATCAAGACAGTGTGTTGTGTGTAGAAAGGAAGATTCTTTTCCAACCAACCAATGAAAAAACATTTGAATTCATTGGAGACAATCCTAGGAAGGGTAAGAGGCTATTTATAACTGCAATGCAAGTCTGTAAACTACCACACCAAGGTTGCATTAGCTATTTAGCATTTGTGACTAATACTATAGTTAAAATATCATCAATAGACCAGATTGATGTGGTAAGCAAATTTTTAGATGTACTTTCGGAAGACTTACTTAGTTTACCTCCTGATCATGAAATTGAGTTCGTGATCGACTTAGTTATAGGATCAATAACCGTGTCTAAAGCCCCATATCAAATGGCACCCTTGAATCGAAGGAATTGAAGATTCAACTCCAGGAACTATTGGATAAAGGATATATTAGACCTAGTATCTCCCCTTGGGGTGCACCTGTACTGTTTGTCAAGAAAAAGGATGGAAGTGTCCGATTGTGTATTGATTATCGTGAGCTAAACAAACTCACTATCAAGAATCAATATCCTCTGCCCAGAATCGATGACTTATTTGATCAGTTGCAAGGAGCCCAAGTATTCTCCAAGATAGATCTTTGATCGGGATATCATCAGCTAAAGATTCAAGAATGCGACATACCAAAGACTACTTTTAGAACTCGATATGGACACTATGAGTTCTTGGTGATATTTTTTGGATTAACTAATGCACCTGCGTCATTCATGGAACTCATGAACAGAGTATTCCATGATTTTCTTGATCGCTCTATGATTGTGTTCATCGATGACATCCTTATATACTCGAAGAGTGTAGAAGATCATGCCATGCATCTTCATTAAGCCTTGCAAAGACTTAGACAAGAGAAGTTATTTGTTAAGTTCAAGAAGTGCGAATTTTGGTTGAGAGAAGTTACCTTCCTTGGTCATGTCGTATCAGCTGAAGGTATATCAGTAGATCCAAGCAAGGTAAAAGTCTACTCAACTGGGAAACACTAAAGACAATCACTAAAATTAGAAGTTTTCTTAGATTGGTAGGATATTATAGTAGGTTTATTGCTGACTACTCAAGAATAGCCATTTCTCTGCTCAACTGACAAAGAAGGAAAATAAATTGAAAGGGGTAGAGAAATGTGCAGCAACATTTTAGTTATTGAAGGAAAAGCTAATCTTTGTGCCCATATTGATAATCCCATTTGGATTAGAAGGATTTGTGGTATATACTGATGCATCCAAGTTAAGACTCGGTTGCGTGTTAATGCAAAAAGGCAAGGTAATTGCTTACACCTCCAGACAATTAAAGGAACATAAAAAGAATTATTAGACTCATGATCTTGAGTTAGCTATTGCCGTATTTGCACTCAAGACATGGAGACACTACCTTTATGGAGAAAAGTTTCAAATAATGTCTGACCACAAGAATCTCACATATTTATCCAACTAGAAGGAACTCAACATGAGACAGAAGAGATGATTAGAATTATTGAAGGATTATGACTATGATATCCAATATCACCCAAGGAAAGCTAATGTGGTAACTAATGCCCTCAATAGAAAAGCAATCAAGTTAGCAAGGAAGAAGCTAAAGCTAGTGATTATGTGTTATCTGAAGCTCAAATCATTCCTCCGCCCATAACAGAAGACTCTGTCATTAGTGCTCTACTTGAAGACTGAATTGCTACTACCACCACTCTAGGTGCCCTTCAAATACAACCGATGTTGCAAGAAATCAAATCCGTGACAGCCTTGGATTACCACCTAGGTGCAATGAAGAATAAACTTGAAAATGGAAAGCAGGATGCAAATTTCATTATGAACAATGGAATCCTATACTATTTTGGTAGAGTATGTGTACTAAAATCTGCAAAAGATTTAAGGGAAAAGATTCTGATTAAAGCTCATTTGTTTCTATACTCTATGCACCTTAGAAGCACTAAGATGTATCATGACTTGAAGAAAGAATTTTGGTAGAGAGGTTTGAAGGCTGATGAGGTTAAGTTTGTATACAAGTGTTCGACGTACCAATAAGTCAAGGCAGATCGCCAAAGACTATCTAGTAAATTACAACCATTACCTGTAACAGAATGGAAATGGAAGTACATTACCATGGACTTCGTCACAGGGTTACCTTTGACATCAAGATCTATCAATGCAATCTGGGTTATTGTGGATAGATTTACAAAAATATCCAAATTCATTGTTGTTTGCCCTCAGTATTCCATAGACAAGCTAGCAAGATTATATATATTGACCAAGTGATTCGATTACAGGATGTCCCTGCTTGCATTGTATTAGATCGTGATCCAAGATTCACATCTAAGTTTTGGGAAGGATTGCAAAGTGCCATGGGTACTCAATTAAACCCTCAGACAGATGGATAATCTGAGAGAACAAATCAAATATTGGAAGATATGCTCAGAGTGTGTGCTCTAGATTTCAAAGGGAATTGGGATCATAATCTCTCTGATGGAGTTTGCCTACAATAATAGCTATCAGTCCACAATCAAAATAGCTCCTTACAAAGCACTATATGGAAGGAAGTGTAGGACTCCGTTATATTGGAATGAAGTTGGTGAGAGAAAAAAAATCCTTGGACAAAAAATTATCCAAGAGACCTACAGAAATATCAATTTAATTAGAAAAAGGATCAAAGTTGCTCAATTAAGACAAAAGAGTTATGCTGACATTCATCGTAAAGACCTTGAATTCGAGGTTGGTGATAAAGTCTTTCTGAAGATATCTCCTTTCAAAAGAATCTGAAGGTTCGACAAGGAAGGGAAACTAAGCCCAAGGTACATTGGACCATATGAGATACTTAGTAGAAGTAGAGCAGTAGTATATTAATTGGCTCTACCTCCCTCCCTTGTTGTGTTCACGACGTATTTCATGTATTAATGTTGAAGAAGTACACCACGAACCCAACACATGTCCTAAACATAGAGCCACCATCAATTGATGCAAGCCTCAGTTATGAAGTAAAATAGGTAGAAATCCTAGATAGGAAGGTTCATCAGCTTAGAAATTGATCCATTGCATATATCAAGGTACAATAGAAGAACCATCCTAAAGAAGAAACATCATGGGAGAAAGAAGACGAGATTCATGAGAAATACCTTCACTTGTTTTAGGAACAAGGTAAGACAATTTTGGGGATGAAATTATTTTAAGTAGGGGGAATTGTAAGACCTGCATCCAAATATACAGGCTACTTTGAATTTTTACTCACAATAGGTTCTCCTGCTGACATAGATCTAGCATTCGTATCTATATCAGAGTGTATCAAACACTACGTAAGATCAAAAACTAGTTTACTTACCCTCGTATGGCCATTCTAAACCAAATAAGGCCATGCAGTCGACCATGGTGGTCGATGAAATAAGCCTGGTTAACCGCCTGACTGTGATCGATCGCCCGATTATAGAACTTGGCCGAAATATGGTTTACTAGTGTGGGCCTGGTTTCGACTAATGTCTAGTCACCTCGAGTAGTCCCAAACTATGTGGGACCCATTTCTAAACCTATTGGTGTACCAATTGGCAACACCTAAGCTCCATGATTACCATTAACTTGCACTATGGCTTTCAAGGTAGGAGTTGGACTCCAACTCCAACTCTTGATCAACTCTTTTATAAAACCTCTCTAAAATTGCCAAAAACCTAAATTTGAGAACCCTATAGGTTATGACGCATATTTTGGTGAGAGAGAAACTTGGAGAAAGGCTAAAGGAAGAAGAAGAAGAGGTAGAACCACCATTGAAGGTCCTCCCTCATGCTTCCTGAAAGGACGGAATGATCAGTTATTGCTGCTACCAGAAGTCTCAGTAGCCGGTCTCTTCAGTCCTCTATTCTGTGCAAAGAAGCTGTCCCTTTGACTTGACTCAATCACCCTTGCAACCTATACCGCCTCATTATAGTCCTTTTTCTCCAGACCCAAGATGTGCTCTCTAATGCTTCCACGCAGTCCCATGGTTAACCTATGGGTTTTTGTTTCTTCTTCTTGCATACTTGCTGGTGCAAAGAAGAATAACTCTTCATATCTCTGCTGGTAGGCATCAACCGTTGACTGAGATTGCTACAGGTTTAGAAATTCCTTCTCCATCTGATCTCTAAAGATCTTTGGAAAATATTTATCAAAGAAGGCTCCCTTGAACACTGCCCAATCAATCTGAGTGTGCTTTGTCTCCAAATACACCCGTGTAGAATTCCACCAAGCGTTTGCATCCTCCTTTAGCATGTGCGTAGCAAACAACACCTTCTCATCCTCTGTACATGTCATCAGGCAGAAATTCTTCTCCATCTTAGTAACCCACTGTGCAGGCCACAGTGGTTTACCTGGCTTCCCTGTGAATATAGGGGGTTTCGGCTTCAAAAACCTATCCACTGCTCGGCTTAGGTCATTCTGCCCCTGTGCATTCATTCCGTACCATGGTAGTGGGTACGGGTAGGCTCCTTGATAGGCAGACGATGATGGAAATTGGTGTGGTGGTTGTAGATTCTGTCCTTGGCCCATTGGCCCAGAGCTACCATCCCTTGGCAGTGTGGTGTTATTTCCCTTAAGTTTAGGTGTGCACTTTTTATCCATTTTCCGAAAAAGGTGCCTGCCTTCTATAGGGATATATCCTGGTGGCCTGAACATCTTCAGCATCTCATCCAGGAACGTCTCCTACTGAGCTTCCATCTGATAAACCAAATTTGTGATAATCGTCTCCGAGTTAGTGTGAGGAGGGCCTGACAAGTTGGTCGGTGCCCTAGGGGTCTGCCCTTCTACACTTTCTGAGTTTTGATTTTCTCTCCAACATATTCAGTTTCCACATTTTCCTCAACTTGGCGCACCCTGGAGTGGTGACGCTTTCGAGAGCCTCTATGACCGTTTCCGCCTACTATCTCAGATTAGTCTGTTTGGATCTGAGACAAAGACATAACACATGAGGTACAGTCGAATAATCATAATAGTGTTAGTCCTTAACAATTTCAAGGTGAATAATCGAAATGGAAACTTAAAATTTAAATTTTTAAAATTTTTTTTCCAAATTTTTTTTATTTTTCTGGGTTGTACATAGCTGACCGGTCGCAACATACCGGTCGCTACTCTGTAGAGTATGGTGCGACCGGTATGATCGACCGGTCAGCACCATCTCTTGACTGAGAGATAGTGGTCGCAGTACCCAGGGGGTATCGGTCGACCGCTATGGGCCAAAACCGTCGACCGGTATGCCCAAAACTCCTTTAAAGTTGCGAAAAGTGAGATTTTTCTCACTTTTCTCTTCTTCTTCTCCTCCGGTGGCGATTCCTCTCTGACTCCTTGAGTTGCTACAGTCCGACTGGTGATCTTAGAAGCCATTTTCTTCCGATCCAGACCTAGAACATCGCCTCCAAGTAAGTTCTTTCCTTCCATTCATCATTTTCATATCGTTTTTTCATTGTTTTATACCCAACAACTAGGCTTTTCTTCGTTTAGGAAATTCTAACCGTAGGATCTTTTTTCCTTTGTCTTGGAATGGATTTAGGGACCTCTATGAGCAAAAGCCCTCAACTAATTTGAGGTTCTACCGAAAGGATTTTCCAAAAATCAAAATTTTCGATTTTTAACCCAGGTTTTGGTAAAAAATTGATTTTTGCTGAAATTTCTCAAATTTCTTGTTCAATTGGTGAATGTGTGGATTCCATGAAGTGTTTGGGGGTTATGTAAGTCCTCCTCCCTAGGTTTTGGGTGAGTTCAAGGCTTTTGCTTAAATTGCTGTCGTTATGCTGCCGAAATTTTTAAAAATCTAACAATTTCCTCATTGTTTGTCTTTGTTTTGTAGTTTCAATGGCTCATCGTAGAGGTGCCGGTAAACGCTCGTATGGTCTTGGCATGCACCTTCCTCATCCACCTGTTCCACAGTTCGATGAGCGGTGGTTTCGTTCTGAGGCGGTGCAAGCCCATTTTTGTTGGTTCGAAGGGAAGAATATCGAATCAGGGCAACGGGTAAACCTAGAGCAGTTGCAGCGGTTCGACGTTGAGGCAGCTTTTGATAGACTTGGGTGGCTGCCCATTATCACCTACTCGACGACTACCCGTCCCAACCTCGCCAAACATTTCTATGCCAATCTGGAAATAAGTGGGGATGTCAACGACTTCAATCAATGTCGAGCACTCCGCATAACCAGCTACGTCAAGGGTGTCCCCATCTCTTTCGACACTCACCAGCTTGCTGATCTCCTGGGGATTCCCAACGATGGGGACTTGGTCTACTATGCCTCTAAGATGAAGGGCTTTCTCTCTGACGATTAGCGCCAAGAGATCTCAGAGCAAGTACTCAACCCTGTGGCACCCATGAAGGTTGCTATTTGAGGCCCGTACCTCGGGTATACAGTCGCATCATCCAGCACAACATCGTGCCCCAGAGTGGCCATTACAGTGAGTTGTCGGGGAGCGGGTTTGCCTTCCCTACATCATCATCAGGACCATGCATCAGGCTACTCTACCTAGTCAGGCCAGTAACCTTCCATATGGCCGGCTCATCACCACTCTTCTGCAGCAACTACGAGTGAGCATGAGGGGTGAGATTGCTGTGGAGGATACTATGACCTCGGACATCGACTGGGATGCAGATGGATAACCTGCCAATCAGCGATGAGGACTTAGAGGCTCGTTCTTGCCCACTTAGGTGGGTAGCAGCCACGACAGCAGTAGCAGCAGCAGCCAATGCTGCTCATGCAGCAGAGGCAGCGGGTGATGACGAGGGTGGCGATGATCATATGGAGGATGTTCCAGCGCCAGCACCACAGCCCACATATGCAGCAGGACCATCTCAGCCCCCTCCCGACACCGTGATGGGTATGTTCACAGAGATCAGGGATGCTCAGCGTGAGATGAGCCGTGACTTGGGGCACTTGGCTCGCAGCCTCAGAGTCACTCAGGAGCAGGTGCACTGGCTCAGGGTTGCCTATGAGCGGGATTATGATATTGCCGACCCTATTCCTCCTATGCCCCCTACCCCATGATAGAGTTCTTATTTTTCTCTCTCTTTACAAGATCTTGTTATATAACGAGGTAATTGTCCCGGCTTATAGACCGTACCCTGTAGCACTTTTAACTTAACACTCCTTGATATTTTTAATAGCAATTTATGGTTTTACCTATCTAGAGCATGTGTATTTATTAATTCCATATTTAGTATAGTATGTTATGCTCTTTCTTATATAGTCTCAGGCATCAAGCAAGTGCTTAAGGTATGTTCTTATTAAGGCTTTTAAATTTTCCTATCTCAGTTCATCGACTCAGTTAAGTGCAATATGGTCTGTTGGACAGAGCCTAAGAGCTCTGATACCAAGTTGTCACACCCCAATTTCAGCTAAACCAGAAGTGTGAGTGAACCGTCACTAAACCAATGGCTCACACCAGGATCTCAATAAGACCGTGCCCACTCATACAAACCATTGCACATAACCACAATCAGAATAATAATAAATACAGCGGAAGTCTTTAATAAAATGAACTGAGTAATCTATTGATAAATTTAAACAAAATATTCAATTATTCAAATAACCAAAACTTAAATAATATCTTTACATCAACTTCATCCCAACTGAAAATAATTAAAATAAATAAAATCAAATCAATCCTAAAGGTACACGCAGAAAGGGCACTCGCATGAAGCGTCATGCTCGTCCTCTCCTGCCTGCACATCCAGAGCAGCCACACCTCCATACGCCGGCGCGTTCATGTAGTCGTCCGCCGTGTAACCTGCATCAACATCTAAAAATGGTGTATACACAATGGGTGAGCTCACAACTTAGCTCAGTAAGACAATCAGACAGTGTAACATTTATATGCATGAGTAACAATCATTTTATGTTGTGGTCTGGTTTAAGTTTGTAATGTGCTATAGAAAGGATTGGCGGCCACCGCACCTCTATACACGAATGTGTGGCATCGCCCAGTAGATCACACCGCTGCCGATCCACATGCACCCACCATGGAATAGAGATAGAGCTAAGGCATCTACACACCTCCCCTGATGCTCCACCCATACCAACACGTAAGCCCCTGTTGGCGAGGGCTTGCAAACTGGGCTCGCAACTAACCAATCCTATATGTCATCACAGTAGGTCCTATCCCAGCACAGCTCCCTATGGCATAGAGATAGAGTTAGAGTCTGGTGGCCAGGCCAGAGACCACAGTGCCACGTCCTCTTCCTGATGCCCTACCCGCACCAAGCATACTAAGACAGAATAATATGCAAGGTAGACCTTATCCCAACATAACTCCCTACGACATAGAGATAGAGCTAGAGTCTGGTGGCTAGGCCGGAGACCACAGTGCCACGTCCTCCCCTTGATCCCCTACCTGCACCAAGCATGCTAAGATAGAATACTACGAAAAGGTGCTAGTGTGAGGAATGATCCCAGACCCCAGGCCATTCCCATTTCACACACCAACGAAAACAATCACATGCCTAACAATCACATCCTAGCATAGCGAGTATGCATGAACAATAATAATAACTGAAAGTAAAGGATGAAATGCGATTATGCACAAACATCAATCCACAGAGTCATTGTTATTAACAACAGTTTACTGTCCATTATATTATTAGGGTTTAGGTCCAATTCCCTTACTTGACGCTCGTTTGATAGTTTGCCCCACGTCGCAAGATCCAAACGTGCTATCACAAAGTCCTACATAATATTAGGGTTTAATTAGAATAGTTTTCTTAGGGTTTACGTTGGTCGGAAAACCAACGAGGTTACAAAATACATCTCACAGAGCTGACCGGTCGCATATACCGATCGCGGCACTGTGGGGAAAACCTGCGACCGGTATGGTCAGCCGGTCCCACAGGCCACTCCCCGAGAGGTACTGGTCGTGGTACCGGTCGCATATGGTGCGACCGGTATGGTCGACCAGTATGTCTACGAAAGACCATACACTTGGTTTCTCGATTACCGTTGGTCATCCCCTATTAATTCTAGGGTTTCTCCTACACAATCTAGGTCTGAGCGTTGAGTTAGAGTTGTTTCCAACTCCATTCAAGTCCTAGTTTTGATGGTCTTCATCCTAGAACTCAAATCTAGGGTTTATCGTCTAAATTATGGTTTAACGGCAAAGTAGGGTTTAGATCAATACCTGCTTTGCGTGGTATTGATTCAATTGCACTAACCATTCTAGAGTTCATAGAGTAGAGGAAGGTTCAGGCACTTACCGTCGATTTGCGTAAGTTGTTCTTCGTCGAACGGGAATGGCGGCTCTTCTTTCTTCTTCCTAGCTCCTTCTCCTTCTTAAATCTCCTTCTCTTCTTTAGGGTTTGTGAGAGTCAATGGAATGGAATCTAGGAGGTTTAGAGGGGTTTAAATAGGCTAGGATTAGATTTAGGAAGCCTTCTATGATTAGGAAAGTCCTAGGGTTCGGAATCAGGAAAGGAGGACCTGCAGAGATCCTGTTCTGGATCTTAGTAGTCTGCTAGGCAGACTATACCGGTCGACCGGTACCATAGACCGGTACCATCGACCGGTATGAATAAAATCATACAAAAGATGGTCCGTTCCATACCTGTCTGTCATCCGCTCGTCCCGTCTGGCCCGGTGATGATCGTAAGACCTGTTACGACATGAAATTAAGGTTTAGATCGGGTTCATGGAATGCGGGTCCTACAACTCCCCCACCCTTAAAAGAAATTTCGTCCCCGAAATTTGTATGTAGGTCTCACAACTCCCCTATCCTTAAAAGAAATTTCAGCCTCAAAATTTGAACGTACCTTGATCGTCGAAAAGGTTAGGATATTCCTTTCTCATCGCGCTCTCCTCCTCCCAAGTAATTTCTTCGACATCTTGGCTTTTCCAATGCACTTTCACACAGTGGATATCCTTGCTTCGAAGTTGTTGTACCTTTCGGCTTGTGAGCATCACAGGTACCACTTCAAATGTTAAGTCCTCAGTCAAGTATGGTGGGTCTGCTGTCAAGATGTGTGATGGATCCCTGACATACTTCTTCAATAATGATACATGGAACACATCATGAACGCTTGACATGGATGGTGGTAGGGCTAGTTGATATGCTACATTACCACGTCTGGTCAAGATCACGTATGGTCCCACATACCTGGGGCATAGCTTTCCCTTCTTACCACACCGTTTCAGACCTCGCACAGGTGATATCTTCAAGAATACCTTGTCACCCACTGTAAACTCCAGATCTCGACGTCGGTTATCCGCATAGTGCTTCTGTCGAACTTGAGCTGTCTTCACTCTTTCCTTGATCTGATCAATCACTCGACAAGTTTCTTCGACAAACTCCGGTCCTACAATTCTTCTCTCTCCCACCTCATTCCATAACAGTGGTGTATGACATTTCTTCCCATAGAGTGTCTCATATGGAGCCATCTGAATTGTAGCCTAGTAGCTATTGTTATAAGCGAACTTGATAAGCGATAGCTTCTCGTCCCAAGCTCCTTTGAAATCTAGGGCACAAGCTCGGAGCATATCTTCTAAAATTTGAATAGTTCGTTCTGATTTCCCATCCTTCTGAGGGTGAAAAGCTGTACTAAACTTCAACTTGGTTCCCATAGCTTTCTGTAATCTTTCCCAGAACTTTGATGTAAAACGGGAATCTCTGTCAGATACTATACTCTCTGGGACGCCATGAAGTCTGACTATATTATCTACATATAGCTTGGCCAGCTTCTCCATGATATACTGAGGTCTGACCGCAATGAATCGAGCTGTCTTGGTAAGTCGATCGACTATAACCCAAACTGCATCCACCGACCTTGGTGTCAAGGGTAGACCAGTGACGAAATCCATTGTGATGTAATCCCACTTCCATGCAGGTTCCGATAGTGGTTGTAGTAAACCTGTGGGTCTCTGCCTTTTTGTTTTAACTTGCTGGAAATTCAGACATTGGAATACGAAATGAGCTATATCCGCTTTCATACCCCTCCACCAATATAATCTTCTTAAATCATGGTACATTTTGGTGCTTCCTGGATGTACCGAGTATGGAGTGTAATGAGCTTCTATCATAACTCTATCTCTGATATTTAAGTTCTCACTCTCAGGTATACATAATCGTCCACGATACCTGAGTACCTTGTCTGAATCCAAGGTGAAGTCAGGATTGCTGTTACCCTTTTCTAGATCTTCTTGTACAGTCTTGAGGTGTGGATCCTATAGGATTACTACTTTGACCTCATCTATGAGATCCGATGAGATCTTCAAAGCTGCGAACATCAATGTGAACTTATGAATTAAGCCCTGTTCCACTGGATCTCTTGCAGTCTCTATTATATACTCTTCATCATTCTCTATTGAGCTCGAGGCTGCAGCACGTAATGCAGCATTTGTACTTGGTCCTGCCTCAGGTTTCAATGCCCACTTTCTGCTTAAGGTATCAGCGAAAACATTTGCCTTACCTGGATGGTACTGAATGTCACAATCATAATATTTTAATAATTCCAACCATATCCTCTGTCTTATATTCAGGTCCTTTTGAGTGAAAAGATAGGTTAAGCTCTTGTGATCTGACTTAATCTGAAACTTTTCACCGTAAAGGTAGTGTATCCAAGTCTTGATTGCATGTATCACCGCTGCTAACTCCAAATCATGTGTAGGATAATTCTTCTCATGCTCTTTCAACTATCTTGATGCGTAGGCAATCATCTGTTCTCCTTGCATCAACACACATCCAAGACCCAACCCTGAGGCATCCGTATATAGGGTAAACGGTAAGCCTGGTGCTGGGATGGTCAAGATAGGTGCTGTCACACCCCAATTTCGTACTGTTTAGAATGGTGTGATGAACCGCTAGCAAACCAACGATTCAACTAGGATCTCGAGTAGGCTATATCCGCGTTATCCAAACTCCCATACATCCATAATCATAATCAGAGTAAATACACAATAGCGGAAGTCTTAGAATAAAATGAACTGAGAATCTACTGTGATATTAATAATTAAATAGCAAATTATTCTATATCAACTGAGACATAAGTAAGTATCAAATACAAGTCTTTAATAAATCTAAATAAAGAAAACTAGAAAATATCTAATCGAATACACATGAGTTGCACTCGCAAGAGGAGTCATGTGTATCTACTTCAGCTTCAGCTTCCATCGTCGCTACGTTCCCATACACTGGAGCATTCACATAGTCTTCAGCTGTGAAACCTGCATCATCAACTAAAATATTCGACGTCAAGGGGGTGAGCACACATCACGGCTCAGTGAGTAGACAAAATAATGCAACATTACATATGCATGAAATCAATTCATATATTTGGTCTGGTTTAAAGTTTGCAATATGCAATAGTAAGGTTTAGGTAGTCAAAGGTCGCGTTTATTGACCCCGCCTCTATACACAAGTGTGTGACGCCGCCCGAAGGTAACGTTTATCGTCGACTCACAAGCACCTAATCATGAACATTATATAACAAAGGTTAACGTTTATTGCTATATAGTGCCATACCAACACGTAAGCCCCTATTGGCGAGGGCTGCAAACTGGGCTCGCAACTAACCAATCCTAATGCCAAACAGTGTATCCAAGGCCTCACCCCAGCATCCCTCAGAATGTCCATAGAGATAGAGCTAAGGCCCCCGGTAGAGTTAGAGACTACAAGGATCGAGACCACCTCCCCTGATACTCTACGACATAATAGTTCTGCTAAAATAATGGCGATACGACGATGCTAATGCACAAGACTTGAGTTAGAGATAGAGCTAAAGTGTTGAGACCCGCCAAAGGTTAACGTTTATTGACGTTCTCATCACACCTCCCCTGATACTCGCTCGCATCAAGTACGCCAACCACACACATACAATCACATGCCTATTCCTATCATCATCATCATCATCATATTATAAACAATAAAGTATATATGCATGAACAAATAATAGAAGTATTGGATGACATATCGTATGCACATTATAAACATATTCACATAGAATCAAGCATGACATTGGACTCAAGAAAATAGAAACAGTTTGTTATTAACCAATAAGTTTAGAGTTCTGTTTCCTCACCTTAGCTTGCTAATAGATACTTTTCCAAGCTTTAGAATCACCTTTGTATTGTTATTATATTACTAGAAGGCCTAACAAAGTCGATAAAATTTAATTAGAATTTATTCAGAATTTAAAAACCATTCTGTTAACTGAGGGTTGGAGGTAGGGTCGGAGTCATGATCGACCCTGGGTGTGACCCTCCCCAAACTCTGAACTTCCCGAATACTGAGGGTCGATAATTAGGATCACCTAGGGTCGGATGGTCATCGACCCTCGGTGCGACCCTCGATGTACTTTGGTCAATTTCCCTCTTTTAGTCCACTCTTTGTGCTTGGGATCCTATGACTTGCTCCTACATTCCATTCTACATTCATTCCATGGTCTGAACCCATGAATCATCTACCTAAATAGCTTTCACGCATTCTCCTATTGTTTTCCATGAAAACCTAACCATGGGCTGATGGTTTGGTTTCTCCTAGATCACACTCTCATCAATATCTATCCTAAGGTTTGTAGAAACTCATGGAATTAGTGTCCATACCTAAGAAGAATACTCCTTCTATGTAACTCTTCTCTTTTGGCTAAATTCTCTTCCTTGCTTCTCTTCTTCTTCTTTTCCTTCTTTTCTCTTTCTCTCAATTCAATTAGGGTTGTAAAAGGAGTGAAAGAGGCTTAGGGACGTCCTTTAAATAGAGTAGGAACATCCTAAAATAACTCCCTTTGAGATTTG
The DNA here is from genome assembly GCA_028583415.1 of Protea cynaroides. Lineage (NCBI taxonomy): Eukaryota > Viridiplantae > Streptophyta > Magnoliopsida > Proteales > Proteaceae > Protea > Protea cynaroides. The sequence continues at coordinate 65,948,099 of CM053273.1, forward strand.
GAAAGAGTCCAAATCAAAAATTAAAAAATTTCTTAATTTTAGTTTCGGAGGCAACTGAGGGTCGATGGGAGGGTCGATGATCCCGTCGACCCTAGGTTTCTAATGAGTCCAACCCTCCCTTCAAAACTGAGGGTCTGACTTTCTGTTTTGGGAGGTCCGACCCTCCTTGGTTGGGTATGCGACCCTCCCCTTAAATTAAGTGTTTTTGGGTCGATTTGATACATGGGATCTCGATCTCCTTCACGCCCTTGGTCCATTTGACTCGACCATGATAGGTAAACCTGGTTCAAGGTGGTAAGACTGGGTTAGATTGACACGGGTCTTACAACTCCCCCCTACTTATAAAAATTTCGTCCTCAAAATTGTACGTACTTTCTGAATCAAATAAGTGAGGGTATTACTTTCGCATGGCATTTCCTTCTTCCCATGTAATTTCTTCCATGTCTCTACTTTTCCATGTGACCTTAACATAATAGATATCTTGGTTGCGTAGACGTTGAACCTTTCGGCTGGTGATTTCTGTTGGTGTTACTTCGAATGTCAAATCATCAGTCAAATCTGGTAAATCTACTGTCAACACGTGCATTGGATCCTTGACATACTTCTTCAATAGAGAAATGTGAAATACGTCATGTACACTCGACATAGATGGTGGTAGTGCTAACTGATAAGCCACTTTACCACGCTTAGCTAGAATTTCATACGGCCCGACATATCTTGAACTTAGTTTCCCTTTCTGTCCGAACCTTTTCAATCCTCGCATAGGCGATACCTTCAAAAATACTTTATCACCTACAGCGAACTCCAGATCTCTGCGTCGAGTATCTGCATATTGCTTCTGACGGTTCTGAGCCGTTCTCACTCTTTCCTTGATAATGTCGACCACTCGGCAAGTCTCTTCAACAAACTCCGGTCCAACAATACTACGTTCTCCAACTTCATTCCAAAACAAAGGGGTTCGACACTTTCTGCCATACAGTGCTTCATAAGGTGACATCTGTATAGTAGCCTGATAGCTATTGTTATACGCGAACTCGATCAATGGTAACTTTTCATCCCATGATCCTTTGAAATCAATTACACATGCTCGTAGCATATCTTCTAGAATCTGAATTGTACGCTCTGACTGTCCGTCTGTCTGTGGGTGGAATGCAGTACTGAACTTCAACGTTGTACCCATAGCCCTTTGCAATCCTTCCCAAAACTTTGAAGTAAATCATGGATCTCTATCGGATACAATGCTCTCTGGTACACCGTGTAATCAGACAATATTATCCACATACAGCTTTGCTAACCTTTCTAGAGTATACTGAGGTCGTATAGGTATGAAGCGAGCTGTTTTCGTCAGACGGTCCACAATCACCCAAACTGCGTCAACTACTCGAGGAGTCAGTGGTAATCCCATGACGATGTCCATAGTGATGCAGTCCCATTTCCATGCTGGTTCCGGTAACGGCTGTAACAGTCCTGCGGGTCTTTGTCGTTCAACCTTTACTTTCTGACAATTTAGGCATTGAGACACGAACTTGGCTACATCTGCTTTCATTCCCCTCCACCAATATGGTTTCTTTAGATCATGATACATTTTCGTACTCCCGGGATGTATCGAATTGATGGTGGTATGGGCTTCTTTCATCAGTCGGTGTCTAATGTCCATACATTCTGTTTCAGGTACACATATTCTTCCTTTATATTTCAGTACTTTCTCTTCATCCAAGGTGAACTCAGGGTTAGTCCTACCTTTCTCGATATCTTCTTGTACTGTTCTCAGATAAGGATCTGATTTGATAGCTGTCTTCACTTCATCCATTATATCCGGTATAATCTTCAAAGCGGCGAACATATTTGAAAATCGATGAATAAACCCTTGGTTAGCTGATCCACCCGTTGTGCCTATCACATACTGCTCGTTGCCATGATTGAAGACCATTCCGGTAGTACACATTGCTGCAGTTGTGCTAATCTCTCCTTGCGATCTTATCATTGATTTTCTCCTTAACGCATCCGCTACTACGTTTGCTTTTCCCGGATGATACTGGATATCACAATCATAGTCTTTCAATAGTTCCAGCCATCTTCTTTGTCTCATATTCAACTCCTTCTGGTTAAATAAATAGGTAAGACTTTTATGGTCCGACTTAATTTGAAATTTTTCTCAGTATAGGTAATGTCTCCATATCTTGATAGCATGTACTACTGCCACTAACTCCAAATCATGGGTGGGGTAGTTTTTCTCATGTATCTTCAACTGTCTCGAGGCATAAGCAATTACTTGCTCTCCTTGCATAAGCACACATCCTAGTCCCAGTCCTGACGCATCAGTGTATAAAGTAAATGTCTGTCCTGGAACGGGAATAGTCAAAATCGGAGCGGATATCAATCTGGTCTTCAACGTTTGGAAACTCTTCTCACATTTATCAGTCCACACGAACTTTTCACCTTTCTTAGTCAAACTTGTGAGAGGTACGACAATTCGGGAATAGTCTTCTACGAATCTCCGATAATAACCAGCTAGACCCAGAAAACTTCTAATTTCTGAAACGCTCTTTGGTGCTTCCCCTGAGTCCTGTGACAAACCTACGGGTTTTGGTGTCCTTTTCTTGCATACTAAGTGGTGCAAAGAAAAATAGCTCCTCATAACGCTGTTGATATGCATCCACTGACATCTGTCCCTGATATAGACCCAGGAACTCCTTCTCCATAGAATCTCTGAAGCTTCGTGGAAAATATTTCTCAAAGAAAGCTTCTTTATAAACAACCCAAGTCAATTGGGCGTGCTTGGTCAGTAGGTAAGCCCTGGCTGATTTCCACCAATGATGTGCGTCACCCTTCAGCATAAAGGTGGCGCATAATACTTTTTCTTCCTCTGTAATAGTCATCATGAGGAAATTTCTCTCCATCTCGTCTATCCAGTGTGCTGGCCATAATGGATCAGACGGCTTGCCATTAAATTCCCCGGGCTTCATCTTCAAGAATCTCTCAACCAGTTGAGAGTAATCCAACTGGTTTTGGGGGTATGCCCCAAACATAGGTGGTGGATACTGATAATTAACCTGAGCTGCTTCCGGACCAGGTACTGGAATTTGTGCAGCAGGTTGTTGAGGTGTCTGAGGTGCTGGGTGGTTACCCACCGGTGCTGCACTGGCTTGTCCCGTCTGCATGGGGGTAGCATGAGCAGCCTGGAACATGATTCCCATTGCAACCTGCATCTGGGCCTGTGCGTGTTGCATCTATTGCAGCTGCTGAGCTAGATTCATAACCACGGTTGCTAGTTCCGGGGGTGAAGGTGGCAAATTCGTAGGATTTGCCTGATCTGGATTGCCTGGGACATGTACATTTTCCTGGCTAGTTTCCTCCACAGGTGGTGGTGGTGGAACTGCATTTCAGCTCTGTCTGGTTACTCTTCTTCTAGACATATTTTCCTTTTGAGATGGGTGGTGCCTGAAAATCATCAAAATAAGTGAGAAAATCATTGATACTCCATGTAGGCACATTAACCGATGTAAACTTTCAATTTCAATTCATTTTATGAAAAAAATTACTGTCTTTTCTATGCAGGGTCGATGGTGAGGGTCGATGGTATGTCCGACCCTTAGTATCCGACCCTGGAAATAAACTGTTCTTCCCGAGAGCTGAGGGTCGATGTGAGGGTCGATGGGTGTCCGACCCTCAGTTCCGACCCTCAATTTTCTGTAAGATTCCCGAGAGCCAAGGGTCGATGGGAGGGTCGATCTGAGGGTCGATGGTTCTGGTCGAATTGTTCGACCCTCGGACCAAAAATCAGATTTTTAAGATCCGATTTTGGGTCATTTCTTATTTTTTCCCTCCCGTTTCGACTCGTCTCTCCCCTCTGAGTTGCTACAGTGCCACCCCACTGTTTTTGGTCGGTTTGAGTCCGGTTTCGACGTCCATGTCATCCATACAGGTATGTTCTCCCATTTTTACCTGTTTCTAGGTTTTCTTTTCTAGGTTTTTGCTCACTTAACTGGTATTCTTCAAATTAAACTTTTTCCAATCGTAAAAATTCAATTTTTATTGGGGGCTTTTGTTATTGGTGTCTCAAGGAACGAAAGCCCTCAAAAATTTTTGAGTTTCATCAGTTGGTTATCGAGAAACTTGGATTTTTGCTCGTTTGCCCTAATTTGTCGAAATTTTTTGATTTCTTGAAATTTCTTCAAATTGGTCTTTGTTAGTTCCAATTTCCTACTGTGTGGGTGTCGTAGGCTATGTTGGAACCTACGTAGGTCCTCCTGCCCACTTGTATGGGTGAAAAGTGAGGCTTTTTGGCCAATTTACGTCGTTAAAATGTTAAATTTCGGATTTTTATCCTATTTACTCCTTGTCCCCCTTTTCTTTCTTATCTGCAGGTACCATGGCTCGTACCAAGATACCCAGAGTTCGTGATCCGCTTCTCTTCCGCTCCAATAGTCGAGGCACAGTATGCCGACTATGCTCGTAAGAAAGTGGAGGGTGGTCGTATGGTGAACTTGGCTGAGCTAGCCTTGTTCAGCGTAGAGAGGGCATTTGGTGATATGGGGTGGCTCCCTGTCATCACTTACGATGCGTGTACATGTCCGGATTTGGTGCGCCAGTTCTATTGTAATCTCCAGGTGGTGGGGAATTACAATGACGTTGAGCAGGGTCAAGAGTTGCGCATCACCAGCTATGTTAAAGGGGTGCACATTTCATTTGACTATCGGCAACTGGCCGATCTGCTGGGCATTCCTTATGATGGCACCATGGTGTACTGTGCACCTGGAGAGCCTCAGTTTGTTTCCATGAAGATGAGGGCAGAGATCGACAATCAGCTGCTACGACCTGATCGCTGGCAGATGAGAGCCTGTTACTTGCTTCCAGCTCCACGGGTCTTCTACAAGATTATCCAGCATAATCTGATTCCGCAGAGTGGGCACTATGAGAGGGTTTCTCAGCTGACCCAGTTTCTGATATATAGTATCTGCACCAGACAGCCAGTCTGCCTTCCCTACATCATCATGCGGACCATGATTAGTGCTACTTTGTCCGGTCATAGGGGTAATCTACCCTATGGACCCATGATTACTATTCTTCTGACCCGCCTGGGGGTTGACTTGGTGGATGAGAAGATTCAGGAGAAGACCTTCTCGTCGCCTCTAGATTGGGAGGCTATCTGCAAGATGGGCATGCGAGATGCCCAAGTTAGTGACGAGGAGAGGAACAAGATGGTATGCCCTCACACTCGCGTTGAGATGGCTGACGCTGAGGCTGCTGCTGCTGCTGCTGCTGCTAGAGCTCATGTGGATCCTGTAGATGATGACGACCGTATGTATATGGATGTCGACTCGATACCACCGCCTTCACCTACGCATGCGACTGGAGTGGGTACTTCTTCTGTGGCGGATCCTGTACCTGAGACTGGTCCTTCTCATGCAGCTGGTCCTTTACGCCCCCCCTCTGATATGATAGAGATGCTGCAGGAGATCAGGGAGGCTCAGTGCAGATCTGATTTGAGGATGGAGGGGTTGCTAGACGCTCAGCGTGTGAGAGTGGATGAGCTGCTAGCCGCCCAATGCATATCAGACACGCGAATGGGAGAGCTTATAGAGGTTCAGCGTGCGACTGATAGGAGGGTAGCCGATCTTACGGCCAGTCTACAGACGACCCAGACTCAGATAGCCTGGTTGACTAGAGTCTATGCCGAGGACTACGACAGAGATCGTGAGGCACCGCCTCCTCCTTCACCTCCAGCTTCATGATTGTACTTTATTTTCCTTGTACCATAGAGTAACTGTCCGGGTTGTGGACTGTACTCTGCTTTAGTTATGTATATACATTTTGTTTCTCTCTCATTGTATGTAACTTGTTTCCCATTTAATAGATGCATTATTCTCTTTTTAAATTTGGTCTCAACCATCACTTGTGCTTACAGTGTGTTAATATTACTGTTTTTACTTTTATCCTATCTCAGTTTACAATTTGTCTCGAATGTATGTTAGTTCGGCGGACAAGGCCTGAGATGCTCTGATACCAAGTTGTCACACCCCAATTCCGCACTGTTCAGATTGATGTGATGAACCGCTAGCAAACCAACGGTTCAACCAGGATCTCTAGTAGGCTATATCCGTGTTATCCAAACTCCCATACATCCATAATCATAATCAGAGTAAATACACAATAGCGGAAGTCTTAGAATAAAATAAACTGAGAATCTACTGTGATATTAATAATTAAATAGCAAATTATTCTGTATCAACTGAGACATAAGTATCAAATACAAGTCTTTAATAAATCCAAATAAAGAAAACTAGAAAATATCTAATCGAATACACATGAGTTGCACTCGCAAGAGGAGTCATGTGTATCTACTTCAGCTTCAGCTTCCATCGCCGCTACGTTCCCATACACTGGAGCATTCACATAGTCTTCAGCTGTGAAACCTGCATCATCAACTAAAATATTTGACGTCGAGGGGGTGAGCACACATCACGGCTCAGTGAGTAGACAAAACAATGCAACATTACATATGCATGAAATCAATTCATATCTTTGGTCTTGGTTAAAGTTTGCAATATGTAATAGAAAGGTTTAGGTAGTCAAAGGTCGCGTTTATTGACCCCGCCTCTATACACAAGTGTGTGACGCCGCCCGTAGGTAACGTTTATCGTCGACTCACAAGCACCCAATCATGAACATTATATAACAAAGGTTAACGTTTATTGCTATATAGTGCCATACCAACACGTAAGCCCCTATTGGCGAGGGCTGCAAACTGGGCTCGCAACTAACCAATCCTAATGCCAAACAGTGTATCCAAGGCCTCACCCCAGCATCCCTCAGAATTTCCATAGAGATAGAGCTAAGGCCCCCCGGTAGAGTCAGAGACTACAAGGACCAAGACCACCTCCCCTGATACTCTACGACATAATAGTTCTGCTAAAGTAATGGCGATACGACGATGCTAATGCACAAGACTTGAGTTAGAGATAGAGCTAAAGTGCTGAGACCCGCCAAAGGTTAACGTTTATTGACGTTCTCATCACACCTCCCCTGATACTCGCTCGCATCAAGTACACCAACCACACACATACAATCACATGCCTATTCCTATCATCATCATCATCATCATCATGTTATAAACAATAAACTAAATATTCATGAACAAATAATAGAAGTATTGGATGACATGTCGTATGCACATTACAAACATATTCGCATAGAATCAAGCATGGCATTGGACTCAAGAAAATGGAAAACAGTTTGTTATTAACCAATTAGTTTAGAGTTCTGTTTCCTCACCTTAGCTTGCTAATAGATACTTTTCTAAGCTTTAGAATCACCTTTATATTGTTATTATATTGCTAGATGACCTAACAAAGTCGATAAAATTTAATTAGAATTTATTCAGAATTTAAAAACCATTCTGTTAACTGAGGGTCGGACGTAGGGTCGGAGTCATGATCGACCCTGGGTGCGACCCTCCCCAAACTCTAAACTTCCCGAACATTGAGGGTCGATAATTAGGATCACCTAGGGTCGGATGGTCATCGACCCTCGGTGCGACCCTCGGTGTACTTTAGTCAATTTCCCTCTTTTAGTCAACTCTTTGTGCTTGGGATCCTATGGCTTATTCCTACATTCCATTCTACATTCATTCCATGGTCTGAACCCATGAATCATCCACCTAAATAGTTTTCACGCATTCTCCTATTGTTTTCCATGAAAACCTAACCATGGGCTGATGGTTTGGTTTCTCCGAGATCACACTCTCATCAATATCTATCCTAAGGTCTGTAGAAACTCATGGAATTAGTATCCATACCTGAGAAGAATTTTCCTTCTCTGTAACTCTTTTCTTTTGGCTAAATTCTCTTCCTTGCTTCTCTTCTTCTTCTTTTCCTTCTCTTCTCTTTCTCTCAATTCAATTAGGGTTGTGAAAGGAGTGAAAGAGGCTTAGGGACGTCCTTTAAATAGAGTAGGAACATCCTAAAATAAGTCCCTTTGAGATTAGGAAAGAGTCCAAATCGAAAATTAGGAAATTTCCTAATTTCAGTTTCAGAGGCAACTGAGGGTCGATGGGAGGGTCGATGATCCCGTCGACCCTAGGTTTCTAATGAGTCCGACCCTCCCTTCAAAATTGAGGGTCTGACTTTCTGTTTTGGGAGGTCCAACCCTCCTTGGCTGGGTATGCGACCCTCCCCTTAAATTAAGTGTTTTTGGGTCGATTTGATACCTGGGATCTCGATCTCCTTCACGCCCTTGGTCCATTTGACTCGACCATGATAGGTAAACCTGGTTCAAGGTGGTAAGACCGGATTAGATTGACACGGGTCTTACAGGTGCAGAGACTAGTCTTGACTTCAAAGTCTGAAAGAATTTCTCGCACTCATCTGACCATATAAATTTTTCTCCTTTCTTGGTTAGTCTGGTAAGTGGAACGGTGATCTTTGAGTAGTCTTCCATGAATATTCTATAGTAATCCAAGAAAACTACGAATCTCCGCAACTGATTTTGGTGCTTCCCATCCTACTATAGCAGCTATCTTGCTTGGATCTACCTTGATACCGTCTTCAGATACTACGTGGCCCAAGAAAGCCACCTCCTTCAGCCAAAATTCACACTTCTTGAACTTGGCATAAAGCTTCTCCCTTCTCAGCCGTTGTAGGGCTGCTCTTAAATGTGTTGCATGAGCCTCCCTGTCCTTTGAGTAGACCAATATGTCATCGTTGAATACGATGACCGAAGTGTTCAACATGTCATGAAACACTTGGTTCATCAGTTCCATGAACGACGCTGGAGCGTTAGTCAACCCGAATGACATTACCAGTAACTCATAATGCCCATACCTTGTCCTGAAAGCAATTTTTGGAATATCTCTGGCCTTGATCTTCAGTTGGTGATACCCTGATCTGAGATCAATCTTCGAGAAAACCTTTGCACCCTGTAATTGATCGAATAGATCATCGATCCTAGGCAAAGGATATCGATTCTTGATGGTTAACTTGTTCAGCTCTCGGTAGTCAATACATGGCCGTACACTACCGTCCTTCTTCTTAACGAACAATATAGGTGCTCCCCATGGCGATATGCTTGGTCGTATGAAACCCTTATCTAATAGTTCTTGTAATTGGGTCTTCAACTCCTTTAATTCAGTAGGGGCCATCCTATACGGTGCTTTAGACACCGGTGCCGACCCTGGCTTCAGGTCTATCACGAACTCTATAGCCCTGTCTGGAGGTAGACCTGGGAGATCTTCTAGAAACACATCTGGAAACTCTCGTACCACATCTAGATCTTCCATCCTTGGCACCTCCGCAGTGATGTCGACCACAGATACTAAATACCCTACTCCTTCCTTCTCTAGGCATCTCTTAGCTTTTAGGGCGGAGAGGATCAGCTTTCGCTTCCTAGGTAACTTGGTCCCAGTGAAGCTAAACTCCTTGCCCTTCTCATATTTAAGCACAAGTTTTCTTTTACCATATAATAAGCTAGCTGAATGATGGCCTAGCCAATCCATTCCCAAGATGACGTCAAAGTCTGCCATCTCGAGTTGAACCAGATTTGCTTCTAGGTTTCGGCCCTCAATGCTCACTGTACACGACCCATAATATTTAGTCAACGCCACTTCGACTCCCAACGGAGAGCAAACTATCAAGCTTGGGTTCAAATACTTGACAGGTAATTCCATTCGCTTCCCAAAAGAAATGGAAATGAAGGAGTGCGTGGCTCCAGAGTCAAAGAGTACTCTGGCAGGTATACCAGCTATATTTACAGTCCCTGAAATTTAGTTATCCCTTAGTTCTACATGCTTAAACGTAACAACAGTAAAACAAATAGGAAGGGATAGAATCCAGTAACCACATCAGGTGATGCGGCTGCCTCTTCAGTGGTGATGGAAAATACCTTTCCTTGCTGTGGAGGTTGTTTCCTAGGTAGAGTGCAGGTCCTTGCAACATGACCCAGTTGCTGACAGTTGAAACATTTAATGTTCGGGTTTTGTCCAGCGAACTGTGGCGGTGGTGGTGCAGTAGCGTTCCTTGCTGGTACTACAGTGGGCTGAGTCCTGAAAGGACGGAATGATCAGTTATTGCTGCTACCAGAAGTCTCAGTAGCCGGTCTCTTCAGTCCTCTATTCTGTGCAAAGAAGCTGTCCCTTTGACTTGACTCAATCACCCTTGCAACCTATACCGCCTCATTATAGACCTTTTTCTCCAGACCCAAGATGTGCTCTCTAATGCTTCCACGCAGTCCCATGGTTAACCTACGGGTCTTTGTTTCTTCTTCTTGCATACTTGCTGGTGCAAAGAAGAATAGCTCTTCATATCTCTGCTGGTAGGCATCAACCGTTGACTGAGATTGCTACAGGTTTAGAAATTCCTTCTCCATCTGATTTCTCAAGCTCTTTGGAAAATATTTATCAAAGAAGGCTCCCTTGAACACTGCCCAATCAATCTGAGTGTGCTTTGTCTCCAAATACGCCCGTGTAGAATTCCACCAAGCGTTTGCATCCTCCTTTAGCATGTGCGTAGCAAACAACACCTTCTCATCCTCTGTACATGTCATCAGGCGGAAATTCTTCTCCATCTCAGCAACCCACTGTGCAGGCCACAGTGGTTCACCTGGCTTCCCTGTGAATATAGGGGGTTTCGGCTTCAAAAACCTATCCACTGCTCGGCTTAGGTCATTCTGCCCCTGTGCATTCATTCCGTACCATGGTGGTGGGTACGGGTAGGCTCCTTGATAGGCAGACGACGATGGAAATTGGTGTGGTGGTTGTAGATTCTGTCCTTGGCCCATTGGCCCAGAGCTACCATCCCTTGGCAGTGTGGTGTTATTTCCCCTAAGTTCAGGTGTGCACTTTTTATCCATTTTCCGAAAAAGGTGCCTGCCTTCTATAGGGATATATCCTGGTGGCCTGAACATCTTCAGCATCTCATCCAGGAACGTCTTCTACTGAGCTTCCATCTGATAAACCAAATTTGTGATAATCGTCTCCGAGTTAGTGTGAGGAGGGCCTGGCAAGTTGGTCGGTGCCCTAGGGGTCTGCCCTTCTACACATTCTGAGTTTTGATTTTTCTCTCCAACATATTTAGTTTCCACATTTTCCTCAACTTGGCGCACCCTGGAGTGGTGACGCTTTCGTGAGCCTCTATGACCGTTTTCGCCTACCATATCAGATTAGTCTGTTTGGATCTGAGACAAAGACATAACACATGAGGTACAGTCGAATAATAATAATAGTGTTAGTCCTTAACAATTTCAAGGTGAATAATCGAAATGGAAACTTAAAATTTAAATTTTTAAAATTTTTTTTCCAAATTTTTTTTATTTTTCTGGGTTGTACATAGCTGACCGGTCGCTACTCTGTAGAGTATGGTGCGACCGGTATGATCGACCGGTTAGCACCATCTCTTGACTGAGAGATAGTGGTCGCAGTACCCAGGGGGTATCGGTCGACCGGTATGGGCCAAAACCGTCGACCGGTATGCCCAAAACTCCTTTAAAGTTGCGAAAAGTGAAATTTTTCTCGCTTTTCTCTTCTTCTTCTCCTCCGGTGGCGATTCCTCTCTGACTCCTTGAGTTGCTACAGTCCGACTGGTGATCTTAGAAGCCATTTTCTTCCGATCCAGACCTAGAACATCGCCTCCAAGTAAGTTCTTTCCTTCCATTCATCATTTTCATATCGTTTTTTCATTGTTTTATACCCAACAACTAGGTTTTTCTTCGTTTAGGAAATTCTAACCGTAGGAACTTTTTTCCTTTGGCTTGGAATGGGTTTAGGGACCTCTATGAGAAAAAGCCCTCAACTAATTTGAGGTTCTACCGAAAGGTTTTTCCAAAAATCAAAATTTTCGATTTTTAACCCAGGTTTTGGTAAAAAATTGATTTTTGCTGAAATTTCTCAAATTTCTTGTTCAATTGGTGAATGTTTGGATTCCATGAATTGTTTGGGGGTTATGTAAGTCCTCCTCCCTAGGTTTTGGGTGAGTTCAAGGCTTTTGCTTAAATTGCTGTCGTTATGCTGCCGAAATTTCTAAAAATCTAACAATTTCCTCATTGTTTGTCTTTGTTTTGTAGTTTCAATGGCTCATCGTAGAGGTGCCGGTAAACGCTCGTATGGTCTTGGCATGCACCTTCCTCATCCACCTGTTCCACAGTTCGATGAGCGGTGGTTTCGTTCTGAGGCGGCGCAAGCCCATTTTTGTTGGTTCGAAGGGAAGAATATCGAATCAGGGCGACGGGTAAACCTAGAGCAGTTGCAGCGGTTCGACGTTGAGGCAGCTTTTGATAGACTTGGGTGGCTGCCCATTATCACCTACACGACGACTACCCGTCCCAACCTCGCCAAACATTTCTATGCCAATCTGGAAATAAGTGGGGATGTCAACGACTTCAATCAATGTCGAGCACTCCACATAACCAGCTACGTCAAGGGTGTCCCCATCTCTTTCGACACTCACCAGCTTGCTGATCTCTTGGGGATTCCCAACGATGGGGACTTGGTCTACTGTGCCCCTAAGATGAAGGGCTTTCTCTCTGACGATTTGCGCCAGGAGATCTCAGAGCAACTACTCAACCCTGTGGCACCCATGAAGGTTGCTATTTGAGGCCCGTACCTCGGGTATACAGTCGCATCATCCAGCACAACATCGTGCCCCAGAGTGGCCATTACAGTGAGTTGTCTCAGCTCACTCAATACCTGACTTACTGCGTTTGCACTGGGGAGCGGGTTTACCTTCCCTACATCATCATCAGGACCATGCATCAGGCTACTCTACCTAGTCAGGCCAGTAACCTTCCATATGGCCGGCTCATCACCACTCTTCTGCAGCGACTACGAGTGAGCATGAGGGGTGAGATTGCTGTGGAGGATACTATGACCTCGGACATCGACTGGGATGCAGATGGATAACCTGCCGATCAGCGACGAGGACTTAGAGGCTTGTCCTTGCCCACTTAGGAGGGTAGCAGCCACGGCAGCAGTAGCAGCAGCAGCCAATGCTGCTCATGCAGCAGAGGCAGCGGGTGATGACGAGGGTGGCGATGATCATATGGAGGATGTTCCAGCGCCAGCACCACAGACCACATATGCAGCAGGACCATCTCAGCCTCCTCCCGACACCGTGATGGGTATGTTCACAGAGATCAGGGACGCTCAGCGTGAGATGAGCCGTGACTTGGGACACTTGGCTCGCAGCCTCAGAGTCACTCAGGAGCAGGTGCACTGGCTCAGGGTCGCCTATGAGAGGGATTATGATATTGCCGACCCTATTCCTCTTATGCCCCCTACCCCATGATAGAGTTCTTATTTTTCTCTCTCTTTACAGTACTGTTATATAACAGGGTAACTGTCCGGCTTATAGACCGTACCCTGTAGCACTTTTAACTTAACACTCCTTGATATTTTTAATAGCAATTTATGGTTTTACCTATCTAGAGCATGTGTATTTATTAATTCCATATTTAGTATAGTATGTTATGCTCTTTCTTATATAGTCTCAGGCATCAAGCAAGTGCTTAAGGTGTGTTCTTATTAAGGCTTTTAAATTTTTCTATCTCAGTTCATCGACTCAGTTAAGTGCAATATGGTCTGTTGGACAGAGCCTAAGAGCTCTGATACCAAGTTGTCACACCCCAATTCTAGCTAAACCAGAAGTGTGAGTGAACCGTCACTGAACCAACGACTCATACCAGGATCTCAATAAGACCGTGCCCACTCATACAAACCATTGCACATAACCACAATCAGAATAATAATAAATACAGCGGAAGTCTTTAATAAAATGAACTGAGTAATCTATTGATAAATTTAAACAAAATATTCAATTATTCAAATAACCAAAACTTAAATAATATCTTTACATCAACTTCATCCCAACTGAAAATAATTAAAATAAATAAAATCAAATCAATCCTAAAGGTACACGCAGAAAGGGCACTCGCATGAAGCGCCATGCTCGTCCTCTCCTGCCTGCACATCCAGAGAAGCCACACCTCCATACGCCGGCGCGTTCATGTAGTCGTCCGCCGTGTAACCTGCGTCAACATCTAAAAATGGTGTATACACAATGGGTGAGCTCACAACTTAGCTCAGTAAGACAATCAGACAGTGTAACATTTATATGCATGAGTAACAATCATTTTATGTTGTGGTCTGGTTTAAGTTTGTAATGTGCTATAGAAAGGATTGGCGGCCACCGCACCTCTATACACGAATGTGTGGCATCGCCTAGTAGATCACACCGCTGCCCATCCACATGCACCCACCATGGAATAGAGATAGAGCTAAGGCATCTACACACCTCCCCTGATGCTCCACCCATACCAACACGTAAACCCCTGTTGGCGAGGGCTTACAAACTGGGCTCGCAACTAACCAATCCTATATGTCATCACAGTAGGTCCTATCCCAGCACAGCTCCCTACGGCATAGAGATAGAGCTAGAGTTTGGTGGCCAGGCCAGAGACCACAGTGCCACGTCCTCCCCCTGATGCCCTACCCGCACCAAGCATACTAAGACAGAACAATACGCAAGGTAGACCCTATCCCAACATAACTCCCTATGGCATAGAGATAGAGCTAGAGTCTGGTGGCCAGGCCGGAGACCACAGTGCCACGTCCTCCCCCTGATGCCCTACCCGCACCAAGCATGCTAAGATAGAATACTATAAAAATGTGCTAGTGTGAGGAATGATCCCAGACCCCAGGCCATTCCCATTCCACACACCAACAAAAACAATCACATGCCTAACAATCACATCCTAGCATAGCGAGTATGCATGAACAATAATAATAACTGAAAGTAAAGGATGACATGCGAATATGCACAAACATCAATCCACAGAGTCATTGTTATTAACAACAGTTTACTATCCATTAGATTATTAGGGTTTAGGTCTGATTCCCTTACTTGACACTCGTTTGATAGCTTGCTCCACGTCGCAAGATCCAAACGTGCTATCACAAAGTCCTACATATTATTAGCGTTTAATTAGAATAGTTTTCTTAGGGTTTACGTTGGTCGAAAAACCAACAAGGTTACAAAATACATCTCACAGAGCTGACTGGTCGCATGTACCGATCGCGGCACTGTGGGGAAGACCTGCGACCGGTATGGTCAGCCGGTCCCCACAGGCCACTCCCCGAGAGGTACCGATCGCATATGGTGCGATCGGTATGGTCGACCGGTATGTCTTCGGAAGACCATACACTTAGTTTCTCGACTGTCGTCGGTCATCCCCTATTGATTCTAGGGTTTCTCCTATACAATCTAGGTCTGAGCATTGAGTTAGAGTTGTTTCCAACTCCATTCAAGTCCTAGTTTTGATGGTCTTCATCCTAGAACTCAAATCTAGGGTTTATCGTGTAAAGTAGGGTTTGACGGAAAAGTAGGGTTTAGATCAATACCTGCTTTGCATGGTATTGATTCAACTACACTAACCGTTCTAGAGTTCATAGAGTAGAGGATGGTTCAGGCACTTACCGTCGATTTGCTTAAGTTATTTTTCGTCGAACGGTAATGGCGGCTCTTCCTTCTTCTTCCTAGCTCCTTCTCCTTCTTCAATCTCCTTCTCCTCTCTAGGGTTTGTGAGAGTCAATGGAAGAGATTCTAGGAGGTTTAGAGGGGCTTAAATAGGCTAGGATTAGATTTTGGAAGCCTTCTAGGATTAGGAAAGTCCTAGGGTTCGGAATCAGGAAAGTAGGACCCATAGAGATGCTGTTCCGGATCTTAGTAGTCTGCTGTGTAGACTATACCAGTCGACCGGTAACATAGACCGGTACCATCGACCGGTATGAATAAAATCATATAAAAGATGGTCTGTTTCGTACCTGTCTGTCAACCGCTCGTCCGGTCTGGTCTGGTGATGATCGGAAGACCTGTTACGACATGAAATCAAGGTTTAGATCGGGTTCATGGAGTGTGAGTCTTACATCTCAGACCCTTAGAGACCCTCTGGGAATGCCCTATACCTCGTACCAAGGAGATTGGATCAAAGTAAGATTAATTCGAGCTCACTGGGACTAGACAGTCGATGGCACCGGTCTATAAAATCGATCTAATAGACCGCTAGCTATGATCGACTGCCTGATTACAGAAAGGTGTAATGCCTATTGATTTCCTATTCGGCCACTATGGATTGAGTAGACTCACCCCACACCTCAAGACTTATATCATAGACATTGTAGAATGAATGGTTCAGTTAGAATGCATCCCCAAGAGTATTAGCATGTACGGTTGCATAGTCAACATTCATAGTCGATGATCGTACATGCATATAAACTATGGGAATGGGATTCTACTATAACTGGCGATTGTAACAGACCATAAAATATCTGTAGAAGTGACCCCAATGAGGTGCAATTATAAGCCATTAACCCCAGTTGGTTGATGAAATGTGTCTGATCGACCACCTCCAGCGACTACCTGTAGACAGTAAGTCTATCATGGTTGATTCCTCGACCAGTGATCATGAAACTTAACCAATTAACCCTAGGACATATTTCTAAGACTAATGAGGATACCCTAGACCAATTAAGAGAGTGATCAAACAATTTAATGTATTAACCATATACCAATCGCAACTAGGTAGATGACATGGGAAACAAGGGAAGATACTTTGTCTGCCTCAGAGTAGTGAATTGCTAACCAATTATAGGTGAGGGGGCTAGTTTTATTTTATTTTTTTTGTTTTCAATGTGCATTGTCACACCTAAAATTTACGATATGCAAAATTTTGGAGCTGACTGAACCGACACACATTTTATGTTCGGTCTAATCTAGAATCTCGAAAGTGATGCATGCCTGTTTCAACCACATCACAACCAATGTCATAAATCATTAATCAGAGTTATATAAATAGCGGATTAAACTAAATCAACTGAGCTTATATTGATACTTTAAGTAGAATTTATAGCATTGTATCAAGCTTATTCTAGTTCCATCACCCAGAACCAATAAAACAAAAACCATTCTTAATTCAGCCCTATAACATCGGGCTATAAAATAATAATGTAAAAAGTAAATGAAATAAATGAAATAAACTAAAGTGAAGCTTTAGCATCCTACAAAAATCGACATATCGTCTCTTGCTTCTCCTACTCGAACACGCATGCATCACACTCACAGTCAGCATCATGTTCATCCCCTTTCAGAGCTTGCACGTCCATATATGTCATCGAAGTAATAGTCGAAGCATTCACATAATCAGCTATAGTATTACCTGCAACATCAACTAAAAAGTTTGTGTATATAAGGGTGAGCTCTCCAACTTGAGCTCGTGAGGCAAATGACAATATGCATGATCAAATTATTATTTCTAGTTCACACTACTAGTTTGGTATAATGTATGCTATAGCTATGGGAAGGTCTGATCATGCTCACCAAAGCTGACCATAACCTCCATGCATGGGAGAGAATGGGTGCTCACCAGCCTACACCAATAGCCTTGGTGTTTCCATGCATCATCCCAAGACAGATAGTACTAGGGCAAAGGTTTGGCCAATAACACTTCAACGAACATTTCCAATACCTCCCCCTCTTCCCCATCCGTACCAATACCTAACCCCCTGTTGGCCAGGGTCACATACATAGGTTGTTCTGCTAATCATCATTCTACATGTCACCCCTTGTAGTTCTCCCATAAACCTAGTAGGAATCCCAGTCTATCCAACCACCCTATAGATGCTATCATCCTGCTTAAGGTGCGAGAACATTACAAGTCATCAATCAAGTGAGTCGGATCCTGTTGTCCTTGACCATTTTACCACTGCTCACAATCCACATTCACAATCCATAATTTCATACATTCATAATAAAGATGCGGATGCATGCAAGAACAATAAAAGGGATGACATTTTATCATAATCAAATCAGTGCATTCAAAGACATACTCAAAATAAAAATCATTCCACACATAAGATAGGGGTTCTGTTCCCTCACTTGAGATTTGAAGAGAATCGTTATTCCTAATCCAAGGGTCACTCTTGGTTATGTACGAGTTACCTATTATATGGGAATCTCATTAGATACTTTGCATATTAATTTTAGCCTAATACAGGGCTTCCTGGGGTTAACCGGTTGTGATTATCTACCTCCGATTAGTCGAGGTTAGTATCGAAGCCGGTTACTCTCAGGAACCCTTTTGTTCCCAACTGGTCGCAAGTCCTATCACAGGTATTGTGATGGGATGTCGAGGCCAGATACTTTTTAGATGCTTTTCGAATGCATCCCGTCATGAATCTGGTTGCATATATTGCGACAGGACCTCGTCCGAAGAGTTGGTCTGGGTTTTACTTGTCTTGGATTCCAACAATGGATTCTTATTATGGAACTTCATTGTGGAACCCATGGCCTAACATCCATGTGGGATTCTCAACCCTATTATAAGCTTATGAAGTTATTAATGATTTACTACTTAGACTAGGGTTTCTTATTAGAAATTCTGTAAGGTTTCTACTGGAATTAAAATCGATGAAACTTCTTCGATACTCAGCCATCAATGGACAGTGGCTCTATTAATGGTTGATGATCCATGATTTCATCCATTCTTCCTATATTGAAATCCATTACAAAGTAAGGGTAGGGTTTACTTACAGTGGTTTCGAACTACTGTTGATGATATCAGAACTCACCGATGAACTCCAAGGTAATTCTTCCTCCCAGCCTTCTTCTTCCTCCTTCAACTCTCTCATCTCTCTAAGAACATGTCAGAACTTTAGGTTTTGGAATGGAACTCTGAGGGAGAGAGGGTTTTGGAGAAGATTTTGTGGTTTAAGAGTCTCCCTCTTGGGGTAGAACTCCTCAAGGAATGGGAGACTGTTAGGGCTGCCAATATGCATCCTGAGGAGTCCCTTAGGATCTCCACTTCCTCAACCAACTCTAGATTAGTTAGGAGTGAAGTGGGATCCATTAGGGCCATCCCTAGGTCCAGGGAATATTCCCGCACTGCTTTGAAATGGAGTTTTAAACTTGACATTTACGGACAGACAATTCACGCTCTATTGGCTGCGACCATCTGGCTCCGACTGATAGAGGCTGGTTGTTGAGACCGGTGCTTGATTTTATGAACACTTATTTAAAATTTTAAAATGTTATCAATTGGTTCGTACCTGGTTCAAGTTGGTCTTCAAGTCGATATGGGGTTGGGTTCTTCGGTTGTGGAAAATCCTAGCACTGTAAGAAAATCCAAGTTAGGCCAGGTTTTCTGGGTGTGGGTTTTACGTGCATGCTGTGATTGTGTTATGTTTGGATTACTATGTGATAACATGCCATCAAATAACTGTGATAACTGTTCATGCACTATTGCATATTATTTTTTGTATTGGATTGATAACATTGTTAGGGAAAACACAAGACTTTTCCCTCCTGTATGTAAAACAATGGATATACACAACCATAAATATACGCATAGAGATATAGCAGCAGAAATAAATATAGACAACCAAACCACAAGTGACACAATAATTTTTACGTGGAAAATCCTTTCAAGGTAAAAGGGGAAAAACCACGGGACCTAATCTAGGTAAATCTCTACTATGATAATAATGGGTACACAATATAATCCTTTTTAGTCACCACTACAGGTTTCGAATCTCCAAGAGAAATAACTCACTATTGGGTAATACAATAACTCACCAAAAAAATTGGAGAATACTCTCACCTCGATGCCGACATAACGAAGACTGAAAAGCACTGTTACCTTTCTCTCTTCCCAGAATAGGGAGTGTGCCATCACGCTACAGTCACGTACAAGGTATAAGAGCTTCTCTCTATCTCTCTTTCTTCTTCTCCAATCACTCAAAGTAGCAGATTTGGAGAAGGATTCAATCCTGATTTACTTATAGGGATTTTTGGCATTTGGCTTTGCTATCTTTTTCTATAGCTGGATTTCACACCATTAACTCCACTACCTTTAACAAAAGGCATATATATATATATATATATATATATATATATATATATAATGAGAGTTGGAGATAAGCAGTTTTAGAAAACTGCCTAAAATAGCCTCTTGAAAGATCTCATGGGAGGTCATATGTAGGTCCCCCATCCACGTATGGTGAGGAGGAACCCAATGAACTCCCTCTCCGACTCATGAGCGGGGAACTATCAAACCCAAACCTGCTATGCTTCTGCAAAAGTCATTCTTTACCTTGGGTAATGCTTTTGTCATCATATCTGCACTATTTTTTGTTAGTATGGATCTTTTTAACTTGTAGTTGCTTCTATTCAAGTATACCCCAAATCCAATGATACCTCAGATCAACATGCTTGGTCTTGTAATGGAAACTAGGATTCCTACTCAAGTGAATGACACTTTAACTGTCACAGTGAACGATATACTTGTCTTGTGTTAGATTTAGTTCTTGAATGAACCTCTTCATCCACAACATCTCTTTGCAAGCTTCAACTGCAGCAATATACTCAGCTTCTGTATTTGACAAAGCGACACACTTTTGCAACTTGGATTGCCATGACACTGCTCTCCCTGTAAAAGTAAACAGGTATCCTAATGTTGATTTCCTTGAATCAATATCGCCAGCCATATTCGTGTCTGTGTAGCCCTATAACACAGGTTTATCAATACCAAAATACAAACATGCATTGGGTGTACCTCTGAAATATCTCATAATCCACTTGATTGCTTCTCAATGCTCTTTGCCAGGATTGGCAAGAAATCTACTCACAACTCCAACTGCGTATGCAATATCAGGTCTTATATACACCATGGCATACATTAAACTTCCTATAGCTGATGCATAGGGAATTTTCTTCATTTTTGTTCTTCCTTGCTCAATCGAAGGACTCTTACTCAATCTAAAGTGACCTGCAAGTGGGGAACTAATTGGCTTTGCTTTCTCTATATTGAACCTTTCGAGTACTTTCTGTATGTACCTTACTTGTGATAGCCAAATTTTGCTTGCTTTCCCATATTGAGAGATCTACATGCTTAAGATCTGTTGCTCTGGTCCCAAGTCCTTCATGTTGAAAGACTTGTTCAGCTTTTTCTTCAGCTTGTCAACTTTATTAACATCCTATCCAACAATCAATATGTCATCAACATAAAGTAGAAGAATAATAAAATCACTTTCAAAAAATTTCTTAATAAACACACAATGATCTGCTGTTGTTCTTGTGTACTCATGATCCATCATAAATGAATCAAACTTCTTGTACCACTGTCTTAGAGCCTATTTCAAACCATACAAGCTCTTCCTTAACCTACAAACCATGTATTCTTTACCTTTAACTTTAAAACCTTCTGGCTGCTCCATGTAAATCTCTTCCTCCAAATCACCATAAAGAAAGGCTATCTTAACATCAAGTTGTTGAACTTCTAAATTCAAACCTGCAGTTAAATCCAACACAACTCGAATAGATGACATTTTCACAACAGGAGAAATTTTTTTATCAAAGTAAATTCTTTTTGTTTGTCCAAAACCCTTCACAACTAATCTTGCTTTGTACCTTGGTTGTGAGTTGTTTTGCTCTGTCTTCAACTTGAATACCTATTTATTTTTACGTGTCTTCTTACCCTTGGGTAGCTTCACTAAATCATAAGTATGATTCTTATGCAAAGAATCCATCTCCTCTTGCATAGCTTTTAACCACTCAGCTTTGTGCTCATTAGTTTGTGCTTCTTCAAAGTAATCTGGTTCACTTGCATCTGTCAGCATAATATATTCATTTGGTGGATACTTGGTAGATGGTTATCACTCCCTGGTAGATCTTCTCAATTAAAATTCAATTGGTGGCTTTGGAGGGGGCTGCTCCCCCTATTCAACATCACCTATATCATCTATGGGAACATCATCATTACCATTTTGCTTCTTCAAAGTAATCTGGTTCACTTGCATTTGTCAGCATAATATATTCATTTGGTGGATACTTGGTAGATGGTTATCACTCCCTGGTAGATCTTCTCAATTAAAATTCAATTGGTGGCTCTGGAGGGGGCTGCTCCCCTTATTCAACATCACCTATATCATCTATGGGAACATCATCATTATCATTTTGCACATCTCCCTCATCATCATGTACCATGGGTAGATGAACTAGATCAAGATCGATCAAGTCATCAACAAATGGCTGAGGCTTTTTACTCGAATTCTTTAATTGTTTGATCTTCAAGAAAGATCACATCTTCGTTTCTGATAACTTTCTTCTCAATCGGATCTCATAATTTGTATCCAAAATTTTCATCTGCATATCCTAAGAAAGTACACTACTTTGACTTGTCATCAAGCTTTGATCGCTCATCTTTTGGAACATGCACAAATGCTCTACAACCAAATACTTTAAAATGACCATAGGAAACATCTTTCTCGCTCCATACCTTCTCAGGAACATCACGATTTAGAGGATCTGATGGAGATAAATTAATCAATTTGACTGTAGTACGCATTGCTTTTCCCTAGTAACACCATGCCAACTTTGTCTGTGAGAGCATATACCTGATCCTTTCCATAATAGTGTGATTCATCCTTTCTGCTACACCATTATGTTGTTGGGTTTTGGAAACTGTTTACTCATACTGAATACCCTGACTATTGTAATACTTCTCAAATGGACCAATGTACTCACCACCATTTTTCTGTACTAATGCATTTAAGAGATTTCCCTGTTTCTTTTTCAACCATAGCATGAAAATTTTTAAACACATCCAAAACTTAATATTTAGTTTTCAAAGCATATGCACATATTTTTCTAGAAGTATCATCTATGAAAGTAACAAAGTAAGAAGAACCACCAAGTGTTTTTACTTTTATAAGACCACAAACATTAAAATGTACCAATTCTAATATGTTTCTCTTTCTGTAAGGTTAATTTTTTCATGAAAGTAACATGAAGTTGTTTACCAACAAAGCAATGAACACAGTAACTCAGAGGCGTACCTTTCATGTCTGGAAGAAGGTTTTCTTTTGTGAGGATCTGCATCCTTTTCTTGCTCATGTGACCAAGTCGTCGATGCCATAAATCTATAGTGGATTCACTCTCTGTTGTATTCATTTCACTCTTGCATAGTTGTAATTTTGTGTTATACAAAGTGCAATACTTTTGTCCTCTTGTCATTACTAGAGAACCTTTAGTATGTTTTCATTGACCATTACCAAAGTGACTGTCATAACCTTCTGCATCTAACTTTCCTATGGAAATCAAATTCAGATGGAGTTTTGGAACATGTCTAACATTTTTGAGAGTCAATTTACATCCAACATTTGTCTCAACACTCACATCACCTATCCCCATAAATTTTGAAACACCACTATTTTTCATTCTTACAATACCAAAATCACCTGTCTTGTAAGAGGTAAATAATTCTCTGTGAAGGGTAACATGGTATGAAGAACCAGTATCAACAATCTAATTAGAGTCGTAACAAGATTCTTTACAACTTGAGATAATAATAATGTCTCCATCTGAGTTGACTGCAGTAGTATCTTTGTTTTTCTCTTTCCCATTTCTTTTCTTAGAATCTCTCTTGAGTTTTTTGCATTTTTTTTTCATGTCCTACCTTTTTGCAATAGTAACATGTGACTCCTTGTCTTGATTTGGATCTCTCTTTTGACTCCTATGGTCTTGGGATTTTTTGTATTTTCTTTTCCCCTGATTTTCTGTGATAAGTACCTCTTGTTAAGATGAACCTGAGGACTTTCTTCTTTTTTTTCATTCAACAAACTTTCAGTTACTTGACTCATGCTAAGTTTCCCATCTAGTGTAGAATTGGTAAGAGACACCACTAGTGTCTCCTAACTGTCGAGTAATGAACTGAGCAGTAACAAGGCTTATAACTTATCATCTAATACGATCTTTATGGAGGATAACTGACTCACAATACTCTGTACCTCATTTGAATGTTCTGCAACTGAGTGTCCATCTCTGTACTTCAGGTTCACATGCTTTCTGATAAAAAAATACTTTGTTACCAGCAGTTTTCCTTTTGTGCAGACTTTCAAATTTATTCCACAGTGACTGTGCCGATGCCTCTATGGATACATGATGGAAAACTGTGTCATCCAACCATTGCCGAATAAAACCAAAAACCTTTTGGTTTAAGGTCTTCCATTCAGCATCGGATAAATTTTTTGGTTTTACCGTATCACCCTATATGGGTCCGTACAGATCCTTACAGTACAATAAGTCTTTCATCTTGGCTTTCCAAATCATCTAATTGCTTTCATTTAAACTAATCATCCTTCTTGGGGTTTTCTCCATTGTTTACACACGATTATAGAGTTTATCTCTGATACCACTTGTTAGGGAAAATACAAGACTTTTTTCTCTTGTATGCAAACCAATAGATATACATAACCACAAATATATGCACAGAGATATAGCAGCAAAAATAAATATAA
Source organism: Protea cynaroides (assembly GCA_028583415.1). Lineage (NCBI taxonomy): Eukaryota > Viridiplantae > Streptophyta > Magnoliopsida > Proteales > Proteaceae > Protea > Protea cynaroides. The sequence continues at coordinate 65,972,433 of CM053273.1, forward strand.
ACCAAATCACAAGAGACACAATAATTTTTATGTAGAAAACCCTTCCAAGGTGAAAGGGGGAAAACACCGGAACCTAATCTAGGTAAATCTCCACTATGATAATAATGGGTACACAATATAATCCCTTCTAGTCACTGCTAGAGGTTTTCAATCTCTAAGAGAAATAACCCACTATTAGGTAATATAATAACTCACCAAAATAATTGGTGGTAATCTAAAGTACAAGAATACTCTCACCTCGATGTCGATGTAACAAAGACTGAGAAGAACTGTCACCTTTCTCTCTTCCCTGAATATGGAGAATGTCGTCACACTGCAGTCACGTACAAGGTATAAAAGCTTATCTCTATCTCTCTTTCTTCTTCTCTAATCACTTAGAGTAGTAGATTTGGAGAAGGATTCAATCCCAATTTACTTCTAGGGATTTTTGGCACTCGGCTTTGCTCTCTTTTTTTAAAGCTGGATTTCACGCCACTAACTCCATCACCTTTAACAAAAGGCATATGTATAAGGACTTGAGAGTAGGAGATAGGTGGTTTTAGAAAACTGCCTGAAAGAGCCTCTTGAAAGATCTCATGGGAGATCATATGTGGGTCATCCACCCATGTGTAGTGAGGAGGAACCCAAAAAACATGTGGATGTTTAATAACATGATTGTTTGGCATTCGCTTGTGTCATAGTGGATCCGAATGGCTAGAATGGGATGGATCATCTTGGTCCGTTAAGTTGGGATATGGGTACTTACATTAGTAATATTCATGGTTTAGGTTTTAAGATCCTGTGACTAGTAACCTTGCCAATAGGGGTTTGGTATTGGCATAGGCTTGTTTATAAGGTCTGATCATGGGCATAATTCTCTTTTACATCTGGAGCAGGGAGCTAGACATGAGTTTATATCTTTCCTCCAATGTTTCAGGTTGAGACCTCAGGATGAGTCTGTTCTATATGCTTTTCCATGACTGATTGGGCGTGTACCCAGTGAAGTGGTTGAAGCGTTGAATAAGATGTCACAAGATCTAGCCTATGATGGGGGAATGCTGGTAGGCTCCAGGGTGTAGTCCTTGGGTTGTATCTTCATTCTATGAGTAATGTTTTACATGCGACGTGACCAAGTGTGTTTCATTTACTTCACTCGTGCTTGAGTATTGATTACTAGTATTTAGGTGTGATACTACTGGCGCATGCTTGTTCATAGAAAAGCCTTAATGAACTATTCATGCATTTATGTGCTTGTGTGTACTGATTTCCTGACTGAATGTGTGGTTTACTCATCCCATTGTACATACACATTTTTAGATTGTTTTACAGGCAATTCTATTAATGTTGATATGTTTAAAGATGAAATGTCAGAAGATGATTCGCATGATTCTACATGTGAATGTGATGACAATCTTTATGGATAAGGGACATGGTTTTGCTAATGTGAAGATGTAAAGACGTCATTATCTGAGAGACGGGATTTTATTTAGACTTTTGCTTAGTTTGTTTATTTTGTTTCCTAGGCATTGTTTTGACCTGTGATGGTTGATTTGAATATTAAGTTACTTGGTACTATTTTATTTTATGTCTTGATTTACAAACACAGAAACTTCTATAATGTAATTATCACATCTAGACAGGGCTTCGTGTTTAATATATTGATTCCATTATTTAGTTTATTATCTTAGATTTTACATTTATTTATTGGTGCGATTGATGGAATAGTTATGGTAGCACTTGCACTACAAGGAGTCCAGGGTCATACCAAAACGCCGTGGCTTTAGGGTGTGACATAAAATGTCTTCAAGGGGTTCAAATAAGGCAGTTCCACTAGGGTGTTGTAAGAAATAAGTTAAAATCAAATGTGATATCTTTCTTAATATGGCAAGAATTGCAAATCATGAAAATGTTTAAATATAGCAAGAAAAATTAAATATCATCTCAGATATAGCAATAAACATGTGATCATCCAATACATCATGTGAACATGTCAAATATAACATGTGAGTATAATATAAGCATTTAACATAGCATATGTGCATTTAAACATATCATATGTGCATTTAAACATAGCCTATATGCATTCAAACATAGCCTGTTAACATAATACCAAAATAGTAAAAGTTCATTCTATGCACAGTCAGTAAATCATCTGATTAACACACTTTCAGACATCCAAATAATGCAAAAAGCATATGGAATTAAAGAAGATTTGTGAAACTCGCATAAAAAATATGAGTTAATTTGAATTTTTCACATAATATGTACTCCTATCGATATGGATCTAGCATCTGTATCTGTATTAGAGCGTATCAAACTCTAGGTATGCTTTAAAACCCTTTATTTTCATGTGGAAACTACTAGTTTGGGGTTAGATGGTCGAACCAACCAATACGTGGCAAATCCTAACTAATGTGGGCCATGGGGTCGACCAGAGCGATCGATGAAATTGACCTGGCCGACCGCCCATCTATAATCGACTTCCCAATCACACAATTGGGCCAAACCTTGGTCTATTCGTGTCAGCTTGGTTTTGACTGGTGCCTAATCACCCCTGGTCATCCCTAAGCAAGTAGGACCCATCTCTTAACTAGCTTGAGTGCCAAATGGCAACTCCTAAGCCTCATTGTTCACTCTTTCACTAGTACTAGGACTCTTAAGGTAGGAGTTGCATTGTAACTCTAACTCTTGATTAACTTCCTAATAAAAACTCTCTAAAATCTTAAATTGAGAACCTTAAAGGCTTTGACACATTTTGAGAGAGAGAGAAGAGAGAGAGAGAGAGAGAGAGAGAGAGAGAGAGAGAGAGAGAGAGAGAGAGAGAGAGTGTTAGAGAAGGCTGAAGGAAGAAGAAGAGGAAGAACCACCATTGAAGGTCCTCCCTCAAGCTTCTTGCTGTAGCTATACTTGGCAAAACATTAAGGTAAACTCTACATCATTCTTTCATTACATAAAACGGCCCTTGATGATCTCATGAGGTAAATCCCAACTTCTAATCATGTTGGAATGATATTCCATTAGCCATTAGTGATCAGTGCTGTAGGATTGCTTACTGATGCTTAGATTGGATAAATTGATGTAAAGTAAGGAATGTAGATTATAATAGAGGTTTATGATGTTGAATTATTGTTGGGAAGTAGTCACTAATGTTGTACAGACCCTTAAAGACCCTTTGGGAATGCCCTTACCACGTGCCATGGAGAACAGATCAAATCATGATCAGTCCAAGCTCACTGGTATGAGACGATCGACGGGGGTGGTCGACCAAATTGGTCTAATCAACTGCCTGACTGTGATCGACTGCTCGAGTCACAAAAGGGTGTAAAATTGGTATTTTTATTCCCAATCGGCCATTATGGACTGAGTTGACTATCCTACATCTCTGGAATAATATAATAGACATTGTAGAATGATTGGTTTGATTAGAATGCATCCCTAAGAGATAAGCACGTATGGTTGCAAAGCCGACATTCTCTGTCGATGACCTTACTGGCATATAGAGTATGAGAATGGAGTTCTATCCTAACCAGTGACTGTAGCACACCATAAATTATCTATACAATTAACCCTAATGAGGTGTAAGCCTCTGGAATTGATAATGACCTAAATACCCTAACCAGTTGATGAAATGAGTTTGATCGATAACCAAATCTGATCGACCACCCCCATCGACCATGAGTTGACATCAAGGCTGTTTTGGTTGATTCTTCAACCAGTGATCATGAAACTTGACCAATTGACCCTTGGACATGTTCCTAAGACTAATGAGGATACCCTAAACCTAATGAGAGCGTAACCTAACAATCTAATGTATTAATCACGTATTAATCACAACTAGGTAGCTGACGTAGAAAGCAAGGAAGGTACTATGTCTACTTTAGAGTAGTAGTTGCTCACCCAATTACAGGTGAGGGATTAGCTTTGTTTTATTTTCTTGTTTTCTATGTGCACGCTGTATTTGTGATATGTTTGGATTATTGTGTGATAACAAACCATCCGATAACTGTGATATCTGTTCGTGCATCTTTGCATATTATTGGATTTGAATGTTTGATAACATGATTGTTTGGCATTTGCTTGTATCCTAGTGGATTCGGATGGTTGGAATGAGACAGTTCATCTTGGTTTGTTAAGATGGGATATGGGTACCTGCATTAGTAATATTCTTGGTTTAGGTTTCTACATCCCATGACAGACAACCCTTGCCAATAGGGGTTTAGGTATTAGCATTGGCTTAATTATAAGGTCCGACCATGGACACAGTTCTCTTTTGCAGTTGGAGTAGGGAGTTGGTCATGGATTAGTATCCATCCTCTAGTGTTTTTGGTGAAACCTAGGGATGAATCTATTCTATGTGATAACCCATGAAGGATTGGGCAGTGAGTACCAAAGAAAGTGGTTGAGGCGTAAAATAAGATGTTAGGATAAAGCCTATGATGAGGGAATGCTGATAGATGCCAAGGCATAGTCTTTGGATTGTATCTTCATTCTGTAAGTAATGTTTCATTGAAGGTGTGGCCAAATGCGATTCATCTACTTCACCTGTGCTTGAATATTCATTACCAGGATTTAGGTGTGATGCTACTTGCGCATGCTTAATCACAAACTAGAGCCTTAATAATCTAATCATGCATTTGTGAGCTTGTGTGTGCTTGTGTGTGTTAATAACTCATTGAACATGTGATTTTACTCACCCCATGTTCGTATAACTTTTTAGATTATTTTGCAGGTAATAATTTTGTTGATAATGAAGTTACTGAAGATGAAGTAATGGAAGACGATTCACATGATTCCTCATGTAAATGTAATGACTGCCTCTATGGATAAGAGATATGCTTTTGTGGAAGAAAAGTGTCTCTGTAATCGAGAGACATGACTTATTTAATTTCAGTTTAGATATTTTATTTGTTTTCGGGCAATGTTTAACCCGTGATAGTTGGTTTGGATATATTTAAGCTACTTGGTATTATTTTATTTATGTCTTGTTTTATAGAAAACATAGACTTCTTTGATGTATTTAACATCTAGACACAAAAACTGGTTTTAATATAATGATTTCCTCTATTATTCTGATTTGACTCTGATTTTTTCATTGATCGATATTGTAATTGATGGAACAGTTGTGATTCGTAAGTACTATGAAAGGATTCTGGTATGGTAGTACTTGTACTACAAGGAATCCATGGTCATACCAACACGTTAGGATTTTGTGGTGTGACAAAAGTTGGTATCAGAGCAATTTACTTTACTTTAAGTTCGCAATTACTAATCTATGAGTCTAACCGAAGCCATTCTGATTGTTTAAAAGCTTATAAGAAAACAAATAATAAGCACTTGATTGTTTGAGACCATAGTATAAACTGTAATAAGAGCATAATGTACTAACTACAAAACATCTCGATTCATTACAATTTAATGTTTGTACAAAAGAGAGTGCATCCCACAACCCGGTCTATCACTCGATAAGCCAAAAATAAACTCCAACATCAAAAGTAAAACCGTAAAACCAAAGTATGACTAAAAAGAAATTAAAATGTCAACTCCAGCCCGCTAGAGGAAAGATAAATCCTACCATAGCTAATGCCCTGTGTAACTACTAGACATCATCGTTGATTCTCTACAGTAAAGTGTATACATCTAGGTTTGATGGAAATGGAAATGTAGGTGCCAGACTGTGAGCATCTGTTAGTGCTGGTGAAGGCTCGCTACCCTCAGCAGTAGTAGTATCACGATAATAAGTGTCATCCTCATCATCCTCAATGGCAGAATCCATCGGAACATCTTTTGCCTATACATCCTCTGCATCCATCGCATCTGCATGTGCCTGTGATGCCTCCTCCTCTACTCCACCCATAACAATAGGAATAAATCTAGGTAGTAGAACAACATCTTACTCTTCATCGCTTAGCATAGCATCTTGCAACCTACACATACGACCCAGTGCATGCTAGCCAAGGTCTGAATGGACTGATGTCTCTACTCACTCCTCAGTGAAGTTGTTGATGCCCAACTCTCTGAATAGATGTGTAAGTAGCCACATGAATGGTATGTTCCTCACTTTACCATGAGCTGCAACTATCATCGTCCTCATTAAGATGTAAGGTAGGCATAACTGATAACGGGTACAGACACAATATGTCACATACTTGTTGAAGCTCGCAATGGCCTCCCAATGTCCACTCCTAGGGATGTTGCTATGCTGTATAATCTTACTGTAAATCTGTGGAAAAGGTCGATAGCTCGATTTTGTACGTGCTTGTCCAGGTACTTGTAACTAATGCCAAATATATTGCCTAAATGTCTCAGTAGTAAACACAGAAGAATGTGTCCTTGGCCCAACATAAACGTAATCTCCTACTGCTAAAATGTGAAGAAGATCCATTAATTGTCACACCCTAATTTCGGCTGAACTAGAAGTGTGAGTGAACCGTCACTAAACCAACGATTCACCCAGGATCTCAATAAGACCGTGTCCACTCATACAAACCATTGCACATAACCATAATCAGAATATAATAAAATACAGCGAAAGTCTTAAGTTAAATGAACTGAGTTCTCTATTGATAATTTAAATAAATATCTAATTATTCAAAACACCAGAACGTAAATAATTATCCTTACATCATTTGTAAATTCAACTAAAAATAAATAAAATAAACAAATCCAATACCCTAGAGGTACACGCAGAAAGGGCACTCGCATGAAGCGTCATGCTCGTCCTCCCTTGTTTACACTTCCAAGGCAGCAACACCTCCATATACTGGAGCATCCATGTAGTCCTCCACATTGTAACCAGCATCAACATCTAAAAATAGTGTGTACACAAGGGTGAGCTCACAAATTAGCTCAGTAAGAAAATCAGACAATGCAACAAACAACATGCATGAGTAACATTCACATTATGGTCTGGTTTTAAGTTTACAATGTGCTATAGAAAGGATTGGCAGCCACTGCACCTCTATACATGAGTGTGTGAATCCGCCCAATGGATCAAACACCACTGTTGTCCCACATGTACCCACCATGGAATAGAGATAGAGCTAAAGCGTCCGGATCAAACACCTCCCAATACTTCCCTTGATGCCCTACCCATACCAACACGTAAGCCCCTATTGGCGAGGGCTTGCAAACTGGGCTTGCAACTAACCAATCCTATATGTCATCACAGTAGGCCCTATCCCAACGTGGCTCCCTATGGCATAGAGATAGAGCTAGAGTCTAGTGGCCAGGCCGGAGACCATAGTGCCACTTCCTCCCCCTGATACCCTACCCACACCAAGCATGCTAAGATAGAAGCGATATGAAAAGGTGCTAGTGTGAGAAGTGATCCCAGACCCCAGGCACTTCCCATTCCACACACCAATGAAAACAATCACATGCCTAACAGTCACATCCTACTAGCATAGTGAGAATGCATGAACAATATAATAACTGAAATTAAAGATGACATGTGAGTATGCACGAACACCATTCCATAGAATCATAATTATTAACAACATTTTACTATTATTAAATTATTAGGGTTTAGGTCCGATTCCCTTACCTAATGCTTTATTGATAGCTTGCTCCACGTCACAGAATCCAAACTTGCCATCACAAGGTCCTACACGATGTTAGGGTTGAATTAGAATAGTTTTCTTAGGGTTTACGTTGGTCGAAAAAACCAACTGGGTCAAAAACACTTCCACAGTGCATACTGATCGCACGTACTGGTCGCAGGTACCGGTCACGGCACTGTGGGGAAAGGTGCAACAGGTATGGTTGACCGGTCCCCACAGACCAGTCCCTGAGAGGTACCAGTCGCAGTACCGGTCGCATATGGTGCGATCGGTATGGTCGACCGGTATGCCTTCGGAAGACCATAAACTCGGTTCTTGCCTTTCGTTGGTCACCCCCCATTGATTCTAGGGTTTCTCCTATACATTCTAGATCTGAGCAACGAATTATAATTGTTTCATACTCCATTCAAGTCCTAATTTCAATGATCCTCAACCTATAACTCGAATCTAGGGTTTATCGACTGTATTAGGGTTTGATGGCAAATTCAAAGGTTTAGATCAATACCTCGCCTTGCATGGTATTGTTCCATTCGTGACTAACCTTCTATAACGCTTAACTTAGAGAGAAGTTCAAGCACTTATCGTTGGTTCGCAAGTAGGGTGTTCTTCGTCCAATGGCAACGGCGGCTCCTCTCCCTCCTTCCTTATCTCTTTCTCTTCTTCGATCTCTTTCTCCTCTCTAGGGTTTGTGAAGATCAATGAAAGAGATTTAAGGAGGTTTAGGGGTCCTTAAATAGACTAGGACTGAGTTTAGGAAGTCCCCTTATGTTAGGAAAGTCCTAGGGTTCGATATTTGGAAAGTAGGACCCATAGAGATCCGTTTTTGGATCTAAGTAGTCTGCCTGCGCAGACATACCGGTCGATCGGTACCATCGACTGGTATGAAATAATTATCATACATGGGTCCGTTTCGTACCTGGTTGTCATCCGTTCGTCCCATCTGGCTCGGTGATGATTGAAAGACCTGTTATGACATGAATTAAAGGTTTAGATTGGGTTCATGGAGTGCGAGTCTTACACCTCCCCCACCTTTAAAAGAAATTTCATCCCCAAAATTTGCATATAGGTTTCACAACTCCCCCACCCTTAAAATAAATTTTGGCCTCATAATTTGTTCGTACCTTGTTTGTCGAAAATATTAGGGTATTTCTTTCGTATCGCATTCTCTTCCTCCCAAGTGATTTCTTCTACATCTTGGCTTTTCCAATGCACTTTCACATAATGGATATCTTTGCTTCGAAGATGTTGTACCTTTTGGCTTGTGAGCATCACAGGTACCACTTCAAATGTCAAGTCCTTTGTCAAGTCTGGTGGGTCTGCTGTCAAGATGTGTGATGGATCCCTGACATACTTCTTCTATAAAGAAACATGGAACACATCATGTACGCTTGACATGGATGGTGGTAGAGCCAGTTGATATGCTACATTGCCACGTCTGGTCAAAATCTTGTATGGTCCCACATACCTGGGGCATAGCTTTCCCTTCTTACCAAACCATTTCAGACCTCTCACAGGTGATATCTTCAAGAACACCTTATCACCCACTGCAAACTCTAGATCTCGACATCGGTTATCTGCATAGTGCTTTTGTCGAACTTGAGCTGTCTTCACTCTTTCCTTAATTTGATCAATCGCTCGACAAGTTTCTTCGATGAACTCCGGTCCTACAATCCTTCTCTCTCCCACTTCATTCCATAACAGAGGTGTACGAAATTTCTTTCCATAGAGTGCCTCATATGGAGCCATTTGTATCGTAGCCTGGTAACTATTGTTATACGCAAACTCGATGAGCGATAGCTTCTTGTCCCAAGCTCCTTTGAAATCTAGGGCATACGCTCGGAGCATATCTTCTAAGATTTGAATAGTTCTTTCTGACTGCCCGTCTGTTTGAGGAAGAAAAGCTGTACTAAACTTTAACTTGGTTCCCATGGCTTTGATGTAAAATGGGGATCTCTGTCAGATACTATACTTTCTGGTACGCCATGAAGTCTGACTATATTATCTACATATAGCTTGGCCAGCTTGTCCATGGTATATTGAGGTCTGACAGCAATGAAGCGAGCTGTCTTGGTAAGTCGATCGACTATAACCCACACGGCATCCACTGACCTTGGTATCAAGGGTAGGCCAATGACAAAATCCATTGTGATACAATCCCACTTCCATGCTAGCTCCGGTAGTGGTTGTAACAATCCTACGGGTCTTTATCTTTCTGCTTTAACTTACTGGCAATTCAGACATTGGAATACGAATCGAGCTACATCCGCTTTCATATCCCTCCACCAGTATAGTTTTCTTAAATCGTGGTACATCTTGGTGCTTCCTGGATGTACCAAATATGGGGTATAATGAGCTTCTGTCATAATTCTATCTTTGATATTTGAGTTCTCACTCTCAGGTATACATAATCGTCCACGATACCTGAGTACCTTGTCTGAATCTAAGGTAAAATCAGGGTTGCTTTTACCCTTCTCTAGATCTTCTTGCACAGTCTTGAGGTGTGGATCCTGTAAGATTGCTACTTTCACCTCATCTATTAGATTCGATGAGATCTTCAAAGCTGCGAACATCAATGTGAACTTATGAATTAAGGCCTGTTCTACTGGATCTCCTGCAATCTCTAATATATACTCTTTTATCATTCTCTATTGAGCCTGAGGTTGCAGCACACAGTGCAGCGTTTGTACTAGGTCCTGCCTCTGGTTTCAATGCCCACTTTCTGCTTAAGGCATCAGCCACAACATTTGTCTTATCCGGATGGTACTAGATGTCACAATCATAATCTTTTACAGCTCCAGCCATCTCTTCTATCTCATATTCAGGTCCTTCTGAGTAAAAAGATAAGTTAAACTCTTGTGATTCGACAGATTCTTGTGATCCGACTTATTTGAAACTTTTCACCATAAAGGTAGTGCCTTCAAGTCTTGATTATGTGAATGACCGCTGCTAACTCCAGATCATGTGTAGGATAGTTCTTCTCATGCTCTTTCAACTGTCTTGATGCGTAGGCAATCACCTATTCTCCTTGCATCAACACACATCCAAGACCCAACCCTGAGGCCTCCGTATATAGGGTAAACGGCAAGCCTGGTGCTAGGATGGTCAAGATAGGTGCAGAGACTAGTCTTGACTTTAGAGTCTGAAAGCACTTCTCACACTCATCTTTCCATATGAACTTTTCTCCTTTCTTGGTTAGTCTGGTAAGTGGAATGGCTATTCTTGAATAGTCTTCCACGAGTCTTCTATAGCAACTAGTCAATCCAAGGAAATTACGATTCTCTGCAACTGATTTCGGTGCATCCCATCCTACTATAGCTGCGATCTTGCTTGGATCTACCTTGATATCGTCTGCAGATACGACGTGACCTAAGAAGACCACTTTCTTTAGCCAAAATTCATACATCTTGAACTTGGCATAAAGCTTCTCCCTTCTCAGCTGTTGTAGGGCTGCTCTCAAATGTCATGCATGAGTCTCCTTATCCTTTGAGTAGACCAAGATATCGTCAATGAATACGATGATCGAAGTGTCCAACATGTCATGAAACACCCAGTTCATCAGCTCCATAAAAGATGTAAAGGCATTGGTTAATCCAAACGACATAATCGGGAACTCATAATGCCCAATCCCGGTTCTAAAAACTATCTTCGGAATATTGCTGTCCAAATTCTTCATTTAATGATACTCCATCCAAAGTCAATCTTAGGGAATACTTTTGCTCCTTGTAGCTTACATCTCTTTTATAACTGATGTTCTACCCTGATCTCTCTTTTGTATATCTCAAAAAAACTCAAAAAGCATCTTTCGACTATTTACTCATTACATATCCCAAGTCTATCTATAAGCTTTAGATATGCTTATATTCTTATTAATTTCACCAAACTCACTTTTGGTTTTTATTCAATCATCTCACTTGACATTGGCATAACTCTATAGTAGTTGTGCTATACCAAGTACTATCCATACCATCATTTTTTTTTCATCATTATATCCACTCTTAGATATGCTTTTAGAAATCTTTTGCCTTGTTAAACTTCATACCGATATAACTACCTTTAACTTTACTTGAGTGCTATCTACTCTTTCCTAGTTACTCTTAGTAGTTTTCACTTCTTGCTCATGCACTCTTTTATAGATATGACTCATATCCATCCATTCAGTAATCTCAAAATAGATTCTCCATTACTTCATCTGAGATCTCTTGGCTATAGCATCTAATCTGAATTAAATCATCTTTCTTTCAATAATTCCCTTATCACTAAACATCTTTATCCAAGAAGGTCGAGAAATGTAATAATCTGAATGTTTATCCAAAAACGATTCACTTCCTTCTTTCAAATTTAATATGATGACGAACACTTGTGCTATTTAGTGAACTTCGGTTTAAAGGATCAGGAGTAAATCTATGGTAATCGAACCAACAACCAAGGACCGTTAGTTACAAGGTGGTCCAAATACATGGAAGTAGAGGTTTTACAGCTCAACCTCGTGGTTATAGGTTCTATCCGGTATATAATGCCATTAATCAAGGCACTACAAGAATAAATCTGGAGAAAGTTTTAGTACATCAATAAATCAGGTATAAAATTGAAAAGATGTACATTCGAAATGATTAAACCTTTAAATGTTCATTCGGTTCATATCTCTATTCGTGGTGTCGATCATGGGAGTAGCTTAGATTGGTATAATCAGGACTAATTCTAAGGAAATAACATCTATAACTCCAATTGACAGGTTGAATCAAGAAGGTATTCTGTCAAGGTATGAGAATTAGAATCAGGTATGTGCATCCTCTATAATCATAAGAGTAAGTCAATAATACACCGCATCCTATATAAACCTATCTAGTTATATGGCCACAATAGATTTGATCCTTTTCTGAAAAACATTTGAGGCTTCATCTTCAGAAAATATTCCTCAACCCTTATCGGATCATTATGCCATGATGCAGCTATCTCATACATCGGTGGCAGATAAGGGTAACCACCTTGATACACTGTTTGTTGTGCACCAAGCTTCTACACTAGGGTGTGCATTACTGGGACCTACGGTATGGTAGACACTGTGTTATGGCTAACATGTGCTGGGGGTACAGTATTACTACCAATCGGTATCCAGCATAATATTGTCCCTTAGAGCGGCCACTACAGTGAGTTGTCTTAGATCACCCAGTACCTAACTTATTGTGTCTGCACTAGGGAGTAGGTCTGTCTCCCTTATATTATCATCAGGACTATGCGTCAGGCTATCATGCTCGACCAGATAAGCAACCTTCCTTATGGTCAGCTTATCACTACACTCCTAAAGCGCCTTCGAGTAGATATGAGGTATGAGATTGCGGTCGAGGACACCATGACATCAAACATTGACTGGGATGCAATTGTCCGGATGAAGATGGATAACCTTCCGATCAATGTTGAGGAGCTAGAGGCTCGTCCTCGTCCACTTAGGAGGGTAGTAGCAGCGGCAGCAGCAGCAGCAGCAGCCAATGCAGCTCATGCAGAAGAGGCAGGGGATGATGATGATCAGATGGAGGACATCCCTGCACCAGAACTGCAGCCCATACCTGTAGCGGGACCATCCCAGCCTCCTCTCGATACCGTGATGGGTATGTTTACTAAGATTCAGGATGCCTAGTGTGAGATGAACTATGACCTATTGCGCCTCTCTCACAGCCTCAGAGTCACGCAGGAGCAGGTACACTGGCTCAGGGTTACTTATGAGCATGATTATGACATTGCTGACCCTATTCCTCTTATACCCCTAACCCCATGATAGATCACTTTATTTTTCTCTCCACTCAGTATGGTTTTTATTATAACAGGGTAACTGTCAGGCTTGTGGACTGTACCCTGTGGTACAATTAACTCTTGATACAGTTTTCTTTTCAATTTAGTGAAAGTTTATGATTTTTCTCACTTGTCATTAAGATTCCTATCTAGAGCATGACTGTTTATTAATTTCACATTTAGTATAGTCTATTAAGCTCTTTTGTATTTAGTCTCAGGCATCAAATAGGTGCTTAAGGTGCATTTTTATTAAGGCTTTTAAAATTTTCCTATCTCAGTTCATTGACTTAGTCAAGTGCATGTATGGTCTGTTGGATAGAGCCTAAGAGCTCTAATACCAAGTTGTCACACCCCAATTGATTCTAGGGTTTCTCCTATACATTCTAGGTCTGAGCAACGAGTTATAGTTGTTTCATACTCCATTCAAGTCCTAGTTTCAATGATCCTCAACATAGAACTCGAATATAGTGTTTATCGATTGTACTAAGGTTTCACGGCAAATTCAAAGGTTTAGATCAATACCTCACCTTGCATGATATTGATCCATTCATGACTAACCTTCTATAACGCTTAACTTAGAGAGAAGTTCAAGCACTTACCATTGGTTCGCAAGTAGGGTGTTCTTCGTCCAATGACAATGACGGCTCCTCTGCCTCCTTCCTTAGCTCTTTCTCCTTCTTTGATCTCTTTCTCCTCTCTAGGGTTTGTGAGGATCAATGAAAGAGATTTAAGGAGGTTTAGGGGTCCTTAAATAGACTAGGACTGAGTTTAGGAAGTCCCCTTACATTATGAAAGTCCTAGGGTTCGATATTTGGAAAGTGGGACCCGTAGAGATCTGTTTCCTGATCTAAGTAGTTTGCCTGTGCAGACATACTGGTCGACCGGTACCATCAACCGGTATGAAATAATTATCATACATGGGTCTGTTTCATACCTGGTTGTCATCCGTTCGTCCCGTCTGGCCCGGTGATGATTGGAAGACCTGTTACGACATGAATTAAAGGTTTAGATCGGATTCATGGAGTGCGGGTCTTACATTAATTGTCTAACATCGAAGGATATATCCACACCTTTTACTCTATTAGATATCCTAAGTGCCAAATCCAATTTCTCATCCTCGAAGTTAGTCTCTACTCAAAGGTTACAAAAGAAGTGTCTGATCAAGTTAGGTTTGGTAATAGCCCGATACTGAAGGACTAGTGCCCAACCTAAAGTGGTAAATGCCTCATCGATGACAAAGCATCGTTACTTTACGAAGATGACAAATCTACTTGACTCGATCGAACATCCTCAAATCTAGGCCAAGCGTCCTATTCTGCTCAAGAATGGAATCTAACTGATCGAATTCCTATGATCTAACCATATTGCTGCAAAACACACAAGAATGGAAATTGTGTGAAGAATTTGAAATGAGAAAGTGTTAGAATAATTGAAAAATTATTTATAAGATGAATTATGTGGTTTAAATTAATGAGAAACTGGGAATAAGAAGCTTCGTAAAATTTTCAATGAAAAATACATCAAATAGCTAACATGAAAATATGGAATATGTAGCAAAACAGAGAAATGAGATTTTAAATGGCTAGGAACATCCTATTCATATCATAGAAGGACTATTTTGTGGTTGAAAGCATTGAAAACTAATAAATTAATGATTGGAAGCAACTTTGATTATTTTGGGAAAAAGTCGATATGTGAAAACTTGAGGTTGACAAATATGAGAAAATAATAGTATTTGATTGGTTAGAATTGTCCTAACAACTTCTAATAATGATTTGCAGCAAGTTATAGCAAGTTACATGGAATAAATGGGAAACCAAATGAATATTTAGGTTTTACCCAATGGAAAATTGAGAAACAATGAAAATAACCATTGTGCGTACCTTAAACTTTGCTAGAGCAATGGAATGTGTTGGGAATGTGAGAGTTTGAGCTATGAAGTGGTTTGGAAAAATCACCAACCCTTTTTCCCTTCTTTTCTTTTGTTCAAAGTGAAAATAAGAGGGAAAAGTAAACTCATGGCCCCTTTATAAACACGTTTTGGGTCCATCGATCGATGAAATTGATCTGATCTGTAGGACCTACACTTTACTAAACCAGTTTTACCATGTCGTTTCGGGTCTTCCTCTCATGGTAGGATCGAGTGGACCAAGTGCGTGAAGAAACCACAAGGCTAAGTATGTAAATTGACCCAAAATCAGTTAATTGGAGTGTATGGTCGCACACCTAAGCTGGTATGGTCGACCACACCTTAGGAAAGTTAGACCACTCAATATTCAATGTGTGGTCGCATATTTGGGATGTGTGGTCGACGAATTTTGCAACCATACATGCGACCGCATGATGATATGACCGACTCTGAATTTTGGAAACTTTTCTAATCTAAGGGATCTCTTTCTTAGTTGAGGGAGCACTCTATGTGGAGTTTTTTTCTTTATATAAAGGACATCCCTTAGCCTCTTTAACTCTTTTAGAACCTAAATTGTAACTCTAAACCTATGAGAGAAAGAGAGAGAGAGAGAGGAAGAGAAGGAGAAAGAGATTTGAGGAGGCAAGCTGAGAGGAAGGAAGGACTTAGCTGGTTACAGAGGGCCAAGGTAAGGAAATCATCTCTGTAGAAATAGACTACATAGTATAGGGTTTTCCATTGTAAGTCTAGATGTGAAATTTATGAGGAATCTCAACCATGGGACCCCATGGGTTAAACCTCTGTTAGTTAAAACGCGTTTTAAACAGCCGTACCGTACTCGGCCATTTAAAACACATTTTGCCGTATTGATCTGAAAAATACGGTAAAAAACAACATACGAGAACTCTTGCCGTTTTAAAAGCGTATTAAACGCGTATCCGTTTTTTATGATAAAAAAACGGCTGAAACATAAAAATAGGCAATTACACTTTTAACCATCATTTTTTTTTGGTAACCTTTTATGGGAATATATTGCCGTACCGTATTAGTTTTGATCCGTTTAAAACCCGTACCGTTCGTTTTCAGTTTTTTGCCGTTCTCAAAATGTTTGACCGTTTTTTGACCGTACCATTTTTTTTGCCGTTTAAAACCCATACCGTTCCATTTTTTTTTTTGCCGTTCCCGTTTTAACTAACTATGGGTTAAACTCAAGAGAGTTTCATGGAGAGTAGGCTTGGGTGAGTAACTTGCAAAAATTATGAATTTAAGGCCATAGATCGATTATAGGAGGGACCCTAATGATAAACCAAGGAATCGACTCATGAAGGGATTGGATTGAGGATAAAAATTGACCAAAACTTCATGTAGTCGCAGCTATGGTCGACCACACAGTGATCACATGATCGACAACACGCTCTCGGGAAGATCCCAGAGAAGGTATGGTCGCATGTGTGGTAGCATAACTCTCGGAAAGATCCCAGAGAAGGTGTGGTCGCATGTGTGGTCGCATGATATGCGACCACACGTATCGACCACATGCCCTGTGGTCACAAATACTGAGACCACAGGTGTAGCCACACCTGTGACCACACAGTCTCAGGAGGTTTATTTGATTACAAATTAGGTTTTTGACTATCGTGATTTGGTAAACTTAAAGCTTAACTTAAAATCTATAAATTTCCTAGGTTCTCAAGTAGTTCAAGAGTGATTTAGAAGGCTTGGAGAAGAACGAGTATCGTTACAAGGTGAGGGAACAAGACCTAAACTAATTGGATAATAACAAACTATTTTATTTTATTTGTCCAATGCAATGAATGATTCTATGCTTGTATGCTTGTAATGTGCATCCCACATGTGATCCAATATTACTGCTATATTCTGTTCATGCATATTATTTCTGTTTATTTATAACATGATGATGATGATGATGATGCTAGGAATAGGCATGTGATTGTGTGTGTGGTTAGTGAGTTGGATGTGAGTGGAGCATCAGGGGGAGGACGTGACATCTTGGTTCAGCCTGGTTACCAGACTCTAGCTCTATCTCTACTCAAGTCTTGCCCACTGACATCATCATATCGCCATTACCTTAGCAAAACTATTACATCATAGGGCATCAGGGGAGGTGGTCTCGGACTATGTGGTCTTTGACTTTACCGAGGGGTCTTAGCTCTATCTCTATGGATGTATTGAGGGATGCTGGGGTGAGGCCTTGGATATATTTGGATGGCATTAGGATTGGTTAGTTGCGAGTCCAGTTTGTAAGCCCTCGCCAATAGGGGCTTACGTGTATGTATGGGTAGGGCATCAGGGGAAGTGTTGGCGGTGTGTGATCCGGATACTTTAGCTTTATCTCTATTCCATGGTGGGTGCATGTGGGACGGCAATGGTGTTTGATCCATTGGGTAGATTTACACACTCATGTGTAGAGGTGTGATGGTCGCCAAACCTTTCTATAGCACATTGCAAACTTAAAACTAGACCAAAGATATGAATTAAATGCATGCATAAGACTACGTATTGTTTCGTTTGCTCACTGAGCCATGATGTGTGCTCACCCTTTTGACGTCAAATATTTTTAGTTGTTGATTAAGGTCCTACTATAGAAGACTAAGTGAATGTGTACTCGTATGGACACATGGCGGTATGGACGTAGAAGCTGTAGAGGAAGCGCATGATCCGTCATGCGAGTGCAACCAATGTGTTTTTTTTATTAGTTTAGTTATTTTTGACTGTCGGAACATGTAATTGATTAATTTATGTTATGTCATGAGTTAATTGGAGATAATTGGATTTACTTATTTATTATCACTATTAGATACTCAGTTCATTATTATTACAGACTTTCACTATTTATTTATTTACTATGATTAATGTTGTAAAATGTATTTGGTTTAACCGGGTGGGTACGGCCTATATGAGATCCTGGTTTGAACCATTGATTCTCATGATGGTTCATCACACCACTGTTTAGTCCAGAATTGGGGTGTGACATGATCGACCGCTAGATCTGATCAACCACCTCGATCAACCGCCCACTAACAGAAAGCCATGTTTGGCTTATTTTTGAAAATTTTCGTCAGGAAACCCATTTATAAGTGTTCTAGCATGATTATTGAGTGATTTTAAGGATAATTATTATTGGAACCAAGGATTATGGATTGTTTTGAACTGTTACTTGTAAGATCCGTATCAAACTAACCCGGTCTTACCACCTTGAACCAGGTTTACCCATCATGGTCGAGTCAAATGGACCAAGGGCGTGAAGGAGATCGTGATCCCAGGTATCAAATCGACCCAAAAACACTTAAATTAGGGGGAGGGTCGCATACCCAGCAAGGGAGGGTCGGACCCCCCAAGACAGAAAGTCAGACCCCCTGTTTTACAGAGGGGGTCGGACACTTTAGAAACCAGGGGGTCGACGGGATCATCGACCCCCTCATCGACCCCCAGTTGTCGCCAGAAACTGAAATTAGGAAAGTTTCCAAATTTCGATTGGATTCCTTCCAAATCTCAATGGGACTTATTTTAGGAGTTTCTACTCTATAAATAGGACGTCCCTAAGCCTCTTTCACTCCTTTTACAATCCTAATTGAATTGAGAGAAAGAGAAGAGAAGGAAGAGAAGAAGAAGAGAAGCAAGGAAGAGAAGAAAGCAAAAAGGAGAAGAGTTACAGAGAAGGAGTATTCTTCTCAGGTATGGATACTAATTCCATGAGTTTCTACAGACCTTAGGTTGGAGAATGAAGAGAGTGTGATCTCGGAGAAACCCAAACCATCAAACCATGGTTAGGTTTTCATAGAAAACCATGGGGGAATACATGAAAGCTATATAGGTGGGTGATTCGTGGTTTTAAACCATGGAATGTATGTTGAATGGACTGTAGGAGCAAGCCATAGGACCCCAAGCACGAAAAATGGACTGCAAGGAAGAAAATTGACCAAAACCCACAGGGGGTCACACAGGGGGTCAATGGCCAATTGACCCAACAGACCCTGAGTATCGACCCCCAGTGTTCGGGAAGTCCAGAATAGGGGTGGTCGCACCAGGGGTCGATCATGACTCCGACCCTATCTCCGACCCCCAGTTAAAAATATGGTTTTTAAATTCGGGATTAATTCTAATTTAATTCTATCTACTTTGTTAGGTCTTCTAGCAATATAATAACATTATAAAGGTGATTCTAAAGCTTGGAAGAGTAGCTATTAACAAGCTAAGGTGAGGAAATAGAACTCTAAACTAATTGGTTAATAACAAACTGTTTTTTCTTTTCTTGAGTCCAATGCTATGCTTGATCCTATGCGACTATGTTTGTGATGTGCATACAACATGTCATCCAATATTTCTATTATTTGCTCATGCATATTTACTTTATTGTTTATAACATGATGATGATGATGATGATAGGAATTGGCATGTGAATGTATGTGTGTGGTTGGTGTACTTGATGCGAGCGAGTATCAGGGGAGGTGTGATGGGGACATCAATAAACGTTAACCTTTGGCGGGTCTCAGCACTTTAGCTCTATCTATAACTCAAGTCTTGTGCATTAGCATCGTCATATCGCCATTACTTTAGCAGAACTATTATGTCGTAGAGCATTAGGGGAGGTGGTCTCGGTCCTTGTAGTCTCTGACTCTACCGGGGGGCCTTAGCTCTATCTCTATGGACATTCTGAGGGATGCTGGGGTGAGGCCTTGGATACACTTTTTGGCATTAGGATTGGTTAGTTGCGAGCCCAGTTTGCAGCCCTCACCAACAGGGGCTTACGTGTTGGTATGGCACTATACAACAATAAACGTTAACCTTTGTTGTACAATGTTCATGAATTGGGTGCTTGTGAGTCGACGATAAACGTTACCTTCGGGCAGCGTCACACACTTGTGTATAGAGGCGGGGTCAATAAACGTTAACCTTTGACTACCTAAACCTTTCTATTGCATATTGCAAACTATAAATCAGACCAAAGATATGAATTGATTGCATGCATATGTACTGTTGCATTGTTTTGTTTGCTCACTGAGCCGTGATGTGCTCACCCCCTCGACGTCGAATATTTTTAGTTGATGATGTAGGTACTACCGTCGAATATTATGTAAATGCTCCAGTGTACGGGCACATGACGGTGATGGAAGTTGAAGATGAAGTGGATACGCATGACTCCTCTTGTGAGTGCAACTCATGCGTATTCGATTAGATTTCTAGTTTTCTTTATTTGGATTTAATAAAGACATGTATTTGATATTTATTTATGTTTCAGTTGTTACAGAATAATTTGCTATTTAAATATTAATATCATAGTAGATTCTCAGTTCGTTTTACTATAAAACTTCCGCTATTGTATATTTACTCTGATTATGAATGTGGATGTGTGGGGTTTAGATAAAACGGATATAGCCTACACGAGATCTTGGTTGAATCGTTGGTTTGTTAGCGGTTCATCACACCATTCTGAATAGTGCGGAATTGGGGTGTGACAACTTGGTATCAGAGCTCTCGTAGGCCTTACCCATTAAACCTGAATACTTCCACTGGAGTCCATGAACTGAGTTAGGATAAATTAAAAGCTTTAATACAAACAAACCATAAGCACCTGTTGTCACACCCCTATTCTGATCCAACCAGAATAGTGTGAGTGAACCGTCATTGAACCAACGGTTCACACCAGGATCTCGAATAGGCCGTGTCCACCCATACAAACCATCACACATAACCACAATCAGAA
The DNA here is from genome assembly GCA_028583415.1 of Protea cynaroides. Classification (NCBI taxonomy): domain Eukaryota; kingdom Viridiplantae; phylum Streptophyta; class Magnoliopsida; order Proteales; family Proteaceae; genus Protea; species Protea cynaroides. Next base: position 65,993,392 of record CM053273.1, read on the forward strand.
TATAATAGTACAGCGGAAGACTTTAAATAGAATGAACTGAGTATCTATTGATAATTTAAATAAATATCCCATTATCCAAATTCAAACACATAAAATAAATATCTTTTACATCCCTTAATATCAAACGAAAATAACTGAAGCAACTAAATAAAAATCCATCACAAGTACACACAGAAAGGGCACTCGCATGAAGCATCATGCTCGTCCTCCCCTGCTTGTACATCCAAAGCAGCCACACCTCCATACGCCGGAGCGTTCACGTAGTCGTCCACGGTATAACCTGCATCCATATCTAAAACAAGATGTGCACAAAGGGTGAGCTCACAACACAGCTCAATAAGACAATCAGACAGTTTCACAATATTATGCATGAGTAACAATCATTTTATGCTGTGGTCTGGTTTTAAGTTTGCAATGTGCTATAGAAAGGTTTGGTGGCCCCCGCACCTCTATACACGAGTGTGTGGCATCGCACAGTAAATCACACTACCACCAACCCACATGCACCCATAATGGAATAGAGATAGAGCTAAGGTATACCCGCACCTCCCCGATACTTTACCCATACCAGTACCTAAGCCCCTATCGGCCGGGGCTGCAAACCGGGCTCGCAACTAACCAATCCTATATGTCAACAATGTATGCTCTATCCCAAAGACAGCCGTCTACGGCATAGAGATAGAGCTAGAGCGTGCAGGCCGGGCCGGAGACCACAATACCTCACCTCCCCCTGATACCCTATCCGCAACTAACCCACTAGGATAGAAACAATATGCAGGTAGACCCTATCCCAACATAACTCCCTACGGCATAGAGATAGAGCTAAAGCATCGTGGACAAGCCAGCGTCGACTCGGAATCCCCAGTACCACACAACGATGGCCGGGACAACATCAATATCGGAGACCACCGTACCACGACCTTCTCCTGATACCCCACCCGTACCAAGCATGTTAAGATAGAATACTACAAAAGTGCCAGTGTGAAGAGCGATCCCAGGCCCATGCCCCACTCCACACACCAACGAAAACAATCACATGCCTAACAATCACATCCTATGAATGCATGAACAATAATAATAACTGAAAGTAAAGGATGGCATGTGAATATGCACAAACATCACATCATAGATATTCAATGATTAACAACGATTTACTGTCCATTAATTATTAGGTTTAGGTCAGATTCCCTTACCTGACGCTCGTTCGATAACTTGCTCCACGTCGCAAGATCCAAACGATAAGTCACAAAGTCCTACAATATTATTAGGGTTTCATTAGAATATATTGTTTAGGGTTTCATGTTGGTCGGAAACCAACAGAGACCACAAACTACCCTCATAGAGCTGACCGGTGGCATGTACCGGTCGCAGCTCTGTGGGAAAGACTGGCGACCAGTATGGTCAGCCGGTCCCCCACAGAGAACGTCCCAAGAGGTAGCGGTCGCAACATACCGGTTGCACATAGGTATAGTCGATCGGTATGTCTCCGGAAGACCACACATGGGTTCTTCGACTGCCGACGATCACCCTCCATGGATTTTCAGGGTTTCTCCTATCCATTCTAAGTCTAGGCTTTGAGTTAGAGTTATCCCCAACTCATTCAAGTCTTATTTCGATGAATATCATCTCGAAACTCGAATCAAGGGTTTAACGGCAACTTAGGGTTTATTGGCCAAATTAGGGTTTTAGATCAATACCTACTTTGCATGGTATTGATCCACCCACACAACTAACATAGGGTAAGAAGAGGGATTCAAACACTTACTGTTGACAGGCGTAGCATGAGCTTCGTCGAACGGTAATGGCGTCTCCTTCTTCTTCTTCCTAGCTCCTTCTCCTTTCCAAGCTCTTTCTCTTCTCTAGGGTTTGTGAGAGACAATGAAAAAGGATTTGAGGAGGTTTAAGGGTGTATTTATAGGCTAGAAATAGGGTTTAGTAACCCTACTAGGATTAGGAAACTTCTAGGATTCGAAATTAGGAAAGCGAGACCCGCAGAGAGTAATTTCCAAATTCCCGCACATAGCTGTGCAGGCCATACCGGTCGACCGGTACCAAGACCGGTACCATCGACCGGTATACCTAAAATCAGGTATAATTGGTCGAATTTGGTCCGATTTTGTACCTGTTTGTTATCCGCTTGCCCCGTCTGGCCCGGTGATGGTCGGAAGACCTGTTACGACACAAAACCAAGGTTAGACCGGGTTTTCAGAGTGCGGGTCTTACAACTCCACCACCCTTAAAAGAAATTTCGTCCCGAAATTTGCATGTAGGTACTACAACTCTCCCACCCTTAAAAGAAATTTCGGTCTCGAAATTTGAACGTACCTTGATCGTAAAAAAGGTTAGGGTACTCCTTCCTCATCGCGCTCTCTTCTTCCCAAGTAATTTCCTCCACATTTTGGCTTCTCCAATGCACCTTCACATAGTGGATATCCTTGGTTCGAAGTTGCTGAACTTTTCGACTCGAGAGCATTACAGGCACCACTTTGAAAGTTAAGTCTTCAGTCAAGTCTGGAGGATCAGCGATCAAGATATGCGATGGATCTCTGACATACTTCTTCAGTAATGATACATGGAACACATTATGAACGCTAGACATAGATGGTGGTAGAGCCAATTGATATGCTACATTACCACGTCGATTCAATATCTCATATGGTCCCACATACCTGGGGCATAGCTTCCCCTTCTTACCAAACCGTTTTAGACCTCGCATCGGTGACACCTTCAAGAATACTTTGTCACCCACTGCAAACTCCAGATCTCGACGTCGATTATCCGCATAGTGCTTCTGTCAAACTTGAGCTGTCTTTACTCTCTCTTTGATCTGATCAATCACTCGGCAAGTTTCTTCAACAAACTCCGGTCCTACAATTCTTCTTTCCCCCACTTCATTCCATAACAGAGGTGTACGACACTTCTTCCCATAGAGTGCTTCATATGGGGCCATCTGAATTGTAGCCTGATAACTGTTGTTGTAAGCAAACTCGATAAGTGATAGCTTCTCATCCCAAGCTCCTTTGAAATCTAATGCACAAGCTCGGAGCATATCTTCCAAAATTTGAATAGTTTGCTCTGACTGTCCGTCCGTCTGAGGGTGAAAAGCTGTACTGAACTTCAACTTTGTTCCCATAGCTTTCTGCAATCCTTCCCAGAACTTTGATGTACAATGGGGATCTCTGTCAGATACTATACTCTCTGGAATGCCATGAAGTCTGACTATATTATCCACATATAACTTGGCCAGTTTCTCCATGGTATACTGAGGTCTAACCGTAATAAATCGAGCTGTCTTGGTGAGTCGATCTACTATAACCCAAACTGCATCCACTGACCTTGGTGTCAAAGGTAGGCCAGTGACGAAATCCATGGTGATACAATCCCACTTCCACGCAGGTTCCGATAACGGCTGTAGTAAACCTGCGGGTCTTTGCCTTTCCGCTTTAACTTGTTGACAATTCAGACATTGGAACACGAAACGAGCTATATCTGCTTTCATACCCCTCCACCAATATAGTCTTCTCAAGTAATGGTACATTTTGGTACTTCCTGGATGTACCGAATATGGAGTGTAATGAGCTTCAGTCATAACTCGGTCTCTGATATCGCAGTCTTCGGTCTCAGGTATACATATCCGTCCACGATACTTGATTACCTTGTCTGAATCCAAGGTAAAGTCAGGATTGCACGTACCCTTCTCTAAGTCTTCCTGCACTGTCTTGAGATATGGATCCTGTAGGATTGCTACCTTGACTTCATCAACTAGATCCGGTGAGATCTTCAATGCAGCGAACATCATAAGGAACTTATGAATCAAGCCTTGCTCGACTGGATCTTCTACAGTTTCGATAATATGTTCTTCATCAATTTCTATTGAACTCGAGGCTGCAGCACACCATGCAGCATTTGCATTTGGTCCTGCCTCAGGTTTCGATGCCCACTTCCTGCTTAAGGCGTCAGCCACCACATTTGCTTTACCTGGATGGTACTGGATGTCGCAATCATAATCTTTTAACAATTCCAGCCATCTCCTCTGTCTCATATTCAGATCCTTCTGAGTGAAGAGATAAGTTAAGCTCTTGTGATCTGACTTGATCTGAAACTTCTCACCGTACAAGTAGTGTCTCCAAGTCTTGATTGCATGAATAACCGCTGCCAGCTCCAAGTCATGCGTAGGATAGTTCTTCTCATGCTCCTTTAACTGTCTTGATGCGTAAGCAATCACTTGTTCTCCTTGCATCAATACACACCCAATTCCCAACCCTGAAGCATCCGTATATAAAGTAAACGGTACGCTTGGTTCTGGGATGGTCAAGATAGGTGCAGAGACTAGTCTTGACTTCAAAGTCTGAAAGCACTTCTCACACTCGTCTGTCCATATAAATTTCTCTCCCTTCTTGGTAATCTGGTGAGTGGAACAGCGATTTTGGAGTAATCTTCCACGAATCTTCTATAATAACCAACTAACCCAAGGAAACTACGAATCTCCGCAACAGATTTTGGTGCTTCCCATCCTACTATAGCAGCTATCTTGCTTGGATCAACCTTGATACCGTCTTCAGATACAACATGGCCCAAGAAAGCCACTTCCTTCAGCCAAAACTCGCACTTCTTGAATTTTGCATAAAGCCTCACATTCCTCAGCCATTGTTGGGCTGCCCTCAAATGCGCTGTATGAGTCTCCATGTCCTTAGAGTAAATCAATATGTCATCGATGAATACGATGACCGAAGTGTTCAACATATCATGGAACACTCGGTTCATCAGTTCCATAAACGACGCTGGAGCATTGGTCAACCCGAAAGACATAACCAGAAACTCATAATGCCATACCTCGTCCTGAAAGCAGTCTTTGGAATATCTCCGGCCTTGATCTTCAATTAGTGATACCCCGATCGGAGATCGATCTTTGAGAAAACCTTTGCACCCTGCAGCTGATCGAACAGATCATCGATCCTAGGCAAAGGATACCGATTCTTGATCGTCAACTTGTTCAGTTCACGGTAGTCAATACATAGCCGTACACACTTCCATCCTTCTTCTTGACGAATAATACAGGTGCTCCCCAAGGCGATATACTAGGTCGTATGAAGCCCTTATCCAACAATTCTTGTAATTGGGTCTTCAACTCCTTTAACTCGGTCGGGCCCATTCTGTATGGTGCTTTAGACACCGGCGCCGAACCTGGCATAAGGTCTATCACAAATTCTGTAGCCCTGTCTGGTGGTAAGCCTGGAAGCTCCTCTGGAAACACATCTGGGAACTCCCGAACCACATCTATATCTTCCATCTTGAGTGACTCTGCCGTGAGATCGACTACAGATACAAGATAACCCACTCCCCATTTCTCCAAGCATCTCTTAGTTTTTAGGGTGGAGAGGATCAACTTCCGCTTTCTAGATAGGTTAATCCCAGCGAAACTACATTCCTTTCCCTCTTTGTCAGTAAGCACAAGCTTCCTTTCACCACATAAAAGGACGGCCGAATGATGGCCTAGCCAATCCATCCCCAAAATGACATCAAAGTCTGCCATCTCGAGTATTACTAGGCTTGCTTCTAAGTCTCGGCCCTCAATACATACAACACATGGTCCATAATATTCGGTCAAAACCACTTCGACTCCTAGTGGAGAGCGAACTATCAAGCTTGGGTTCATATGCTTGATTGGTAACTCCATTCGCTTCCCAAAAGAAATAGAAACAAAGGAGTGCGTGGCCCCAGAGTCAAATAATACTCTGGCGGGTAAACTAGCTACATTTACAATTCCTGGAATATATTGCCCCTTAGTTCTATATGCTCATGCAACTGAAAGAATAAACCAAATAGTAAGGGATAGAGTCGTACCAGTTACCACATCAGGTGATGTGGCTGCCTCTTCAGTGGTGACCGCATACACTTTTCCTTGCTGGGGAGCTTGCTTCTTAGGTAGAGTGCAGTTCCTTGCAACATGTCCCAGCTACTGACAGTTATAACATTTGATATTTGGGTTGTGTCCAGCGAACTGTGGCACAGGTGGTGCCGGGTTGTTTCTCGCAGGTGCTGTAGCGGTCTGTGCCCTGTATGGGTGGAATGGTCTAGTATTACCACCACCCGAGCTCTCACCAGCGGTTCTCTTCACTCCCCTGTTCTGAGCGAAGAAGCTGTCCCTCTGACTGGACTCTATCACCCTCGCAACCTGCACAGCCTCGTTGTAGGTCTTCTTGTCCAGACCCAAAAGGTGCTCTCTGATGCTTCCACGTAGTCCCATGGTGAACCTACGTGTCTTGGTCTCCTCCTCTTGCATACTGGCCGGTGCGAAGAAAAATAGCTCTTCGTACCTCTGCTGATAAGCATCTACGGTCGACTGAGACAGCTGCAGATTGAGAAACTCTCTCTCCATTTGATCTTTGAAGCTCTTTGGGAAATATTTGTTGAAGAAAGCCGCTTTAAACACTTCCCAATCAACCAGTGTATACTTATTCTCCAGATATGCCCGAGTAGAATTCCACCAAGCATTGGCGTCCTCCTTCAACATATGAGTGGCAAACAGAACCTTTTCCTCCTCAGTACAAGTCATCAGTCGGAATTTCTTTTCCATTTCAACAACCCACTGTGCTGGCCACAATGGTTTCCCTGTTCTGCCCGTGAATGATGAAGGCTTCAACTTCAAGAATCTGTCCACTGACCTACTCAGATCATGCTGTCCCTGAGTGTTCATTCCGTACCATTGTGGTGGATACGGATAGGCTCCCGGGTACGCAGAAGGCGACGGAAACTGATGCGGTGGTGGTACATTCTGAGCTTGGCCCATCGGCCTTGGGCTACTCTGCATTGGTTGTGTAGTACCAGTGCCAGCTCCACAGCCTACACCTGCAGCACCACTATCTACCTCTACAGCTGGACCATCTCAGCCTTCACCCGACACTATGATGGGTATGATTATGGAGATCAGGGACACTCAGCGTGAGATGAGCCGCGACTTGGCACAGTTGGCTCGCAGTCTCAGAGTCACACAGGATCAGGTGCACTGGCTCAGGGTTGCTTACGAGCGAGACTATGATATAGCGGACCCCATACCTCCTAGGCCCCCTACCCCATGATTTTCCTTTCACTTACTCATGACTGTTTTACATATAACAGGGTAACTGTCCGGTTTGTGGACCGTACCGTGTAGCACTATATCATTTGCTACAATTTCCTTGTTTAATGAAAAATTTCATGGTTTTTCCTAACTAGTGTATGTGCACATGTTAAGTTTCATATTTAACATAGTATATTATTCTCTTTCTTAGTCCGTCTCAGGTATCAAACAATGCTTAAGGTGCGTTTGTATTAAGATTTTTAATTTTCTCCTAACTCAGTTCATCGACTCAGTTAAGTGCAACATGGTTTGTTGGAACAGAGCCCGAGAGCTCTGATACCAAGTTGTCACACCCCAATTCTGATCCAACCAGAATAGTGTGAGTGAACCGTCATTGAACCAACGGTTCACACCAGGATCTCGAATAGGCCGTGTCCACCCATACAAACCATTACACATAACCACAATCAGAATATAATAGTACAGCGGAAGACTTTAAATAGAATGAACTGAGTATCTATTGATAATTTAAATAAATATCCCATTATCCAAATTCAAACACATAAAATAAATATCTTTTACATCCCTTAATATCAAACGAAAATAACTGAAGCAACTAAATAAAAATCCATCACAAGTACACACAGAAAGGGCACTCGCATGAAGCATCATGCTCGTCCTCCCCTGCTTGTACATCCAAAGCAGCCACACCTCCATACGCCGGAGCGTTCACGTAGTCGTCCACGGTATAACCTGCATCCATATCTAAAACAAGATGTGCACAAAGGGTGAGCTCACAACAGGGCTCGCAAACTGGGCTCGCAACTAACCAATCCTATATGTCAACAATGTATGCTCTATCCCAGCACACCGTCTACGGCATAGAGATAGAGCTAGAGCGTGCAGGCCGGGCCGGAGACCACAATACCTCACCTCCCCCTGATACCCTATCCGCAACTAACCCACTAGGATAAAACCAATACGCAGGTAGACCCTATCCCAACATAACTCCCTACGGCATAGAGATAGAGCTAAAGCATCGTGGACAAGCCAGCGTCGACTCGGAATCCTCAGTACCACACAACGATGGCCGGGACAACATCAATATCGGAGACCACCGTACCATGACCTTCCCCTGATACCCCACCCGTACCAAGCATGTTAAGACAGAATACTACAAAAGTGCCTGTGTGAAGAGCGATCCCAGGCCCATGCCCCACTCCACACACCAACGAAAACAATCACATGCCTAACAATCACATCCTATGAATGCATGAACAATAATAATAACTGAAAGTAAAGGATGGCATGTGAATATGCACAAACATCACATCATAGATATTCAATGATTAACAACGATTTACTGTCCATTAATTATTAGGTTTAGGTCAGATTCCCTTACCTGACGCTCGTTCGATAACTTTCTCCACGTCGCAAGATCCAAACGATAAGTCACAAAGTCCTACAATATTATTAGGGTTTCATTAGAATATATTGTTTAGGGTTTCATGTTGGTCGGAAACCAACAGAGATCCCAAACTACCCTCACAGAGCTGACCGGTGGCATGTACCGGTCACAGCTCTGTGGGAAAGACTGGCGACCGGTATGGTCAGCCGGTCCCCCACAGACAACCTCCCGAGAGGTAGCGGTCGCAACATACCGGTCGCACTATGTGCAACCGGTATTGTCGATCGGTATATCTCCGGAAGACCACACATGGGTTCTTCGACTGCCGACGATCACCCTCCATGGATTTTCTGGGTTTCTCCTATCCATTCTAAGTCTAGGCTTTGAGTTAGAGTTATCCCCAACTCATTCAAGTCTTATTTCGATGAATATCATCTCGAAACTCGAATCAAGGGTTTAACGGCAACTTAGGGTTTATTGGCCAAATTAGGATTTTAGATCAATACCTACTTTGCATGGTATTGATCCACCCACACAACTAACATAGGGTAAGAAGAGGGATTCAAACACTTACCGTTGACAGGCGTAGCGTGAGCTTCGTCGAACGGTAATGGCGGCTCCTTCTTCTTCTTCCTAGCTCCTTCTCCTTTCCAAGCTCTTTCTCTTCTCTAGGGTTTGTGAGAGACAATGAAAAAGGATTTGAAGAGGTTTAAGGGTGTATTTATAGGCTAGAAATAGGGTTTAGTAACCCTACTAGGATTAGAAAACTTCTAGGATTTGAAATCAGGAAAGCGGGACCCGCAGAGACCAATTTCCAAATTCCCGCACATAGCTGTGCAGGCCATACCGGTCGACCGGTACCAAGACCGGTACCATCGACCGGTATACCTAAAATCAGGTATAATTGGTCGACTTCGGTCCGATTTCGTACCTATTTGTTATCCGCTTGCCCCGTCTGGCCCGGTGATGATCGGAAGACCTGTCACGACACAAAACCAAGGTTAGACCGGGTTTTCAGAGTGCGGGTCTTACACCTGTGTTGGTTGAGACAGAACCTAAACAAGACAATAATGTACATATAAAAGGTAAAACCATATATATACACTCACACAGAAAGAGAAGACAAAAAATTATCCTAATAAACAAACAATATAGGGTATTATCTATAAGTTGGGGAGTTATCCAAGTATACAAGGATATAGTACAGTAGCAAGAAGGGATCTTCTGTAAAGCAGAAAATTAAAATACCGAGTTGGTTTTCACAAGATGTGAAACTCGATGTAGGACAGAGGAGGGAGAAAATGGCTAGTAATGCCGAATTCCCTACAAAGGTAAAGGGAAAGATCTCAGGCCGAATTCAACAAAGATAGGAGAATAACGGCCCTACATTAAGAATAAGAGTAACTACAAGAAGATAAAGCTATACCCCTGAGTGACATGGAGAGTCAGAGTGAAATCCACTACATTCTGATCCATTATCCACTGAGCATTAAGATGCGGTTACAACTTGACCCCACCACTATCTGGGTCGAGAACGGGTAATGAAAACTCATCTGAGTTGGTTATCAGATTAGAGCAAATAAGAGGAAGTGAACAACTAGGCCACTCCAGCCAACCATCTGGATTACCAATTACCTTGGTCACGGTTGTAATAAACTTGGTCTAATAAAATACAAGAGTTCTCAACAACAAATGAGACCGACTATGCAAGTTGCTATGTGAATCACTATCCAAGTTGCTGATGCTACATCAACACCTCCGGGTCAAACCAAGTACGGTACCAAATGATAGCATCACTGTACCCCAACACCTGTTAGCTATAACACAATGCCTACCACACAGCAAGTCCCAATAATGCATACCCCAGTGCAGAAGTTTGGTGCACAACAAGCAGTGTATCAAGGTGGTTAACCTTATCAGCCACCGATGTATGGGATAGTTGCATCATGACGGAATGATCCGACAAGGATTGAAGAATGTCTTCTGAAGATGATACCTCGTACATTTTCAGCAAAGGATCAAATCTATTATGGCCATATATCTAGATAGGTTTATATAGGATGCGGTGCATTATTGATTTACTCTTATGATTATAGAGGATGCACATACCAGATTTTAATTTCTCGAGCCTTGACATGATACCTTCTTGATTTAACCTGTAAATTGGAGTTATAGATATTGTTCTTTAGTATTAGTCCTGATTATACCAATCTAAGCCACTCTCATGATCGACAACATGAACAGAGATATAAACTGAATGAACAGTTAAATGTTTAATCATGTTGAACGTACATCTTTTCGATTTTACCTGATTTACTGATGTACGAAATCTTTCTCTAGATTTATTCCTATAATACCTTGACCAATGGCATTATATATACTCAATAGAACCTGTAACCATGAGGTTAAGAGTTGTAAAACCTCTATTTTCATATATTTGGACCACCATGCAACTTGACGATCTTTTAATGCCGGTTGGATTACCACAGATTTACTCTTGATCTTTTAAACCTAAGTACACTAGATAAAGCAAGTGTTTTCCGTTATACTAAATTTGAAAGAAGGATGTGAATTGCTTTTGGATGAACATTCTGATTTATACACTCCCTGACCATTGTTGATAAAGATGTTTAGTGATAATGGAATTATTGGAAGAAAGATGATTGAATTCAAATTAGATTCTATAACCAAGAGACCTCAGATGAAGTAATGGAGAATATATTTTGAGATTTCTAAATAGATGGATATGAGTCATGTCTATAAAAGAGTGCATGAGCAAAAGTGAGAACTATCAAGAGTAACCAGTAAAGAAATAGATAGCACTTAAAGTAGAGTTAAAGATGGCTATATCGGTATGGATCTTAGACAAAGCAGAAGATTCCTAAAAGCAAATCTAAGAGTGGATACAAGGATAAAGTCAAAAAATCATGGCATTAATAGTACTCAGTTTAATACAATGATAATTGAGTTATGCCCAATGTGGAGTGATATGATTAAGAAAAGACCAAAAGAGTTTGGATGAATTAATGAATTTACAAGCATATACCTTAATGCTTATAGATAGACTTGGGATATGAAGTAACAATCACAAGATATTTTTTGAGGTATATGGAAGAGAGAGCAAGGAAGAACAGCAAGAATAAAAGAAATACAACCTAATGAGTGCAATATGAGATTTTGATGATTGTCTTTGAAAAATCAAAAGAGATGAAAGAACTAGACAAGCTCTTAAGACCTTTACATCAGATTTTGCTAGTTCAAACACTTTTGGACTAAATGTTGTATTAGATGAGTGTTATGAATAATATCCAAATCGTATGGATGGATGAAATTTGGACATAACCTAATTAGACTTGAGATGGCAGACTTTGACGTCATCTTGGGGATAGACTGGTTGTCTCAAACACTCTACAAGTGATTATGTGCATAGAAGAGGTTATATCATTCAAGAATAAAAAATGGCATATGATTTAGTATCATTGGGAGTATGTTGCCTAGGAAGTGAAAGTTGATCCTCTCTATGCTAAAGGTGAAGAGATGCTTTGAAGAGAAAGAAGTTGTATATCTAGTATCAGTGGTCGACCTCACCAAAGAAGCACTACAGATGGAAGATATTGACGTCGTGCGGGATTACCCCGACGTATTTCCTGAGGAACTACCAGGATTACCACCCGACCGAGCCACAGAGTTTGTGATAGATCTTATACCTGGAGCCGCACCCGTATCAAAAGCACCTTATAGAATGGCTCCTATTGATTTGAAGGAATTGAAAGTGCAACTACATGAACTGCTGAATAAGGGTTATATTCGACCCAGTATATCACCATGGGGAACACCAGTATTGTTCGTAAAGAAGAAGGACGGTAGCGTTCGATTATGTATCGACTATCGGGAGTTGAATAAACTGACAATCAAGAATCGATATCCACTACCTTGAATCGATGACTTGTTCGATCAGTTGCAAGGAGCAAAAGTATTTTCTAAGATCGATCTTCGGTCAGGTTATCATCAGTTGAAGATTAAAGAAGGTGATATTCCTAAGACAGCTTTCAGGACCAGATATGGACATTATGAGTTCTTGGTCATGTCTTTTGGATTAACCAATGCACCAGCAACTTTCATGGAACTCATGAACCGGGTTTTCCACGATATGTTGGATACGTCGCTTATTGTATTTATTGATGATATATTGGTATATTCCAAAGACAAAGAAACCCATATCAAGAACCTAAACGCCGCTCTACAACGTTTAAGGAAAGAGAAGCTATATGCCAAATTTACCAAGTGTGAGTTTTGGCTAAGTGAAGTCGCCTTCCTAGGCCATGTAGTATCTGTTGAAGGAATCAAAGTAGACCCCAGCAAGATCGAGGCTATTGTAAAGTGGGAAGCGCCAAAGAGCGTTGCAGAAATAAGAAGTTTTCTAGGTCTCGCTGGTTATTATCGGAGATTTGTGGAAGACTATTCCCGGATTGCCGTACCTCTCACCAGTCTGACTAAGAAAGGTGAAAAATTTGTATGGATGGATAAATGTGAGAAGAGCTTCCAAACATTGAAGACCAGATTGATATCCGCTCTAATTTTGACTATTCCTATTCCAGGACAGCCATTTACCCTATACACTGATGCGTCAGGACTGGGGCTAGGATGTGTGCTTATGCAAGGAGAATAAGTAATTGCTTATGCCTCAAGACAGTTAAAGACACATGAGAAAAACTACCCCACTCATGATTTGGAGTTAGCAGCAGTTGTACATGCTGTCAAGATATGGAGACATTACCTATACGGAGAGAAATTCCAGATTAAGTCGGACCATAAAAGTTTTACTTATTTATTTAATCAGAAGGAGTTGAATATGAGACAAAGAAGATGGCTGGAACTATTGAAAGACTATGATTGTGATATCCAGTATCATCCGGGGAAAGCTAATGTAGTAGCGGATGCGTTGAGCAGAAAGGCAATGATAAAATATCAAGGAGAGGTTAGCACAACTGCAGCAGTGTGTACTACCGGAATGGTATTCAATCACGGTAATGAGCAGTATGTAATAGATACAATGAGTGGATCAGTCGACCAAGGGTTTATTCATCGGTTTTCAAATATGTTCACTGCATTGAAGATTATACCGGATATAATTGATGAAGTGAAGACAGCTATCAAATTAGACCCTTACCTGAGAACGGTGCAAGAAGACATCGAAAAAGGTAGAACTAACCCTGAGTTCACCTTGGATGGAGAGAAGGTACTGAAGTACAAGGGAAGGATATGTGTACTCGAAACAGAAAGTGTGGACATTAGACACCGACTGATGAAAGAAGCCCATAGCACCATCTATTCGATACATCCTGGAAGTACAAAAATGTATCATGATCTAAAGAAACTATATTGGTGGAGAGGGATGAAAGCAGATGTAGCTAAGTTCGTGTCTCAATGCCTAAATTGTCAGAAGGTAAAGGCTGAACGACAAAGACCCACAGGACTGTTACAGCCGTTACCGGAACCAGCAAGGAAATGGGACTGCATCACTATGGACTTCGTCACAAGATTACCACTGACTCCTCGAGTAGTTGACGCAGTTTGGGTGATTGTAGACCGCCTGAGCAAAACAGCTCGCTTTATACCGATACGACCTCAGTATACACTAGAAAGGTCGGCAAAGCTGTATGTGGATAATATTGTTCGATTACACGGGGTACCAGAGAGCATTGTGTCCGATAGGGATCCCCGATTTACTTCCAAGTTTTGGAAAGGATTGCAAAAGGCTATGGGTACAACAGTGAAGTTCAGTACTGCATTCCATCCACAGACAGATGGACAGTCAGCGTACAATCCAGATTCTAGAAGATATGCTATGAGCATGTGTAATTGACTTCAAAGGATCATGGGATGAAAAATTACCACTGATCGAGTTCGCTTATAACAGTAGCTATCAGGCTACTATACAGATGTCACCCTATGAAGCACTGTATGGCAGAAAGTGTAGAACTCCTTTATTTTGGAATGAAGTTGGAGAACGTAGTATTTTTGGGCCGGAATTTGTTGAAGAGACTTGTCGAGTGGTAGACATTATCAAGGAAAGGGTAAGAACAGCTCAGAACCGTCAGAAGCAATATGCAGATACTCGACGCAGAGATCTTGAATTCGTCGTGGGTGATAAAGTATTCTTGAAGGTATCGCCTATGCAAGGATTGAAACGGTTTGGGCAGAAAGAGAAACTAAGTCCAAGATATGTCGGGCCGTATGAGATTCTAGCCAAGCGTGGAAAAGTGGCTTATCAGTTAGCACTACCACCATCTATGTCGAGTGTGCATGACGTATTTCATATTTCCCTATTGAAGAAGTATGTCAAGGATCCAACGCACGTCCTGACAGTAGATCTATTGGAATTGACTGATGAATTGACATTTGAAGTAACACCAACGGAAATCACCAGCCGAAAGGTTCAACGACTACACAACCGAGATATCTATTACGTTAAGGTCACTTGGAGAAGTAACGACATGGAAGAAGTTACATGGGAGGAAGAGAATGCTATGCGAAAGCAATACCCTCACTTATTTGATTTGGAAGGTACGTACAATTTCAAGGATGAAATTTTTTATAAGTAGGGGGGAGTTGTAAGACCCGTATCAAACTAACCCGGTCTTACCACCTTGAACCAGGTTTACCCATCATGGTCGAGTCAAATGGACCAAGGGCGTGAAGGAGATCGTGATCCTAGGTATCAAATCGACCCAAAAATACTTAAATTAGGGGGAGGGTCGCATACCCAGCAAGGGAGGGTCGGACCCCCCAAGACAGAAAGTCAGACCCCCTGTTTTACAGAGGGGGTCGGACACTTTAGGAACCAGGGGGTCGACGGGATCATCGACCCCCTCATCGACCCCCAGTTGCCGCCAGAAACTGAAATTAGGAAAGTTTCCAAATTTCGATTGGATTCCATCCAAATCTCAATGGGACTTATTTTAGGAGTTTCTACTCTATAAATAGGACGTCCCTAAACCTCTTTCACTCCTTTTACAACCCTAATTGAATTGAGAGAAAGAGAAGAGAAGGAACAGAAGAAGAAGCGAAGCAAGGAAGAAAAGAACAAAAAGGAGAAGAGTTGCACAGAAGGAGTATTCTTCTCAGGTATGGATACTAATTCCATGAGTTTCTACAGACCTTAGGTTGGAGAATGAAGAGAGTGTGATCTCGGAGAAACCCAAACCATCAACCCATGGCTAGGTTTTCATAGAAAACCATGGGGGAATACATGAAAGCTATATAAGTGGGTGATTCATGGTTTTAAACCATGGAATGTATGTTGAATGGACTATAGGAGCAAGCCATAGGACCCCAAGCATGAAGAATGGACTGAAAGAAAGAAAATTGACCAAAACCCACAGGGGGTCGCACAGGGGGTCGATGGCCAATCGACCCTACCAGACCTTGAGTATCGACCCCCAGTATTCGGGAAGTCCAGAATAGGGGTGGTCGCACCAGGGGTCGATCATGACTGCAACCCTATCTCCGACCCCCAGTTAAAAACATGGTTTTTAAATTCGGGATTAATTCTAATTAAATTCTATCTACTTTGTTAGGTCTTCTAGCAATATAATAACATTATAAAGGTGATTCTAAAGCTTGAAAGAGTAGCTATTAACAAGCTAAGGTGAGGAAACAGAACTCTAAACTAATTGGTTAATAACAAACTATTTTTTCTTTTCTTGAGTCCAATGCTATGCTTGATCCTATGCGAATATGTTTGTAATGTGCATACAACATGTCATCCAATATTTCTATTATTTTCTCATGCATATTTACATTATTATTTATAACATGATGATGATGATGATGATAGGAATAGACATGTAAATGTATGTGTATGGTTGGTGTACTTAATGCGAGCGAGTATCAGGGGAGGTGTGATGGGGACGTCAATAAACGTAAACCTTTGGCGGGTCTCAGCACTTTAGCTCTATCTCTAACTCAAGTCTTGTGCATTAGCATCGTCGCAGAACTATTATGTCGTAGAGCATCAGGGGAGGTGGTCTCGGTCCTTGTAGTCTCTGACTCTACCGGGGGGTCTTAGCTCTATCTCTATGGACATTCTGAGGGATGCTGGGGTGAGGCCTTGGATACATTTTTTGGCATTAGGATTGTTTAGTTGCGAGCCCAGTTTGCAGCCCTCGCCAACAGGGGCTTACGTGTTGGTATGGCACTATACAGCAATAAACGTTAACCTTTGTTGTACAATGTTCGTGAATTAGGTGCTTGTGAGTCAACGATAAACGTTACCTTCGGGCGGCGTCACACACTTGTGTATAGAGGCGGGGTCAATAAACGTTAACCTTTGACTACCTAAACCTTTCTACTGCATATTGCAAACTACAAACCAGACCAAAGATATGAATTGATTGCCTGCATATGTACTGTTGCATTATTTTGTTTGCTTACTGAGCCGTGATGTGTGCTCACCCCCTCGACGTCGAATAATTTTAGTTGATGATGCAGGTACTACCATCGAAGATTATGTAAATGCTCCAGTGTACGGGCACATGGCGGTGATGGAAGTTGAGGATGAAGTGGATACGCATGACACCTCTTGCGAGTGCAACTCATGCGTATTCGATTAGATTTCTAGTTTTCCTTATTTGGATTTAATAAAGACATGTATTTGATATTTATTTATGTTTCAGTTGTTACAGAATAATTTGCTATTTAAATATTAATGTCACAGTAGATTCTCAGTTCATTTTACTATAAGACTTCCGCTATTGTATATTTACTCTGATTATGAATGTGGATGTGTGGGATTGAGATAAAACGGATATAGCCTACTCGAGATCCTGGTTGAACCGTTGGTTTGTTAGCGGTTCATCACACCATTCTGAATAGTGCGAAATTGGGGTGTGACATTACTAGTACTTACTGTTGATATCTGTTGTATAGGAATAAACAGCAAAGATACTCGATGGCCTATAACACCCGTAACAGTCAGTGTAATCAAAATACCCCTTAGTCTGGTGTTCAAGGTGCTCTGGAGAACACACCTGTTCTTCCTGCTACTAATAATAATTGTTAGACCCCAAAATACTGGTCTAAAATTTTTTCTTTTGGGATACGACTGGATTAACACCTTAGTTTGGATGTGATCCCACTAGGACCTCATAAGCGGTGCACACCTATACCAATCACTACCAACACAATGCCACATTCATAATCCAAAGTAATATATATATATATATATATATATATATATATATATATATATATATATATATATATATATATATATATATATATATATATATATATATATATATATATCAGAAGATACTAAATAACCATGAGCTCACTATTGATAGATAAAAGTAATAATACCAATGTGTTACATCCTCAAAACGAGGTTCGTCGACTAACTTCATATACCAAAACCTTAAGTAGCATTGCCCTATACATCACGGGCTATCTAAATATAAATAAATAATCTAAAAGATAATAAAAAATAGAAAACTACCTATTGTTCCAAAACTTCTCCCCGAGATAACTATCCATTGAAGACATAAGCATTACACTTGCAGTCCACATCATGTGCTTCGTCCTCATACAGTATTCTACCTAGTTGAGCTAACTAAGAGATCGCAGGTGCGTTCAGATAAACCAGGACCGTAGTACCTACAACATCAACTAAAAAGAATGGTGTATGTAAGGGTCAACTCTCCAACATGAGCTCAGTGAAAAATAGACAAGCAAGCAAACAAATATGCATGATCAGTTTTATTACGCACAACAATGTAATAGTCAGATATCATGTATACTAGTGTGCTATGGTAAGGCCTAGCCATACCTTCTAGAGGCTGACTACAACCTCCATGCATGGGAGTGTTGAATACTCACTAGCCTACACCAATAGACCTGGTGCTCCCTTACAACATCCCAAATAGAATGGTGAGTGGGCAGCAAGTCCGACCAGTGACTCTCCAACGAATACTGCTGACCCTTCCCCCACATCACTCCATCTTACCAGTACTTAACCCCCTAATGGCCAGTGTAAGACCCGCACTCCATGAACCTGATCTAAACCTTTAATTCATGTCGTAACAGGTCTTTCAATCATCACCGGACTAGATGGGACGAACGGATGACAACCAGGTACGAAAATGAACCTAATGTATGATATTTTTCATACTGGTCGATGGTACCAGTCGACCGGTATGTCTGTGCAGGCAGACTACTTAGATCCAAAAATGGATCTCTGTGGGTCCCACTTTTCTAATCTCGAGCCTAAGGACTTTCCTAATGTAAGGAAACTTCCTAAACTCTATCCTAGTCTATTTAAGGACCCTTAAACCTCCTTAGAACTCTTTCATTGATCTTCACAAACCCTAGAGAGGAGAAAGAGATCGAAGAAGGAGAAAAAGCTAAGGAAGGAGGGAGAGGAGCCGCCGTTTGCCGTTGGACGAAGAACACCCTACTTGTAAACCAACGGTAAGTGCTTGAACCTTCCTCTAAGTTAAGCGTTATAGATGATTAATCATGAATTGATCAATACCATGCAAGGCGAGGAATTGATCAATACCATGCAAGGCGAGGTATTGATCTAAAACCCTTAAATTTGTCGTCAAACCCTAATACAGTCGATGAACCCTAGATTCGCATTCTAGGCTAAGGATCATCGAAACTAAGACTTGAATGGAACATGAAACAACTCTAACTCGTTGCTCAGCCCTAGAATGCATAGGAGAAACCCTAGAACCAATAGTGGGTGATCGACGGAAGGCGAACATCGAATTAATGGTCTTTCGGAGGCATATCGGTCGCACCATATGCGACCAGTACTGCGATTGGTGCCTCTCGGAGACTGGTTTGTGGGGGGACCAATCGACCATATCGGTGGCACCTTTCCGCACAGTGCTGCGACCAGTGCTTGTGACTGGTACTGCGATCGGTATGCACTGTGAGGAGTGTTTTTGACCCAGTTGGTTTTTCGACCAACGTAAACCCTAAGAAAATTATTCTAATTCAACCCCAACATCGTGTAGGACCTTGTGATAGCGAGTTTTGATTCTGTGGCGCGGAGAAAGTTAGCAATCAAGCGTCAGGTAAGAGAATCGAACCTAAACCCTAATAACCTAATAATAGTAAAATGTTGTTACTAATTATGATTCTGTGGAATGGTGTTTGTGCATACTTGCATGTCATTTTTACTTTCAATTATTATATTGTTCATGCATACTTGCTATGCTAGGATGTGACTGTTAGGCATGTGATTATTTTCATTGGTGTGTAGAATGGGAAGGGCTTGGGGTCTGGGATCATTCCTCATACTAGCAGCTTTTCGTATCGCTTCTGTCTTAGCATGCTTGGTGCGGGTAGGGTATCAGGGGGAGGAAGTGGCACTGTGGTCTCTGTCTTGGCCACTAGACTCTAGCTCTATCTCTATGCCGTAGGGAGTTGTGCTGGGATAGGGCCTACTGTGATGAGTTATAGGATTGGTTAGTTGCGAGCCCAGTTTGTAAGCCCTCGCCAATTGGGGCTTACGTGTTGGTATGGGTAGGGCATCAGGGGAAGTGTTGGCGGTGTTTGATCCAGACACTTTAGCTCTATCTCAATTCCATGGTGGGTGCATGTGGGACTACCTTGGTGTTTGATCCATTGGGCGGATTCACACACTCGTGTATAGAGGTGCGGTGGCCAGTAATCCTTTCTATAGCACATTGCAAACTTAAAACCAGACCATAATGTGAATGTTACTCAGGCATGATGTGTGTTGCATTGTCTGATTGTCTTACTGAGCTAAGTTGTGAGCTCACCCTTGTATATATACATGTTTTTAGATGTTGATGCAGGTTACACTGTCGAGGACTACGTGGATGCTCCAGTATATGGAAGAGCTACTGCCCTGGAAGTGCAAGCAGGGGAGGACGAGCATGACGCTTCATGCGAGTGCCCTTTCTGCATGTACCTCTAGGATATTGGATTTGTTTATTTTATTTATTTTCAGTTGGACTTATAAATGATGTAAGGATAATTATTTACGTTATGGTGTTTTGAATAATTGGATATTTTATTTAAATTATCAATAGAGAACTTAGTTCATTTAATTTAAAACTTTCACTGTATTTAATTTATTCTGATTATGGTTATGTGCAATGGTTTGTATGAGTGGACACGGTCTTATTGAGATCCTGGTGTGAACCGTTGATTCAGTGACGGTTCACTCACATTTCTGGTTCATTCAAAATTGGGGTGTGACAGCCAGGGTCGCATACAGAGGTAGTTCCACTAACTAAAAACCTACATGTCATCAAATGTATCCCTTACGCTAAACCCAGCAGGAATCCTAGGCCATCCATTTTGCCCCCCAAGATGCTGTCATCCTGTTAAGGGTGAGTGACATACTTGTCAATAATCATATAGCAAGTCGGATCCAATGGTCCTCAACCGTTTCACCACTTCCTACCAGTTTCCAATCACATACATTCACACATCAATCATATTATAAATGCAAATCATGCACAAAGTAGTTATTGGATGACATGTTATTGCAACAAGGATGTGGTGCAATAATCATATATTAGAAACACTCCAAAATTAGTTGGGGTTCTATTCCTCACCTGATATCCCGTAACTTTGGTTTTGTAAGCTTGGATAACCAGTGTTTCTGACATGCTCTACACCTATATAGAGTATGGGAACATAGATCACCATTTTTGTATTATTTCTTACCAATTTATCGGGGTCTGGGGGTAGCACATCCTCGGACAGAGACCAGAGCTTTCTGCTAGGAGTCAGTCTCTGAGTCAATCGGTACAGTATTGACCGCCTCATCATCCAGCTACCTCTAGAGACTTTTATGGAATTGGTCGGTCGCTACGCTAGTCCTTATAATGTATCGTCCTGTGTATTGACAGCCACTTTTCGATGGTCAATGTTTAGTCTTCTAGATTAGAATTTTCCCTATGATTTAGTTCACAACTTGGTAGCCTAATGTAGTCCAGTGGTAGGATACTTCTTAAGTCTATGTACTATCCTAGCAAGCATGAAATCCATGTTTAATCTAGGCCATTAATTAGGAAGAGGTGTCTTCACTACCAAAAACTACACTAATTCCATTATTGAAGAAGGATAAATATTCATCACATCAGATTCAAATACTTTAATGGAACCTTGAGTTTTTGCATTAGAATTTACAAGAGTTAAGGGTTTTATTGATGGTGGCTTGATCAATGCTGATCGACGGTGTACGTCATCGGCAATTCTCCCAGCATAAGTGCTGCAGAGCTTCACCTTCTTCCTCTCCTTCCTCACTTTCTATTGAGAATGCATTAGAAGTTTTTGAGATCAATATGTACTCAGAGGAGGGTGAAGGGTAAGGTTTCTATTCTTCTAAGGTTTCTTGGTTGGGGTAGAACTCTTAGTTTGAATGGGGAACTCCTAGGAGGGTGCCAAGTAGTAAAAGTTTGAACTGGAGAGAGACCCCTTCCCTTCTACAACTCCAAAGTAGTTAGGATGGGTGTGGGTCCCTTCAAGATTCGTTTATGGGTCTTAGGAATATCCTAAACAATCTCCAAAATGAAACCAACTGTTAATCCCCAGAACAGGTCTGTTTTTTGGCCTAGTCAATCGATGGTACCGGTCCTCAGACTCTCGGGATTCTTGACCACCTAGTAGCGACTGGCTCTCCTTTAAAGCTACATATCGTATAACTAAAAAAAACTATAAGTGTTTTAAAGGGTGCCTGTAGCGTTGATCTTCAATTTGACATTGTATCGGGTTCGACTACAGTGGAAAACCCTGGCACGAGAGAAAATCTGAGTTAGGCTGGGTTTTCTGGGTACGGGTTTTACAATAATGATCTACCACCTCTATCTCCTGTGAGAACTACTGCCGACTTAGCAGCTAACATAGGGAAATTCGTCAGAAGGATGGAACAATAGGAACACCAGCAACAACAGCAACACAGCAACAACTGGTTATGAATGGTCTTGTCATGGTTTTGTGACAAACCCCTGTGCCAACCGGTGTTCCTTTTACGTTGGCAGTTGCTACTGTCAATACTAATACTATGCCAATACCTCCTATACCGAATGCGACTGTACCAACCACTACAAATGCTCATCCTACTGGGTTACCATAGCCTATTCACAATGTCAATATAGGAATGCCTGCTACCCTTTTCCTGATTGAAGTTGTTCAAGCTGAATGCCCTAGATTGCTGGAAAGGTTTCAAAAGATGAAACCACTTAAGTTTATAGGAGTAGGTGATAACCTGCTACAGCCTGTAGTCCAAATGCAGTCTATTGAGAAATGTTTCAAGATGATGGTCTTGATAGAATAACAGAGAATTTTATGTGCAAGCCATATGATGGAAGGTAAACTTTATACTTGGTGGGAGTTTAACTAGATGATTCTCACATCTCTGAACCCCATTTTGACATAGGGAATGTTCAAAGAAGCTTTCTTCAATAACTATATTTTGAGAAGTTTTCGAGACAAGAAAGATATCAAGGTCAGAAGTTTGTTCAGGATTATCATATTGAGTTCGAGTCACTCTTTTATTTTGCATTTGCATACGTACTGAAGAAGCTAAAGCGAGGAAATTCTTTATAGGACTTAGAGGTGCAATTCGAGCTATAGTGGAAACTCACGGACATACTAGCTATGTTGAGTGTGTTCAAACATTCAAGGTTGTTGAAGATGCCCTCAGAGAAAGTTATCAAGCCAAGAATGGTTTTGGTAAATTTTCTACTACACCTGACAAGAAGATCTCCAAGAAATCATTTCAAGGCAAGTTCAAGAACAACAGTGCTACCACTACCAAGTCTTCTGCAAAGACCACCATTATAGGACCAGTCAAATGGTTTCATTGTTAGCAAATTGGTCATATTAGGTCTAATTGCCCTAAGCTTGCAAATGCTCAGCAGGGCAAGGTTTTTGCAATGTCAACTAAAGAAGTAGAGAAAACCTCTAGCATAATGACAAGTATTTTAAATTTAAGTAATTTATTGATTTTTCAATACTTACTGCATGCTTGTATGTGTGTTAATACATGAACTATACACAATAGACACTCTTAGTATTCCAAATATCCGGCTCGTATTCTATTTGATCCTGGGGCCATCCATTCATTTATATCCCCTGAGTTCGTAAAAGAAGCTGTCTATATCGGTCGAGCAATTAGTATCTGATTTAGTTGTTTGTACTCCTTTAGGACTGAAAGTAATGCTGACAGAGTATTATGGACCATGTCAAGTACAATTAGATGATCAAAATCTGAGTGTAAACTTGATTAGACTAGACATGTCATATTTTGATGCTAGTTTGGGTATGGATTGGCTCACTACCCACCGAGCTAGTGTATTTTGTGTTGAAAGGAAGATTCTTTTCCAGCCAACTGATGGAAAAGTATTTGAGTTTATTGGGGATAAACCTAGGAAGGGTAAGAAGCTGTTTATATCTGCAATGCAAGCTTGTAAACTGTTGCACCAAGTTTGCATTGGCTATTTAGAATATCTAATTGATATCAATTGACTAGATTGATGTAGTAAATGAATTCCTTGATGTGTTTCCTGAAGATATACCTGGTTTATCACCTGATCATGAAACTGAGTTCGTGATCCATTTAGTTCCAAGATTAGCTCTTGTTTCTAAAGCCCCGTATAGAATGGCATCCTTTGAGTTGAAGGAATTAAAGGCTCAATTGCAAGAACTATTAGACAAGAGATTTATTAAACCTAGTGTCTCCCCTTGGGGTGCACCAGTTCTGTTTGTCAAGAAGAAGAATGGAAGCGTGTGACTATGTATTGATTATCGTGAGCTGAATAAACTTACTACCAAGAATCAATATCCAGAGCCCAGGATCGATGATCTATTTGATCAGCTATAAGGAGCCCAAGTATTCTCCAAGATAGACCTTCGATTGGGATATCATCAATTGAAGATTCAAGAAAATGATGTATCAACGACTGCTTTTAAAACTTGATATGGACACTATGAGTTATTAGTTATGTCTTTTGGATTGACTAATGCCCCTATGTCATTATGGAACTCATGAATAGAGTATTCCATGACTTCCTAGATCACTCTGTGAATATGTTCATTGATGACATCCTCATCTACTCAAAGAGTATGGAAGATCATGTCTATGCATCTTTTTCAAGCTTTGAAAAGACTTAGACAAGAGAAGTTATTCGCTAAGTTCAAGAAGTGCAAATTCTGGTTGAGGGAAGTTGCCTTTTTGGGTCGTGTTGTATTAGCCAAAGGTATATCAATGGATCCAAGCAAAGTCAAAGCCGCACTCAACTGTGAAGCACCGAAGATGGCCATTGATGTTAGAAGTTTTCTTGGACTGGCTAGATATTACAGAAGATTTATTTCTGACTTTTCAAGAATAGCCATTCTTCTAACTCAATTAAAAAAGAAGGAAAATAAATTTGTATGGTCTAAAAAGTGTGAAGTAGTATTTCAATTATTGAAGGAGAAGTTGATATTTGCTCCCGTGTTGATAATTCTGTCTGGATCGAAAGGATTAGTGGTATTTATTGATGCATCTAAGTTAGGACTCAGTCATGTCCTGATGCAAGAAGGAAAGGTAAGGGCCTATGCTTCCCGACAATTGGAGGAATAGGAAAGGAACTATCCTACTCATGATCTTGAGTTAGCTACTAGGGTATTTGCACTCAAGACAAAAGACACTACCTTTATAGAGAAAAGTTCAGGAGAATGTTAGACCACAAGAGTCTCATGTACTTATTTAACCAGAAAGAACTTAACATGAGACAAAGAAGGTGGTTAGAACTACTGAAGGACTATGATTGTGATATTCAGTATCACCCTAGAAAAGCTAATATGGTAGCTGATGCTCTCAATAGAAAAGCCATAAGTATAGTTGAAGGCCAAGTTAGTAAAGGAGAAGCTAGAGCTAATGACTATGTATTGACTGAAGCTCAAATCGTTCCTTCACTTATAGCAGAAGATTCTGTTGTTGGTGCTCTATTAAAAGACTGGATTGAAGCTGCAACTGCCACTCTAAGTGCCCTACAAAAATAGATCAAATCAGTAATGACATTGGATTACCACCTAAGTGCATTGAAGAATAAACTTGAGAATGGAAAGCAAGATCTAGATTTTGTGCTGAACAATGGGATTATTTAATATCAAGGTCGAGTTTGTATACCAGAATATGTGAAAGAATTAAAGGAAATGATCCTGATTGAAGCTCATTCGTCTCCATACTCTATGCACCCTGGAAGCACTAATATGTATCATGATTTGAAGAAAGAATTCTGGTGGAGAGGTTTGAAAGCCGATGGGGCTAGATTTGTATATAAGTGTTTGACGTAACAACAAGTTAAGGCTAAATGTCAAAGACCTTATGGTAAATTACAACCATTACCTATACCAAAATGAAAGTGGAACCACATTACCATGGACTTCGTTATAGGATTACCTTTGACATCATGCTCTGTAGATGCGATCTGGGTTATTGTGGATAGATTTATGAAAATGGCAAGATTCATTGCTATTCGCTCTCAGTATTCCATGGACAAGCTAGCTAGACCTCTCAGTATTCCATGGACAAGCTAGCTAGACCATATATTGATCAAATCATCCAACTTCACGGTGTCCCCGCTAGCATTGTAACTGATTGCGACTTAAGATTTACATTCAAGTTTTGGGAATGATTACAGAATGCCATGGGAACTCAATTGAAATTTAGTATTGCCTTTCACCCTCAGACAAATGGATAATTTGATAAAACAATTTATGTCACACCCCAATTCTGGTATAACCAGATTAGTGTGATGAACCGCCAATAAACCAACGATTCAATCAGGATCTCGTATTGGTCATACCCACCATATCAAACCACACACACATTCTACGATAATAATCAGAGGTAATAAACAAATAAGCGAAAGTCTTACAGATAATGAACTGAGTGTTTAACAATGATAATAAATGATTAATCCGATTATCTCCAAAACTCAAGACATAAAAGTAAATAATCCATTACATGTTTTATTAATCAAATATAACTAAACTAATAAAAATGCATTGGTTGCACTCGCATGATGAATCATGTGCATCTTCAACAGCTTCTACGTCCATGGCGACAACGTGCCCATATGTCGACACATTCATATATTCTTCAACAGTAGGACCTGCATCATCAACTAAAAATATTTGACGTCGAAAGGGTGAGCACACATCACGGTTCAGTGAGCAAACAAAACAATGCAACAAACATATGCATGCATTCAATTCATATCTTTGGTTTTGTTTTTAAGTTTACAATGTGCAATAGAAAGGTTTAGTGGCCCCCGCACCTCTATACACGAGTGTATAAATCCACACCAAATGGATCAAACACCATTATCGTCTCACATGCACCCACCATGGAATAGAGATAGAGCTAAAGTATCCGGATCAAACACCGCCAACACTTCTCCTGATGCCCTACCCATACCAACACGTAAGCCCCTATTGACGAGGGCTTACAAACTGGGCTCACAACTAACCAATCCTAATGCCAAACACTGTATCCAAGGCCTCACCCCAGCATCCCTCAATAAGTCCATAGAGATAGAGCTAAGGCCCCCCGGCAGAGTCAGAGACCATACTGTCTGAGACCACCTCCCTTGATGCCCTATGAAGTAATAGTTCTGCTAAGGTAATGACGATACAACGATGTTAGTGGGCAAGACTTGAGTAGAGATAGAGCTAGAGTTTGGTGACAAGGTCAGAGACCACCATGCCATGTCCTCCCCTTGATGCTCCACTCGCATCCAACACACCAACCACACACATACAATCACATGCCTATTCCTAGCATCATTATCATCATCATGTTATAAATAAACAGAATTAAATATGCATGAGCAGTAATAGCGGGAATATTGGATGATATGTGAGATGCACATTATAAGCATACATGCATAGAATCAATCATGGCATTGGGCACAATAAAAGTAAATAGTTTCTTATTAATCAATTAGTTTAGGTCTTGTTCCCTCACCTGTTAGCAATACTCGACCTCCTTCCAAGTCTTGAAATTCTCTTTCAATTAATTTAACAACCTAAAAGTTATATGAGTTTAAGTTAGTGTTTATATATAACATGTTATAGTAGTCGAAAATCAAAATAGAGCACTGATAGGTGTCTGATTGGTCCTATGGTCTCATACTATATCGATCTTACTGCCTACGATCGATACCCTACGGTTGCATATGGTGTGACCGTATCTGCGACCATATGATTCCTGAAATCTTCCCAAATGCCTATGGTCGATCCTCTGGTTATGCTGGTCATGCTATGGTCGACCGTAGCTGCGACCTTGAGATTTCTGGTCACAGACTACATGCAATTCGAGTTCTTCCTGGGTCAAATACTTTGATCTTCAATTGGGTTTATACTAAGGTCATTATTAGTAGTTTCTTATCAACCCTAATCATCAAACTCACTCCTCATGGTTCTCCTTGGGATTTTCTCAAGGAAATTACATGAATCATAATAGGTTGATATTATCTATCTTCCATAGAAGTCTTATTCCTTAGAGTTTACATCTCTAGAGATTAGGTTCATACCTTTGCCTGTGATAGAGAGCCAATCTCTTCTCAGCAAAATTTTCTCCTTAGCCTTTTCTTATTTTCTTTCTCTTCCCTTCTCTTTCTCTAGGGTTTACTAATGTTCTAAAAGAGTGAAAAAGGCTGAGAGACGTCCTTTATATAGAGGAAAACTCTCCATATAGAGTCCTCTTTCAATTAGGAAAGAAATCCCTTAATTTAAGAAAGTTTCCAAAACTCGGAGTCTGACTTGGGGTCTCACAGTCGATGGCTACGATCGCAGAACCCGTCGATCGTAGGGTCAAAATCATCGACCGTGGGGTCCTGGATTTGTGATCTTCATTCTTACCATATGGTCGACCATACCTACCCAGGTATGCGACCATATGTATATAGTATTGGGTGTTGAGTCGATTTTTATACTTGGTTTGTGATTCATCTTCACACGCTCGGTCCACTTGGTCCAGGAATGATGGGAAGACTTGGCATGACATGGTTAAACTAAGTTAGTGGAGTGTGGGTCTTACAATTTAAATATTAGAAGATATGCTTAGAGCTTACACTCTGGATTTTTAGGGAAATTGGGATCATAATCTCTCTTTGATGGAGTTTGCTTGCAATAATAGTCATCGATCTACGATTAAAATGGCTCCATATGAAGCATTATATGGAAGGAAGTGCATAACTTCTTTATATTGGAACGAAGTTAGTGAAAGAAGAATCCTTGGACCAGAAATCGTTCAAGAGACCTATGAGAATGTCGATCTTATAAAACAAAGGATAAAGGCTTCTCAATTAAGACAGAAGAGTTATGCAGACATACGTTGTAAAGACCTTGAATTTGAGGTTAGTGATAAAGTATTCTTAAAGATATCTCCTTTCAAGGGAATAAGAAGGTTCAAAAAGAAAGGAAAGCTAAGTCCAAGATATATAGGACCATATGAGATACTTAGTAGAAGTGGAGCGGTAGCATATCAGCTGGCTCTACCTCCCTCCCTTGCTAGTGTTTATGATGTATTTCATGGATTGATGTTGAAGATGTACATCACTGACCCCTCACATGTCCTGAACTCAGAGCCACCATCTATTGATACAACCTTGAGTTATGAAGTATGAAGTAATACCACTAAAAATCCTGGGTAGGAAGGTTCATCAGTTGAGAAACTGATCCATTGCATATATAAAGGTACAATGGAAAAACCATCCTAAGGATAAAGCATCATGGGAGAAAGAAGAAGAGATCCATAAAAAAATACCCTCACTTGTTCAAGGAACAAGGTAAGGAAATTTCGAGGGTAAAATTCTTTTAAATGGGGGAAAATTGTAAAACCCGCATCCAAAAATATGGGTTAATTTGAATTTTTCACATAATTGGTACTCCCGCTATAAGATCCTCACCTAAAAAACCTGGCCTAACTCAGATTTTCTTTCGCTTCAGGATTTTCCACCGAAGTCGAACTCGACACAAGGCCAAATTGAGGACCAACGCGACAGGTTCCCCTTTTAGAATAATTATATTCTTTTCTAATCATAGGTTATATAATTAGTAGTCTTTAAGGGGAGCTAGTCGATACTAGCTAGTCGGGAATCCTGATCGTCCATCGATCGGTACCATCGATCGGTAAGGGCAAAACTAGCCTAAACTCAAAACTAACAATTGGCTTTATTTTAAGAGACAATTTATAATATTCTTAGGACCTAAAGATGGAATTAGAGGGATTCACACCTATCCTAACTACTTTGGAGTTAAAAAAGGGAGGGAGTCGCTCCCCAAATTCAAAATCTTTCCACTTGGCAACTCCTTAGGAGTCTAGGAAGCCTGAGAAGAATAAAAACCCTACCTTTCACCCTCCTCTAAATACGTATCAATCTCAGAGAGTTCTGATGCATTCTTAAGAGGAAGAGAGAAAGGGAGGAAGGAGAAGGAAAAGGAGAAGGTGAAGCCCTACATCACTCGTGTGAGGGAAATCGTCAGTAAAGGGCACCGCTGATCAGCAATGATCAACCAACTATTGGTAAAAATCTTAACTCCTGTAGTTCTTAATGTAAACCTGAGTATTCTGTGGAAGGATGTAAGTAGGATGTGATAGATGTTCATTCTTCTTTAATGATGGAATAAATGTAAGTTGCTGGGATAGAGATTACCTCTCTCCAATGAATGGCTTAGTTTAGATAATCAACTTCATGCTTGCTTAGATGGCAGTAGGCTTAGGAGGCATCCCATCATTGGACTATAATTGTCACAACCCATTCTGGAGAATCGGGCATGATATCCCAGTCATCCAAGACACAATTTGAATCTTTTAGTGACTGACAACCAAAATGATTTACCAACAAACTCTATAGTCTACACACACAATATCCACCATAATCAACAGTAGATAATAATAATAATTGTAGCAAAATATCAAAGTTGCAATGGAATCATAATAAAGAATCAGATGCCAACTAATAATACTTAAATATCATAAGTTTGTTATCCATTACATTTGTTCCACAATATTCATAGTGCTACATACATCCCATATTACATAACCAGAGTAAATCCAAATAGGTTCCTATGGATAGGCCAAACCATCTTTTATCTACAGATAGAAAAATCAACAGAATAAAGAGGCTGGCATAGGTCCTGTAGATGCAATTCCTATAGGTACAGCCCTTGACATAATCTCTGAAAGGAACCCCACCACGAGAAGTATCCTCAGCATCAGCGGGATTTATAGCTGCATCGACAATAGCGGTACCTACAAACAAAGCTAAAAAGATTTGATATTGAGGGGTGAGCTCACATCTCAGCTCAGCGAGAAGTTAGGTATCCAATGCGATCCTAGGCAACAATTCATGAATGTAGTACAAAAGCAAATAAACAAGCAATTGTGAGTGTTATACATGTGTGTATCCAAATCATGGTCGATCTATACCCTCGTAAAGATGTAAGACCCGTACTCTACTAATCCAGTCTAATCGTGTCGTGCCAAGTCTTCCCATCATAGCTGGATCGAGTGAACAAACTGTGTGAAGGAACCACAAGGCTAGGTAAGTGATGACCCAAAAATTGTTAAATTTAGTTGTGTGGTCGACTACCTGAACTTGTGTGATCGACCAGTCAATGAACAAAGTGAGACCAGTCAAAATAGGTTATGTGGTCAACGGATTCTGCGACCACACAGTCAACCACACAATCTCAGATAGGACTCCGTGATTGAAAACTTTTCAAATTGAAGGAGGTCTCTTTCTTAATTGAAATAGGATTCTATATGGAGAGTTTATCTCTATAAAGAGGACGTCCCTCTACCCTTTCTCACTCTTTTGGATCAATCTCAAGCCCTAAACCTAAGAGAGAAAGAGAGATAGGAAGAGAAGGAGAAGAAGACTTGGAGAGGAACGCTTAGAGAAGGTTTTGCAGAGAAGAGTTCTATCTCTTTACAGCAAGCTTAAGGTATGAGAAACTTGTCTCTGTAGAGGTAGATCACTTAGGATAGAGTTCCATGGTTAAGTGGAGATGTTAAACCAATGTGGGGTTATTGATCATGTGAATTTTTGAGTAAATCTCAAGGGAGATCTTGGAGAATAGAATAGGGTTAATGGTTAATGAAAAACTGTAATTAAAGGCCATAGAATGACCATAGGATGAACCCTAGTGATGAGCTGAGAAATCGACTCAGGGAAAACTTGGACTGAAAGTGAAAAATTGACCAAACTTTGTGTGGTCGCATCATTGGTCGGCCAATCGACGACTAGTGAGTCGACCACAACTATTCTGGATGTTTCCCAAAAATTGTGTGGTGACATCTATGGTTACATGTAGCACGACTATAGGGTCAACCGCACAGTCTATCGTCGACAAAAAGATGAGACTACAAAATCGACTACTCAGCCATTAAGGGCTCTGTTTTGATTTTTGACTACTGTAACTAGGTACAATCGAATCCTAACTTCAATCCATAAATTTCTTAGGTTTCTAATTGATTCAAAGTGACTTACAAGGCTTTAAAAGATATCAAACATTGGTTACAGGTGAGGAAACAAGACCTAAACTAAAAGACTAATAACAAGCTACCTTTTATTTTATTTTTCTGCTATCTGATATGATGCCATGCCATGATTGATTGTTTGTGCAACTCACATGTCATTCAATACTTGTTATATATCTGCTCATGTATATTTAATTCTATTCACTTATGATATGATGATGCTAGGGATAGGCATGTGCTTGTGTATATGGTTGGTGTGTTGGATGTGAGTGGAGCATCAGGGGGAGGATGTGGTACTGTGGTCTTGGGTTTGGCCATCAGACTTTAGCTCTATCTCTACTTAGTCCTACCCATTGAAATCGAGTATCACCATTACCTTAGGGGAACTAGTATGCCGTAGAGCTTTAGGAGGAGGACGTGGTATTGTGGTCTTGGGTCTGGTCACTAGACTCTAGCTCTATCTCTATGGGCATATTGAGAGATGTTAGGGTAAGGCATTGGATATAAATTATGATGACATCTAGGATTGATTAGTTACAAGCCTAGTTTGTAAGCCTTTGCCAGCGGGGGCTTACGTGTTGGCATGGGTAGGGCATCAGGAGAAGTGTTGATAGTATATGATCTGGACACTTTAGTTCTATCTTTATTCTATGGTGGGTGCATGTGCGATGACAATGGTGTTTGATCCATTAGGCAAATTCATACACTCGTGTATAGAGGTGCGATGACCATCAATCCTTTATGTAGCACAGTTGCAAACTCAAACCAGATTAAAGATATGAATTTAACTACATGCATATGTTTTCACATTGTTTTGTTTTCTCACTGAGCTAGGTTGTGAGCTCGTCCCACGGTACCATTTTCTTTTTAGTTTCTAATGATGCAGGTAATACCATTGAAGACTACATGAATGGACCAACGTATGGATATGTGGAGACTATGGATGAGCAAGCAGTGGAGGACGAATATGACTCATCAAGCGAGTGTTTCAACTATGTTTACGCTTAGTGCTTAACTTTTGTATTTTGATATTTGTAATAGTCTGTTATATTTATGTTTTGATTATTTGGAGATAATGGATTTATTATGTACTTATCATTGTAGACACTCAGTTCATTATTAATAAAGACTTCTGCTATTTATTTTATTACCTCTGATTGTGATGTAGAATGTGTTTGGTTTGGATTGTTGGCACGGTCTTACGAGATCCTGGCTTGAACCATTGGTTTTTATGACGGTTCATCATATTACTGGTTAGTCTAGAATTGGGGTGTGAAACTTAGTATTAGAGCTTTAAGGCTCTGCCAATTAAACCTAAGTACATTCACAAGAGTCTATGAACTGAGTTAGGATAAACTTAAAAGCTTAATACAAATACACTATAAGCACATATGTTGGTTGGGACAGAACTTAAACAAGATAATAATACACATAATTAAAGGTGGAACCATATGTATATACAGATTGAAGAAAAAGAAGATCTAAATGTATCTTGATAAACAAATAACATAGGGTACGGTCTTCAAGCAGAAAATTAAAATATCGAGTTGGTACTCACAAGATGTGGAACTCGATATATGAAAGAGGAAGAAGGAAAATGGCTAATACGTCGAAATCCCTGTCGGGGTAAAGGAAAAGATCTCGGGCCAAATCCAACAAAGATAGGAGATCAATGGCCATACACCAAAAATAAGAATAATTATAAATGAAGATAAAGCTATGCTCCTGGGTGACATGGAGAATAGGAGTGAGATTCGTCACACACTGATCCATCGCCCGCTAAGTATTAAGAAAAGGTTGCAACTTGACCCCTCCACTATCTAGTCAAGAACGGATAATGGGAACTCATTTGAGCAGATGCCAAATAATGATAATTAGACTAGAGCAAATCAAAAGGGTGAACAACCAAGCCACTCCAGCCAATCTACCTAGACTACCAAGTGCTTTGGCCACGATTGTAATGAACTTGGCCTGACAAAATGTAAGAGCAACAAAAGATGATACCAGCTATTCAAGTTGCCATGGGAATCACTACCCAAGTTACCAATGCTATACCAACACCTCTAGGTTAGACCAAGTACAATACTAGTTGGTAACAATACTATATCTCTAGCATCCATTGACCATAACATAGTGCATATTGTACAATAGGTCCCAGTAACACACACCCCATTGTAGAATCTTGGTGCACAACAAGTAGAATATCAAGGTGGTTACCTTTATCAGTCATCGATGTATATGATAGCTATATCATGGTATAATGATCTAACAAAGGTTGAGGAACATTTTCTGAAGATGAAGCTTTGAACATTTATAGCAAAGGGATCAAATCTATTGTGGCCATATATCTAGACAGGTGTATATAAGATGTGGTGTATCGTTGACTTACCCTTATGATTATAGAAGATGCACATACCTGATTCTAAATCATCGTGTCTTGACAGGATACCTTTTCAATTCAACCTGTCAATTGGAGTTGTAGATGTTGTTTCCTTAGAATTAGTCTTGATTATACCAATCTAAGCCTACTCTCATGATCGATAACATGAATAGCGATTTGAACTGAATGAACAGTTAAAGGTTTAATTATCTTGAATGTACATCTTTTCAATTTTATACTTGATTTATTGATGTACCAAACATTTCTCTAGATTTATTCCTATAGTGTATTGACCAATGACATTATATACTCGAAAGAACCTATAACCATGAACCTAAGAGCTATGGAACCTCTACTTCCATGTATTTGGACAACCTTGCAACCTAACGGCCCTTGGTTGTTGGTTCAGTTACCATAGATTTACTCTTAATCCTTCAAATCTAGGTTTATTAAACAAAACAAAATGATCATCATCGTATTGAATTCGAAAGAAAGAAATAAATTACTTTTGGATAAAAATTCTAACCTCCGTTGATAAGATGCTTGATTAATAAGGAAAATTATGGTAGATGATTGGATTCAGATAAATTTCTATAGACAAGAAACCTCAGATGAAGTAATGGAGAATCATTGTTGAGATTGATAGATGGATGGATTTGAGTCATGGCCTCTAAAAGAGCGCATGAGCAAGAAGTGAGAACTATCAAGAGCAGCTAGTAAATTGTAAGACCTGTATCAAACTAACCCGGTCTTACCACCTTGAACCAGGTCTACCCATCATGGTCGAGCCAAATGGATCAAGTACGTGAGGGAGATCGCGATCCCAGGTATTAAACTGACCCAAAAACACTAAAAATAGGGGGAGGGTCACACACCCAGTTAGGCAGGGTCGGACCCCCCAAGATAGAAAGTCAGACCCTGAGTTTTTAACCAGGGGTCGGACATTTTAGAACCAGGGGTCGACGGGATCTCTGACCCCCTCATCGACCCCCAGTCTGTCGACAGAAACCGTGAATTAGGAACTTTCCTAATTTCAATGGGATTCTTTCCTAATCTCAATGGGACTTATTTTGGAAGTTTCTACTCTATAAATAGGACGTCCCTAAGCTTCTTTCACTCCTTTTAGAACCCTAATTGGATTGAGAGAAAGAGAAAGAGAAGAGAAGGAAAGTGGAGAAGAAGATCAAAGAGAAGGCTTCAAAGAAACCAGCCTAATTCTCAGGTATGGATACTATCTCCATGTAATTCTACAGACCTTAGAATAGATAGTGAAGAGGGAATGATCTAGGAGAAACCCAAATCATTCATCCATGGTTAGGTTTTCATGAAAAACCATGGGAGAAATCATAAAAACCATATAAGTGAATGAACTACGGCTCTAGACCATAGAACATGTGTGGAATGGATTATAGAAGCAAGCCACAGGACCCCAAACACGAAGGAATGGACTATAGGATGAAAATTTGACGAAACCCACAGGGGGTCACACGGGGGTCGATGGGCAATCGACCCTACCAGACCCTAACAATCGACCCCCAGTGTTCAAGAAGTCCAGACTGTGGGTGGTCGCACCCAGGGTCGATGGAACCTCCGACCCTGACATCGACCCCCAGTTAACAATTCTTTTAAAATCAGAATTAATTCTAATTAAATTCTATCGACTTGATTATGTCTTCTAGTGATATAGTATTAATATTTAGTTGATTCTTAAAGCTTGAAAGAGGACCTACGATCAAGCAAATGTGAGGGAACAAGACCTAAACTAATTGGTTAATAATAAACTGTTTTATTCTTGAGTCCAATGCCATGATTGATTCTATGCGTGTATGCTTGTTATGTGCATTCAACATGTCATCCAATATTTCTATTATTACTTTTCATGCATATTTAAATTATTGTTTATAACATGATGATAATGATGATGATATAGGCATGTGGATGTATGTGTATGGTTGGTGTGCTTGATGCGAGCGAGTATCAGGGGGAGGTGTCATAGGCGGGGCCTCAGCACTCTAGCTCTATCTCTAACTCAAGTCTTGTCCACTGACATCGTTGTATCGCCATTACCTTAGCAGAACTATTACGTCGTAGGGTATGAGGGGAGGTGGTCTCGGACCGTGTAGTCTCTGACTCTGCCGGGGGGCCTTAGCCCTATCTCTATGGTCATATTGAGGGATGCTGGGGTGAGGCCTTGGATACACTGATTGGCATTATGATTGGTTAGTTGCGAGCCCAGTTTGTGAGCCCTCGCCAGCAGGGGCTTACGTGTTGGTATGGGCAATGGGTACAGCAATAAATGTGACCTTTGCGTGTATATTGTCCATGGTGGGTGCATGTGGAACGACAATAAATGTTACCTTTGGGTGGCTTTACACACTCGTGTATAGAGGTGCGGCATCAATAAATGTGACCTTTGGTCACCTATCCTTTCTATAGCACATTGCAAACTTATTTACCAGACCAAAGATATGAACTGAATGCATGCATATGTTTGTTGCATTGTTTTGTTTGCTCACTGAGCCATGATGTGTGCTCACCCTCTCGACGTCGAATATTTTTAGTTGATGATGCAGGTACTACAGTTGAAGATTATATGAGTGCTCCGGTGTATGCGCGTGTTGCTGCAATGGAAGCCGAAGACTTAGTAGATACGCATGACCCCTCATGCGAGTGCAACTCATGCATATTCTATTAGGATTTTATTTGAATTTATAAAGGGATGTAATTGATATCTTATTTATTTATGTCTCAGTTGATACAACAATAACTTGATATTTTAATTATGATTATTACAGTTAGAGTTCTCAGTTCATTTACTATAAGACTTCCGCTATTGTGTATTTATTCTGATTATGGTTGTAGATGTGCATGGTTTTATTTTTAATGGATATGGCCTATTAGAGATCCTGATTGAACCGTTGGTTTATTAGCGGTTCATCACATCGTTCTGAATGGTACAGAATTTGGGGTGTGACATAAATAGTAGATAGTGCTTGTGTAGAGTTAAAGATGGTTATATCAGTATGAATTTTAACAAAACAGAAGATTTCTAAAAGCATATCTAAGAGTAGATACAAGGATGAAATAAAAAATGGTAGTATTGTTAGTACTCGGTTTAGTACAATAACTATTGAGTTATTTCCAATGTTGAACAAGAGGATTGAGTAAAAACCAAGAGAGTTTAGTGGATTTAATAAGAATATAAGCATATACCCTAATGCTTCTAGGTAGACTTAGGATATGTAGTGAGTAAACAATTAAAAGATGCTTTTTGGGATATATAGAAGAGAGATCAAGGTAGAATAATAGTGATAAAAGATATATAAACTAATGAGTGTTATCACACCCTAATTTCAACTGAACCAGAAGTGTGAGTGAACCGTCTCCAAACCATGGCTCACACCAGGATCTCAATAGACCATGTCAACTAACCATTCAAAGCAAACAACCACAATCAGAGAAATATAAATAGCAACAGAATTTAATAATAAATGAACTGAGTTTCTAATTGTAATTAAATAATTATCTAATTATTCTCAAATCCCAAAACATAAATAAATAATTTACTACATCCGTTTATAGTTAACTGAAAAGGAATAATAATAAATCCTATAAAAACAGACAGAAGGAACACTCGTATGAAGCATCATCTCGTCCTCTACTGTTTGTGTATGTAAAGCAGCTACTATCCCGTACGCTAGGGCAGCCATAAAGTCTTCAATCTGAAAAAGAGAATATATATTTGGGGTGAGCTTACAACTTAGCTCAGTAAAGCACAATACCAATGCAACATACAAAAATACATGAGATAACATTACAATTGGGTAAGGTATAACTTGTAAAATGCTATGGTAAGGTTTGGTGGCCACCCCACCTCCATGCACGAGGGTGTAAGCACACCCAACAGTCAGGCTTTGATCCACACTACTGCTGCTGCCCCACATCACTTACTCTGATATAGAGATAGAGGTAGAGTCTGGCGGGCAGGCAGAGCCACCATCCCATGTCATCCCTCTGATATCCTACACCGCACCAACACCTAAATACCTGTTGGCAAGGGCTTGCAAGTGGGTTTCGTTTTTAACCAGTCCTATATGTCATCACGGTATCTATGGCCCTACCCCAGCGCAGCTCCCTACGACATAGAGATAGGGCTGAGTCTTGTTGGTAGGCGAAGCTACAATCCCACGTCCTCCCCCTAATACCCTATTCGCACCAAGCTCGCTAAGGTAGATGGTGATACGAAAATGTGTTAGTGTAAGGATATATCCAGGTCTACACTCCCCTTTACATTCCACACACTAATGAAAACATTTACATGCCTAAACAATCACATTCCTAGCATACGAGTATGCATGAACAGATAATGAATTTAAATAACAGATGACATATAAAATGCACAGACAATAAACAATAATCACAAATACAATTATGATCACAATGGTTTACTGTCCATTATTAATTAATTAGTTAAGGTTCGGGGTCTTGTCCCTTACCTGACGCGTGATTGCAAGTCTGCTCTGCATCATAGAGTCCACTCACGCCATCGACAAGTCCTACATGATCATATTTATAGATTAAAATTAAGTTGTTAGGGTTACAGTTGGTCAGAACCAAGTCTGGCCAACAATCAGGCTTCAGAAAGCATACCGATCGTGGTATAGGATGAGACTGGTATGTGCCTGCGCTATACACCATAGGACCATACCACAGACTCTTTGTCAAGCCGGTATGTGTTTGTGGTATATACCGTAGGACCATACCGCAGGACTTGAGTCCAGCCGGTATGCCTTGCGGTATGTACCACAGGACCATACCCTAGGACTAAAGTCCGACCAGTATGCCCTGTGGTATAGCATACAGCAGGACCTCTTTGTCCAGTCGGTATAGGTCCAAGAGTTCGTTCTCTGACCTCCTTCTTCCATTGGTCATCGACTTTGTTTCAGGGTCCCTCCTACACCATTCTAAGGTACGGGCACATATTAAATTTAGACTACTGATCATTTAACATCGTAGAACGATGTTTCTATCTTTCTCAGAATGAAGCTCGATGAAACTAGGGTTTTATAGTTCTAGGGTTTTAGATCAATACGCCATTTTACGGCTTTGATCAGTAACCCAAGCATATTACAGAGGTAGAGCACTTATCGATGTTAATCGAGTGATGATGCTCTCCTCCAACATAGAATTACTTCTCGAACAGCCTCCTTCCTCCTTGCTCCTTCTCAGATTTCTTCCAGATGGCTCTAGGGTTTGAGAGTGTTTGGGAAGGATCCAAAGAAAAGGAATGATGCATATATATAGTGGGAGAGCATTCTAGGAAGGTCTCCCACATCTAAAAGGTTTCCTAAACTCGGATTCGTAGTGTGGGACCTACTGGAGTCCGTTTCCACTAGCGAATACATACCGATTGAACATACCAGTTTCACTCTGTGTGAGACCGATACTGAGATCGGTATGTGAAATTTTGATTTTTATGAATCGTTTCTCATACCTAGATGCCGTGGTTCATTACTCGGCCTCGTCTTTTGGTCCGATTATGATTGGGAAACTTATCACGATGTAAACCATAAGTTAAACTGGGTTTTTAGAGTATGGTTTTTACAACTCTACCATCCTTAAAAGAAATTTCCTCCTCAAAATTTGCATGTAGGTCTCACAATTCCCCCACCCTTAAAGGAAATTTCATCCTCGAAATTATACGTAGCTTCAAAGTAAAAAAGATAAGGGAATTCTTGTTGCTTGTCATCCTCCTCCTCCCAAGTGATTTCTTCTACCTCCTGGCCCTTCCAAACTACCTTGACGTAGTGTATAACACGCCTTTGAAGCTACTGTACCTTTCAACTGATTAGCTTGATTGGTGTAAGCACCCCATTTTTGCCATCCCAGCTAAACAAAGCCCTGCGGGCGTGTGGACAACAAAAGGAGAAAGATGATCGGAAGTTTGGATTTTTGACTACGAATTTGAGGAAGTTTTCAATGGGTCCACAGCAAGGTCATGGGTTATAATTTTGCATGGATGCATAGGTCATAGAATTATCTTCGAAATGAGACCAGAATTGCTCAATTCTGATATCAAATGAAGAAGATATGACCATTTTAGTCAGATGATACATATGAGGGAGGTTTATGAAATTATTATAAATAATCCTAGGGGCCTTCGTGCAAATTATCCTAAGTCGGATCGTTTGAATTTCAAATCATCATATCTTGATCATCCAACATCGGATTCAGTTGATCCCAAGACCATTATTCTTCATTCATGATGTTCTACAAAATGGACGTAAAAAATCCCAGGTAGAAGTCACCAGTGGGTCCCACGCAAGCTTGCATGCAAAATTATCGTCAGAACTTCAAAGCTGCATATCTTTTCCGTTCTACATCGGATTCAGGTGATTCCAGTTCCTATATTCCTCATTTTCAATGTTCTACAAAATGAATGCAAAAAATTTGGAATAGAGGCCATCGGAAAATTCCATGCGGGATGACAGCGGAAATGACCCATGAAATGACAAGGAGAGAAAACCCAGTTAATTCCAATCAATCCAGTCAACTCAGTTCAAGCCAGTTTTGGTCCAACCTAGCTCAACCCATATCAGTTTAACTCAGTCAACCTAAGTCAGTCTCAACCCGTTTCGAACCAGTTCATTTATGTGCATAGTATTTATATATATTATATATATTATATACTATATATATATATATATATATATATATATATATATATATATATATATATATATATGTATGTTATTAAATATATGTGTATAATTGTATATAATATATATTATTATATGTAAATGATAATCCAAAAGATTTTGAGAAGAAAAAGGAAAGAGGGGAGAGAGAAACGTGAAAGTGAAGGGGGATTTTGGTTTTGGAGATAATCCAAAAGATTTTTGAGAAAAAAATAGAAAGAGGGGAGAGAAAAAACGTGGAAGAGAAGGGGATTTAGGGTTTTGAGATAATCCAAAAAGATTTTGAGAAGAAAAAGGAAAGAGGGGAGAGAGAAAACTTGAAAGAGAAGGGGATTTAGGGTTTTGAGATAATCCAAAAGATTTTTGAGAAAAAAAAGGAAAGAGGAGAGAGAAAAAACGTAGAAGAGAAGGGGATTTAGGGTTTTGAGATAATCCAAAAAGATTTTGAGAAGAAAAAGGAAAGTGGGGAGAGAGAAAACGTGAAAGAGAAGGGGATTTAGGGTTTTGAGATAATCCAAAAGATCTTGAGAAGAAAAAAGGAAAGAGAGAGGAATAAAAGAAAAAAAAGAAAAGAAAAAAGGATTCCCCTTCACGTTTTCTAGAAAGAAAACGTGAAAGAGAGAGAGGAGAAAGAAAGAAAGAAAAAAAGGAAGGAAAGAAAAAGGGAAAAAAAATATTTTTTAGAAAAAAGGATCTTCTAGAAAATGAGTGAAAAATTATAAATAGGCAAGAGGAGGATCCTTTTTTCCAGAGCAGAGGAGAGGGGAACGTGGGTGAGAGAGAGAAACATGAGTGAGAGAGAGAAAACATGAGAGAGGAAGAAAGAAAGAGAGAGAAAAGAGAAAAGAAAGAAAAGAGAAGAAGAAAAGAGAGAAAGAGAAGAGAGAAAGAAGTAGAAGAGAGGAAAAGGAGGATTCACATTCAAAGGGGATTGATACAACCCCCAATCACCCTTCATCAACGGTTTCGCTCGATTTGAGCCCAAGGTTAGTACTCTAAACAAATTTAGAGGTCGTTATAATGCCCGAATGCCAATTTTGCTTGAAAAAGGCTAATTTTCATGAAATCTCAATCATGAATGCTCTATTACATGCTTGTTAATGTTAGGATGCCTATGTCTAACATTTTTCATGAATGATAATTTGTCTGAGCTATTCAATGATGAATTTTTGATTGATATACAATGATGTTTGAGGTTTTTTGTAAATTTCATAAAGTGATTTTCTGTTCTGAAAATTCCAGATTTAGGGTTCAAACTTAGGACGTACATCATATGTATTTTTTCTAAGATTTTGAAGCCCAAAATTTTATGGGAGTCTCTCTGATATGATAGAAGACTACCCTAAAAATTTCGTTCCATTTGGAATTGGGGAAATATATCAAAACATTTGTCTTTGACATTGCTATTTTTCTCGGATGTAATGCAATCCTCCATCGGAAAGTCTCTAGACAAAGGCCTTATGGCCATAATCAGAAAATCCACTTAACATGAACTTTTTAGACATGAAAGTCTTCTAAAAAATAGCACTGGTTTCATATT
Source organism: Protea cynaroides (assembly GCA_028583415.1). NCBI lineage: Eukaryota > Viridiplantae > Streptophyta > Magnoliopsida > Proteales > Proteaceae > Protea > Protea cynaroides. Next base: position 66,036,002 of record CM053273.1, read on the forward strand.
TTTTCCATTTTTCGTTGAATTGATATCAATTTTTAAGTTCATAGTGCTTTGATTTCAGATCTGTCATGATGTGTTGATTTGCATGATTGAAAAGAGTCATTTTTCACAAAGAAAATATACTGTTTTAACTTGTTTTTCTTAATGAAATTTTAGATCAGACAGTTATCTACATAGATATAAGTCTGTATTTAATTTTCATTAAGAATAGAATTTTATTTGGAATTTATGGTGCAACTGGTCATAAATCTGGAACAGACCTGACCAATGTATTTGCCTGTACTTGGGGAATATTTTCGACCTGCCTATGGTCTCTTTTAGGATTAACTTCCTTGAGACAAAATGTTGGCCTCTGAGTATTTTTTCCAGGGATATCTTTTAAGAATTTTTTGAGTAAGTACAGTGCCCTATGTGCCCATTTTGGTCCAGCCTGACAAAGCTGTCATCTTACTACGTGTTCCATCATGTTTTGATTGATTCTCATATGCTTTGGTTGTTTCTCACATTCCATATTTGATGTTATATTTATTCACATGCTATGTTCGGATGCTCGTATGCATACACTACTATAATTGGAATGGTCACACTGCCATAATTGGAATGGTCACACTTCCATAATTGGAATGATCACACTGCCATAATTGGAATAATCACATTGTCATGATTGGAATGTTATACATGCTTATTGCCATATTTGTCTGCTACACTTGCTCACATGCTATATTGGATGATTACTTCCATGTTTGGATGCACACTTACCATGTTTGTATTGATTCACATGTTCACTTGCCATTTTTGACGGATGTGTTGCTAAATTTGAATATATTTCCAACATGCTATATTTGGATGCTTACACTGCTATATTTAAGCTCACATTGCTATGTTAGATTGTTTACATTGTACAACAACTAGGGCAAGATACACCCTAAAATGGAAATAATTGAACAATTAGGGTAAAAAAAACCCTAAAAATGGAAAAATAGCAATTAGGGTAGAAAATCCTAAAAAATGAAAATCACAATGAAAAGGGATAGGAAACCCTAAAAACCTAAAAATGGAAACAATTAAAAATGGTAGGAATTTAGGTCTCATCCCTAGATCCTATTAACAAAAATAGAAAGAATTTGGTACACATCCCAAATAAAAATGGTAGGAATTTAGGTCTCATCCCTAGATCCTATTAACAAAAATAGAAAGAATTTGGTACACATCCCAAATAAAAATAGTAGGAATTTAGGTCTCATCCCTAGATCCTATTAACAAAATTAGAAATGATTTGGTACACATCCCAAATAAAAATGGTAGGAATTTAGGTCTCATCCCTAGATCCTATTGACAAAAATGGAAGGATTTTGGTACACATTCCAAATCCGACTCTCACAAATTTCGAACTACGTCGTACCTGATTTCTAGGGCAAACCCTAGAATACGTAGGCAATTTGGGAATCCCAAATACGGTACAAAGCCACCCATCAACCATACATCCAGCATAAACTTCAACTTGAACAAAAAATCTAATTGAAGCACATGCATAAATCACTTCCATAATCTTTAATCACACAACCCATTTTCGAACTACGTTTTTGGACTTGATTTCCAGGATTGGAATACGTAGGTAGTTTGAGATGTCTTACACATCTCAGATTCAGTCCAAGACCAAACCATCTTTGGTCCGGTTCACTGTATAATATTGTACATTACATTTGCTTGTTTATTTACTTTAAAACATGATTGGCTGAACCCTAGGTTAGAACAACTTAGCAACTTGGTTTAGGACATCCCCCATTGAACCCTAGTCATCCAATTGACCAAGCACAGTCAAAATTAGAATATAAGGAAAGTTTAGGAGGCCGATATTGATCGGGTGGTTTGGGTGCCTAACACCTTCCCATAACCGTACCCTGAATACTTACCCGATCTCTTGCAGACCAAAGAACCGATACATTGGGTCACGAGTCAATAGAAGTCTTACCTTAGGGTGAGGCTACATTTTTAGAGGTCCTAGACCTTAATCTAGGTGGCGACTCCAACAGAACAAATCGATCTTCATCGATACAGGATACACATTTCCATCCCGAGGAGGATCACGTCGATTTCTCATTGTCCTCACAGTGGCGACTCCGCTGGGGATTAATATTCAGACTCCTAGGATACTTTCCTTATATTGATTTTTTGATGCTAGATCTAGGGTACTATATTTATTGTTTGTACATATTGCTTTGGGGGGAATGGGTTCAGTCACACTTTCGTGCGAGTAGCCGAACCGGGTCCCATGCATGTGGGGCAGCCCGCTAGGAGAAACACACAACCTTGGCCTGTACTTTGTAAGACCACGACCGGCGAGCAGCCTCTAATGAGCGTTTCTTGGGTCCGCCTGGGAATGCGTTATGCTACTCCACGTCGCTTGGATCCTTGCAACATAGTATATAAAGGGATTGGGGGCCCATTATTCATCGAGCATTCGGTGATAGGTTACCCCATCCTCGTCAAGGTGGCCTTTTCTGTCCTAACCTAGTTTGAGCCATATGTATGTTATTTTTGGTCCATCTTTGAACCAACATGGTAAAATCTACTCGATCATAATATTTACATCCGAGACGTCGAAGTTCTGCCCGTTTTTGTCCTTGACTTGTCAACATGTTTGGATCCACACTTGAGTATTCTTGTCTCTCACTTGTTGGGAGCGTGAGGGTTACGTATACCCGCATACACAATAGTGTGGGTGGTCTGTACACGCCCTCCATCGTACAAAGCTCATTGTGTTGACCGTTCAATATTGATACGTCAATCTCAAAAAAACGATCAGAAAATCTTCATCATGGTATAGATACTGTGATCAAGTAGAAATTTACCGGTTTTTTCAATCATGAACCACTTTTGTCATCCATCATGAAAACTATAAATAAGCATATCCGTTTCAATTTCTTGAAATTTGATGAACCACATGGTCGAACCTTGGTGCTACAATGATCCATTCGGAATCTTGAGGCCCCAAGACCAATCATGGGGTTATTCAAATACAAATAAATTGTTACAGATGATGTCTAATGGTCGGTTTTCATGAAGGAGCTAACTTTGTTTGGTCGAGTCAGCTTGTATGTGTATGTGTATTCTTCTCGTGTCCAGTCACTTCTGAGTCTTAACCTTCGTTCATTGTTTATATAAAAATAAAATTAAAAAAAAAAAAAAAAAAAAAAAAAAAAAAAAAAAAAAAAAAAAAAAAAAAAAAAAAAAAAAAAAAAAAAAAAAAAAAAAAAAAAAAAAAAAAAAGAAAGAAAGGTTGAACTAGGGAGGATATAATTGTCTAGACTTAAGAGAACACCTGAGTGTGTAGACAAAGCATCCACTCTTATTACATCCTCTCATAAGAAGGTCTCATCATCACCGGTTCATGTCTCGGTTCATGGTCATAAGGAGGACTTTTGTACCTCAAAATGTTGGAATGGTTAGAAGACAGTATATTGAGAGCCCAAATATTTCAGAGCGAAATTGAATTCCAAGATCGGAGTTAAGGAATCCAAGAGATTAGAAAGCTGAATCATAGATTCTGAGAGATTACATGTTTCTTTCCCATACTAGCATACCTGCCAAATTTAAATGGAAAAAATCGAGATTTGAAAGCATTTCATTCACCCTTGGCGACTGAACCACTTTGACCGACGGAGTGTTGACTCCCAAATTACTTTCATCACCCAAGGTGACCCAAACTCAAAGGAGTAGCCCTTGAACCTTCAAGAATGTCCCACCCACCTCCCAAAATCCAGGATGAAAAGGAAGACCATGTGGTCAATTATATCCCAAAATTAAGGTAGCCTGAAAATGAACTTCATGTGCACCCTAAACTGGGGCAAAACCAAAATGTCAGTGTACCATAAATTGGGGTACAACAAAAATATCAATGCACCATAAACTGGGGCATAATTAAAGTGTTAATGGATTCAAAGTGGGGCAAACCAAAAAGGTGATGGACCAACTGGGGTATAGGTCAGAGTTTCATGACATCCAAACTGGGGCATAAGATTGGAATACATTTAACCCAAATTGAGGCATTGGCCAAGTGAATGTCAAACCCAAATTGGGGCATAAATCAAAATGATAATAGACCCAAGAGGGGTTTATCTCAAGATGGAAAGGGTCAAACACATGTCGATAGATAGGCGTAATGGGCCTTACTAGCGAAAGTCTGAACGGAGATTCGGTCCTACAACCAATCATAAGTTGGCGTCAATGATGTCGTATCCAATTGGGGTAACTCGGTGAATTACTTATTTAAACTGGCTGCCATTGGTATCTGATAGGTCATCTATGTTTGGGCTTAAGTTCGATATGTCTGTAGACGGTCTAGTCCAAAATGCTTTGAAAAAAATGAACAATAATTATCTCATTTGAGACATCAACAACAGTGCTTTACTACTTCCAATCAATTCCTTCCCAGTTTGATATTTCTTCCTCTTCCATGTCCGTTGCTAATTCTGACTCTGATGACGATTGAGATGAAGGACCACAACCTGAACTTCTACTCCACCGACCTTTAGAGAAATGAAAGCTCAACACACACGTGAAAGTTATAGATGATTAAGTTGAAGTCATGCAAGCATTCTCAAAGATACAAGTTGGTACATCAAAATGTCATCCCATTTGGTCAATTTACAGAAAGAATTTTTTATGGGATATTTCTACATACAAGGACCATTCAAGTGATCAAGTCTTCTACAAGTGCATAAAGTCTACAGACATAAAACATGCTATAGATCAACCTCAAAGTCAAAGATGAGCTCAAAAAAAAAAAAAAGAAAAAAAAAAGAAATAAAAGAAAGAAAAGAAAAAAAGGAAGAAAGAAAAGAAAAAAAAAAGAAAAAAAAAGAAAAAAAAAAAAAAAGAAAGAGTTATACAAAATAATGAGGTTGGTTAGCATACTACATTGGAACAATGATGGTGGACAAGTTCAACTATGGTGCATAGACATGAAGCAACTACTTTGAAACACTAATGATGAGTGAGTTTGATTACAAGGCATGTACATGGGGCAACTCCTTTGGAGCCCTGCTGATGGACGAGTTCAGTTATAGAGCAATAAGACAATTGGTACTTGTACAATGACATATAGACACCATTTCTTAGAACCTGATTGGAGACCTGATCGTTTGTTGTGATTCACGTTGTGTGTTGAGCTGGATTTTTGATATTGGTCACTACATCCCGCCCATACAAGGGGTGGTCTCATCACTTTGTTGTCATCAGAGGATTTTTCTTTTCGGCTAAAGACTCTCTCTCCCGTCCATCAATCTGACGGTCTTCCACAGAGTCTACATTACATGCCCTTACTTCAAATGTCACAAAATTTTATGGTATTGTTTCTTGTGAACATATCGTCTTGTTATGCATAAATATTGTTCAATAAATCTGACTGGAATATCTATCTGTCGTTCATCATTTCGACGGCGTCCAAGAATTCCATAGTCCTTTGTTGCTAGCCAATAAAATGGCATCGCCTAGTGGAGATCAAGCCATTCTACATAAACAACCAAACACTCTCCCAATGGCAGACCTATTGGACAGTTTCTTATCTGTCCATCTGGACCTTCGTCGTCATACTTGTATACAGACTTAAAGGATTTGGGCCCAAATGTGGTTGTAACCGATTCAGCATCGGAGCATAGCTTGTTGAAACTTGTTTTCTATCTGAGTGATACCAAGAGGAGAAAGCATTCTTTGACGTTTTTTCTAAAGATTAGTGTAGGGTTGCATCTCCTTAAGGTTATTTCTATTGATGACTCAAAAGTCGCCTGTCTATCAATGTGTGCAGACTTGAACTTAGACACTGGGGCAAAATCACCCATTTATCCAAACATCATGAGTTTAGTTGAGCCCCTTGTTTGAAACTCTAGCTGAGTTCATTTGCATGTAAGAGAAAGATGACTCATACAAATTTGAGTCGTTATCATCATTTGCCCCTCATTAAAATGACCTGATTGCCCTTTGATCAAAGTGAAAACCCATATAAATTTGGCAGGAATGCAGAACATATCAAAATTGCCTTTTAAAGAAAAGAAACATGTTTCTCTCAGTCTAGATTAAGTCAAATCAAGGAAAGTCGATCAAATCATTATCTCTAGTTCCTCTGGGATTCTAAGCAATGTTAGTGGACAAAGTGCAGATGCTGAGCCCCATTGTGGCTACCTCAATATTTATGGAAAGTTCAACCCATTTTGGGAGTGAAGAAAGATGAAGAAAGGAATTGAAAAGAACAAGAAAAAGAAAAAGAAAAAAAAAGAGAGAAAAGGAAAGAAATGTGAAAGTACAGAGAAGAAAGAAGACTGAATGAAAGCAGAATTAGAATGGAAAAGAGAACAAGATTCAAGCAAAGAAAAGAAAGAAAGAAAGATCATGGAAAGAGAGAAAAAAAAACCCGTCCCGAACTACGCGGAACCTGATTCTGGAGGGACGGAAATCCCAAAGGATACGTAGGCAATTTGGGACACCCCAAATTCGGTCCAAGGGCTACACATCCAAAGGCTACACAGCCAAAGGCTATACATTCAGAGGTTACAAATTCAGAGCACAAAGCACAGTTACAGTTACATCATGAGCGGTCTTGAGCTAAAGTCACAGACCCGATGGGGTCGCTACTCAAGGAGCTTGACATCTACAGTTACACCATGAGCGGTCTTGAGCCAAAGTCACAGACCTGATAAGGTCGCTACTCAAGGAGCTTGACATCTACATTTTTTTGTTGTACAGTGTAAAAAAAAAAAAAAAAAAGTTTACAGCATCAATTAAAGGGAACAATGTTATAATCCAGATCAAGTGCAGAATAATGCAAAAATGGGCCACTTTTGTCTTCGGTCTCAATTGCCCACAATCTCGGCCGAAGAGGGGCATCTGTAAGCACCCCATTTTTGCCATCCCGAAGCTAAACAAAGCCTCACGGGCGTGTGGACAAAAAAGGAGAAAGATGATCGGAAGTTTGGATTTTTGACCGCAAATTTGAGGAAGTTTTCAATTGGTCTGTGAATTTGAGGAAGTTTTCAATGGGTCCACAGCAAGGTCATGGGTTATAATTTTGCATGGATGCATAGGTCATAGAATTATCTTCGAAATGAGACCAGAATTGCTCAATTTTGATATCAAATGAAGAAGATATGACCATTTTAGTCAGATGATACATATGAGGGAGGTTTATGAAATTATTATAAATAATCCTAGGGGCCTTCGTGCAAATTATCCTAAGTCGGATCGTTTGAATTTCAAATCATCATATCTTGATCATCCGACATCGGATTCAGATGATCCCAAGACCATTATTCTTCATTCATGATGTTCTACAAAATGGACGTAAAAAATCCCAGGTAGAAGTCACCAGTGGGTCCCACGCAAGCTTGCATGCAAAATTATCGTCAGAACTTCAAAGCATCATATCTTTTCCGTTCTACATCGGATTCAGGTGATTCCAGTTCCTATATTCCTCATTTTCAATGTTCTACCAAATGAATGCAAAAAATTTGGAATAGAGGCCATCGGAAAATTCCATGCGGGATGACAGCAGAAATGACCCATGAAATGACAAGGAGAGAAAACCTAGTTAATTCCAATCAATCCAGTCAACTCAGTTCAAGCCAGTTTTGGTCCAACCTAGCTCAACCCATATCAGTTTAACTCAGTCAACCTAAGTCAGTCTCAACCCGTTTCGAACCAGTTCATTCATGTGCATAGTATTTATATATAATATATATATTATATTATATATATATATATATATATATATATATATATATATATATATATATATGTATGTATGTTATTAAATATATGTGTATATATGTATATAATATATATTATTATATGTAAATGATAATCCAAAAGATTTTGAGAAGAAAAAGGAAAGAGGAGAGAGAGAAACGTGAAAGTGAAGGGGGATTTTGGTTTTGGAAATAATCCAAAAGATTTTTGAGAAAAAATAGAAAGAGGGGAGAGAAAAAACATGGAAGAGAAGGGGATTTAGGGTTTTGAGATAATCCAAAAGATTTTGAGAAGAAAAAGGAAAGAGGGGAGAGAGAAAACTTGAAAGAGAAGGGGATTTAGGGTTTTGAGATAATCCAAAAGATTTTTGAGAAAAAAAGGAAAGAGGGGAGAGAAAAACGTGGAAGAGAAGGGGATTTAGGGTTTTGAGATAATCCAAAAAGATTTTGAGAAGAAAAGGAAAGTGGGGGAGAGAGAAAACATGAAAGAGAAGGGGATTTAGGGTTTTGAGATAATCCAAAAGATCTTGAGAAGAAAAAGGAAAGAGAGATGAATAAAAGAAAAAAAGAAAAGAAAAAGGATTCCCCTTCACGTTTTCTAGAAAGAAAATGTGAAAGAGAGAGAGGAGAAAGAAAGAAAGAAAAAAGAAGGAAAGAAAAGAAAAAGGAAAAAAAAAATATTTTTTAGAAAAAAGGATCTTCTAGAAAATGAGTGAAAAATTATAAATAGGCAAGAGGAGGATCTTTTTTTCCAGAGCAAAGGAGAGGGGAACGTGGGTGAGAGAGAGAAACATGAGTGAGAGAGAGAAAACGTGAGAGAGGAAGAAAGAAAGAGAGAGAAAAGAGAAAAGAAAGAAAAGAGAAGAAGAAAAGAGAGAAAGAGAAGAGAGAAAGAAGCAGAAGAGAGGAAAAGGAGGATTCACATTCAAAGGGGATTGATACAACCCCCAATCACCCTTCATCAACGGTTTCGCTCGATTTGAGCCCAAGGTTAGTACTCTAAACAAATTTAGAGGTCATTATAATGCCCGAATGCCAATTTTGCTTGAAAAAGGCTAATTTTCATGAAATCTCAATCATGAATGCTCTATTACATGCTTGTTAATGTTAGGATGCCTATGTCTAACATTTTTCATGAATGATAATTTGTCTGAACTATTCAATGATGAATTTTTGATTGATATACAATGATGTTTGAGGTTTTTTATAAATTTCATAAAGTGATTTTCTGATCTGAAAATTCCAGATTTAGGGTTCAAACTTAGGACGTACATCATATGTATTATTTCTAAGATTTTGAAGCCCAAAATTTTATGGGAGTCTCTCTGATATGATAGAAGACTACCCTAAAAATATCGTTCCATTTGGAATTGGGAAAATATATCAAAAAATTTGTCTTTGACATTGCTATTTTTCTCGGATGTAATGCAATCCTCCATCGGAAAGTCTCTAGACAAAGGCCTTATGACCATAATCAGAAAATCCAGTTAACATGAACTTTTTAGACATGAAAGTCTTCTAAAAAATGGCACTGGTTTCATATTTTTTCCATTTTTCGTTGAATTGATATCAATTTTTAAGTACATAGTGCTTTGATTTCAGATCTGTCATGATGTGCTGATTTGCATGATTGAAAAGAGTCATTTTTCACAAAAAAAATATACTGTTTTAACTTGGTTTTCTTAATGAAATTTTAGATCAGACAGTTATCTACATAGATATATGTCTGTATTTAATTTTCATTAAGAATAGAATTTTATTTGGAATTTATGGTGCAACTGGTCAAAAATCTGGAACAGACCTGACCAATGTATTTGCCTATACTTGGGGAATATTTTCGACCTGCCTATGGTCTCTTTTAGGATTAGCTTCCTTGAGACAAAATGTTGGCCTCTGAGTCTTTTTTCCAGGGATATCTTTTAAGAATTTTTTGAGAAAGTACAGTGCCCTATGTGCCCATTTTGGTCCAGCCTGACAAAGCTGTCATCTTGCTACGTGTTCCATCATGTTTTGATTGATTCTCATATGCTTTGGTTGTTTCTCACATTCCATATTTGATGTTATATTTGTTCACATGCTATGTTCGGATGCTCGTATGCATACACTACTATAATTGGAATGGTCACACTGCCATAATTGGAATGGTCACACTGCCATAATTGGAATGATCACACTGCCATAATTGGAATAATCACATTGCCATGATTGGAATGCTACACATGCTTATTGCCATATTTGTCTGCTACACTTGCTCACATGCTATATTGGATGATTACTGCCATGTTTGGATGCACACTTACCATGTTTGTATTGATTCACATGTTCACTTGCCATTTTTGACGGATGTGTTGCTAAATTTGAATATATTTCCAACATGCTATATTTGGATGCTTACACTGCTATATTTAAGCTCACATTGCTATGTTAGATTGTTTACATTGTACAACAACTAGGGCAAGATACACCCTAAAATGGAAATAATTGAACAATTAGGGTAAAAAAACCCTAAAAATGGAAAAATAGCAATTAGGGTAGAAAATCCTAAAAAATGAAAATCACAATGAAAAGGGATAGGAAACCCTAAAAACCTAAAAATGGAAACAATTAAAAATGGTAGGAATTTAGGTCTCATCCCTAGATCCTATTAACAAAAATAGAAAGAATTTGGTACACATCCCAAATAAAAATGGTAGGAATTTAGGTCTCATCCCTAGATCCTATTAACAAAAATAGAAATAATTTGGTACACATCCCAAATAAAAATGGTAGGAATTTAGGTCTCATCCCTAGATCCTATTAACAAAATTAGAAATGATTTGGTACACATCCCAAATAAAAATGGTAGGAATTTAGGTCTCATCCCTAGATCCTATTGACAAAAATGGAAGGATTTTGGTACACATTCCAAATCCGACTCTCACAAATTTCGAACTACGTCGTACCTGATTTCTAGGGCAAACCCTAGAATACGTAGGCAATTTGGGAATCCCAAATACGGTACAAAGCCACCCATCAACCATACATCCAGCATAAACTTCAATTTGAACAAAAAATCTAATTGAAGCACATGCATAAATCACTTCCATAATCTTTAATCACACAACCCATTTTCGAACTATGTTTTTGGACTTGATTTCCAGGATTGGAATACGTAGGCAGTTTGAGATGTCTTACACATCTCAGATTCAGTCCAAGACCGAACCATCTTTGGTCCGGTTCACTGTATAATATTGTACATTACATTTGCTTGTTTATTTACTTTAAAACATGATTGGCTGAACCCTAGGTTAGAACAACTTAGCAACTTGGTTTAGGACATCCCCCATTGAACCCTAGTCATCCAATTGACCAAGCACAGTCAAAATTAGAATATAAGGAAAGTTTAGGAGGCCGATATTGATCGACCGGTTTGGGTGCCTAACACCTTCCCATAACCGTACCCTGAATACTTACCCGATCTCTTGCAGACCAAAGAACCGATACATTGGGTCACGAGTCAATAGAAGTCTTACCTTAGGGTGAGGCTACATTTTTAGAGGTCCTAGACCTTAATCTAGGTGGCGACTCCAACAGAACAAATCGATCTTCATCGATACAGGATATACATTTCCATCCCGAGGAGGATCACGTCGATTTCTCATTGTCCTCACAATTGGTACTACTTCGAAGGTCAAGTCTTCTGTCAAATCTGGGGGATCCGTAACTAGAATATGCGAGGGGTCTCTCACATACTTTTTCAATAGGGATATGTGGAACACATTGTGAACACTGGACATCGCTGGTGGCAATGCAAGTTGATAGGCCACGTTGCCACATCGGGACAGAATTTCATATGGTCCCACATATCTAGGACACAGTTTTCCTTTCTTTTCAAACCATTTCAAGACTCTGACTAGTGATATCTTTAAGAACACCTTATCACCAACAATGAATTCGAGGTCTCGACATCTATTATCAACATAGTGCTTTTAATACACTTGAGCTGTCTTCACTTTTTCCTACGATCCGTCTTTCTCCAACCTCATTTCATAACAATGGCGTCTGAAATTTCTTACCATACAAGGCCTCATATGGAGCCATTTGTATTGTAGCCTGGTAGCTATTATTGTAGGCAAGCTCGATGAGTGAAAGCTTCTCATCCTAAGCTCCCTTGAAATCAATAGCACATGCTCGAAGCATGTCTCCTAGGATCTGGATGGTCCTCTCTGACTGACCATCAGTTTGAGGGTGGAAGGCTGTACTGAACTTCAATTTTATCCCCATGGCCTTCTATAGTCCCTCCTAGAACTTAGATGTAAAACATGGATCTCTGTCAGATACTATACTCTCTGGCACACCGTGGAGTCTGACTATATTGTCCACATATAATTTTGTACCTGTCCATGGTGTATTGTGGTCTGATAGGGATAAATCTTGCTATCTTGGTGAGGCGATCTATAATTATCCAAACCGCATTCACTGACCTTGTAGTCATAGGCAGGCCAGTGACGAAGTCCATGGTAATACAATCCCATTTCCATGCTGGCTCAGGTATTGGCTGCAATAAACCTTCTGGTCTCTGTCTCTCTGCTTTAACTTGCTGGCAGTCTAAACATTGGAAGACATATCTAGCCACATCTGCTTTCATACTCCTCCACTAGTACAGCCTCTTCAGGTCATGGTACATCTTAGTGCTTCCAGGATGTATTGAGTATGGGGTGGAGTGAGCTTCCAACATATTTTGATTTTTTATTTCAGAATCCTTATTCTCAGGTATGCACAAATGTCCACAATACTTGAGTACCTTGTCTGCATCCAAGGTGAAATCAGGATTGGCTCGACCCTTTTCCAAATCTTCTTGCACTTTCCTGAAGTATGGGTCTTGTAAGATTGCCGCATTTACCTCCTCTGTTAGGTCAGGAAAAATCTTCGGTGCTACAAACATAAGGGTAAACTTTTGTATCAAGCCTTGCTCCACTGGATCATCTGCCGACTTTAGTAAGAGCTGCTCCTGATTCTCCATTATGCCAGAAACTGCAGCACACAATGTAGTGTTTGTACTCAGCCCTGCTTCAAGGTTCGATGCCCATTTCCTACTTAGAGCATCTGCTACAACATTTGCTTTACCTAGGTGATATTGAATGTCATAGTTGTAGTCTTTGAGTAATTCTAACCACCTCCTCTGCCTCATGTTCAAGTCCTTTTGGATGAAAAGATATATCATGCTTTTGTGGTCAGACTTAATATGAAATTTCTCACCATACAGGTAGTGCCTCCAAGTTTTGATAGCATGAATGATTGTCGCTAATTCTAGATCATGTATAGGATAGTTCTTCTCATGCTCCTTCAGTTGTCTTGAGGCGTAGGCGATCACCTGTTCTCCTTGCATCAGCATACTTCCCAGTCCCAAACCCGAAGCATCTGTATACAATGTGAATAAAAGGCTTGGGGCAGGAATAGCCAATATAGGTGCTGAAACCAGTCTTGACTTCAGTGTCTGGAAGGATTTCTCAAATTCTTCCATCAATATGAACTTCTCCCCCTTCTTGGTCAACCTGGTAAGTGGAATGACAATCTTGGAATAATCTTCCATAAATCTTCTATAATATCCTGCTAGGCCTAGGAAGCTAAGAATTTCAGCAACTGTCTTTGGCGCTTCCCATCCTACTATGGCTGCAATCTTGCTTGGGTCCACCTTGATTTCTTTAGTAGATACCACGTGACCCAATAAGGCCACTTCGTCTAGCCAAAATTCACACTTCTTAAACTTTGCATAGAGCTTCTCTCTTCTTAGTCTCTGTAATGCCGCTCTCAAGTGCATTGCATGCATTTTCTTGTCTTTAGAGTAGACCAAAATTTCATCTATGAATACGATAACTGATGTGTCCAACATGTCATGGAACACTCAGTTCATCAGTTCTATAAACGATGCAGGTGCACTGGTCAACCCAAAAGACATCACAAGGAACTCGTAGTGCCCATACCTTGTCCTGAAAGCTGTCTTGGAAATGTCCGCCTCCTTGATCTTGAGTTGATGATATCCTAACCTCAGATCAATCTTTGAGAACACACTTGGCCCTTGCAGTTGATCAAACAAGTCATCTATTCTAGGTAGTGGGCATTTATTCTTGATAGTAAGCTTGTTTAATTCTCGATAGTCCATACAAAGACGTACGCTACCATTTTTCTTCTTGACAAATAGCTTAGGTATTCCCCAAGGTGATATACTTGGCCTTATGAATCCCTTGTCCAATAATTCTTGTAGCTGGGCCTTCAACTCCTTCAACTCTATAGGAACCATCCTCTAGGGTGCTCTAGAAACGGGCACTACCCCTAGTAGAAGATCTATCACAAACTCAGTCGCCCTATCTGGTGGTAATCTGGGTAGGTCTTCTGGGAACACATCAGGAAACTCTCATACTACCTCGTTGTCTTCCATCTTTAGCAAGTCAACAGTCATATCCATAACTGAAATGAGGAGTCCTACTCTCCCCTTCTCTAGGCACTTCTTTGCTTTTAGGACTGAGAGTATAAGCTTCCTCTGTAGGACCCGCACGCTACGAACCCGGTCTAACCTTACGTTCTCGTGTTGCGACCAGTATTTTCATCATAATCGGCTAGAGTGAACCAATTGTATGAAGAACCACAAGATAAGGTAAGCAACAAGTCAAATTTAATTGGCGTGGTTGACTGGTTAAGTTTGTATGGAAGAAACCAGTCAAAAACTAAAAACCAGTAAATTTTGGACATGTGGTGGTAGTTTTGAGGGGTGTAGTCGATACGTGTGGTCACACATGAGACCACACACATGAGACCACACATATGAGACCACACAACATGTGGTCGCATATTTTGGACGTGTGGTTGACGAATTCTGCGACCCCACGTGCGACCACACGATACTGAACAGACTCTTTGTTTAGGAAACTTTCCTAATTTGAGGGGGGACTCTTTCCTATTTAAAATGGGACTCTATATGGATGTTTTCCTCTATATAAGGGACGTTCCTTAGCCTCTCTCACTCTTTTAGAACTCAAACTGAAACCCTAAACCTAAGAGAGAAAGAGAAAGGAAGAGAAGGGGAAGAAGGAGATTTGGAGAAAAAGCTTGGAGAAGAAGGTTTTGTAGAGAAAAGTTCTTTTTCTCTATAGCAAGCTTAAGGTATGGACATGAATTTATGGTGTAGCTCAGATAGAATAGGTTCTTTTCAAGTTGATGTCTTAAATCTAATGAAATGATTTCAGTTATGGAATTTCTAAGAAAAACCATAAGAAAATAGGTTAGGAATAATTGATAATGAGAAACTATAGATAATGGTCATAGGATAATCATAGGATGAACCCAAGTGATGAGCTGAGGGATCGACTCAGGAAGAATTCAGATTGAGATGAAAAAAATTGACCAAACATCATGTGATCGCAACCTGTGGTCGATCACAGAGTGACCAGAGGTTCGACCACAGCTATTCGGGAAGTTCCCAGGAAAGGTGTGGTCGCATGGTGTGAATGCAACCACAGGGTTCGACCAACAGTGTGTGGTCTCATATATTGTGACCACAGGTTTGACCATACGTGCGACCACACGATAACAACAAGCATATTTTGAGATAATAAAAGGTTTTTGACTACTGTAAGTTGGTAAACTTGAACCCTAACTTAAATACATTAATTGTTTAGGTTCCTAATAGATTCAAAGTGACTTTCAAAGCTTGGGAGAGGAACAAACATCGATTAAAGGTGAGGGAACAAGACCTAAACTAATTAGATAATAACAAACTGTTTATTTATTTACGTCCAATGCCATGATTGATTCTATGCTTGTATGCTTGTAATGTGCATCTCACATGTCATCTAATATTTTTTTTATTATTATTGCTCATGCATATTTAATTCTGTTTATTTATAACATGATGATGATGATGATGCTAGGAATAGGCATGTGATTGTATATGTGTGGTTGATGTGTTGGATGCGAGTGGAGCATCAGGGGGAGGACGTGGCATGGTGGTCTTTGACCTCGTCACCAGACTCTAGCTCTATCTCTACTCAAGTCTTGACCACTAACATTGTCGTATCGCCATTATCTTAGCAGAACTATTACGTCGTAGGGCATCAGGGGAGGTGGTATCGGACCGTATGGCCTCTGACTCTACCGGGGTGCCTTAGCTTTATCTCTATGGACGTATTGAGGGATGCTGGGGTGAGGCCTTGGATACACTGTTTGGCATTAGGATTGGTTAGTTGCGAGCCCAGTTTGTAAGCCCTCGCAATAGGGGCTTACATGTTGGTATGGGTAGGGCATCAGGGGAAGTGTTGGCAGTGTTTGATCCAGACACTTTAGCTCTATCTCTATTTCATGGTGGGTGCATGTGGGACGGCAATGGTGTTTGATCCATTGGGCGGATTCATACACTCGTGTATAGAGGTGCGGGGGCCACTAAACCTTTCTATAACACATTGCAAACTAAAAACCAGACCAAAGATATGGTTTGGATGCGTGCATATGTTTGTTGCATTGTTTTATTCACTCACTGAGCTCAAGTTGGAGAGCTGACCCTTGCGCGTTCAATTCTTTTTAGTTTTTGATGTTGCAGGTGTTACGGTTGAAGATTATATGAATACGCCAACGTGTGGACATGTAGCGGCTATGGATGTGCAAGCTGTGGAGAATGAATATGGCTCATCAAGCTAGTGTTTCAACTATGTTTATGCTTAGTGGTTAACTTTCATATTGTGATACTTGTAATCAGTATTAATTATGTTTTGGTTACTTGAAGATAACTTGTTAAATATTTAATTATCACTGTAGACTCTCAGTTCATTATTAATAAGACTTTCATTATTTATTTATTTACTCTGATTATTATTGTGGAATGTGTTTTGGTTTAAGTTGGTTGGCATAGCTTATATGAGATCCTAGTTTGAACCATTGGTTCTCATGACAGTTCATCACATCACTGGTTAGTCCAAAATTGAGGTGTGACATCATCTTCCTTGGCAAGTTAGTCCCTCTGAAGTTGAACTCCCTTCCTTTGTTGTCCTTGAAGGCTAGTTTCTTCTTAGGACACAATAGGCTTGCTGAGTGCTGAGATAACCAGTCCATTCCCAGAATGACATCAAAATCCGACATCTCAAGTTGGACTAGATTGACTTCCAAATCCCGCCCTTCAGTATATACTGGGCAAGGTCCATAATATTCTTCTAATATCATTTCCATTCCCATGGGGGATTAAACTAATAGACTTGGTTCCAAAGTCTTGATGGGTTGATCTAGTCCTTTTTCAAATGATTCTGACACTAAGGAATGGATGGCCCCTAAGTCAAATAGGACTCTAGTGGGTACCTCTTCTATGTTTACTATACCTGAGGTTTATAATTAGCCCTAAGTTTTACATGCTCATACAAATAATGCAGTAACTAAAGGAGTAATTACAGAATCATACCAGTTGTAAGATCTATGCATGAAAATTTCAAGGATGAAATTTCTGTTAAGGATGGTGGAGTTGTAAGACCCGCATGCCACGAACCCGGTCTAACCATATGTTCTCATGTCATGACCGGTCTTCCCATTATAATCGGCTCAAGTGAATCAATTGTATGAAGAAACCACAAGATGAGGTAAGCAACAAGTTAAATTTAGTTGGTGTGGTTGACTGTTTAAGTTTGTGTGGAAGCAACCAGTCAAAAACTAAAAACCAATAAATTTTGGACGTATGGTTGCATTTTTGAGGGGTATGGATACAGTTGAGTAAGTTATGACTGCTTAACATATGGTCGCATGTTTTGGTTGTATGGTGGATGGATTATGCGACCGCACGATCGACCGTACAAATCCAAAACCGACTCTGTGTTTAGGAGACTTTCTTAATTTAAGGAGGACTCTTTCCTAATTGAAAGGGGACTCTATATGGAGTTTTTTCTCTATATAAAGGACATCCATTTGTCTCTCTCACTCTTTTAAAACCCAAATTGAAACTCTAAACCTAAGAGAGAAAGAGAGAGAGGAAGAGAGAGAGAGAAGAAGATTTAGAGAAGAAGGCTGAGAGGAAGGTTTCTACAGAGAATTCTATCTCTCTATAGCAAGCTTAAGGTATGGACTTGACTCTATAGGGTAGATCAGATAGAATAGGTTCTTTTCAAATTAATATATGGAACCTAATACAATGATTCGGTTATAGGTTTTCTATGGGAAACCATAGAGAGTAGGGTAGGGATAATTGATAAGGATAAACTGTGATTAAAGACCATAAAATGATTTTAGGATGAATCCCATTGATGATCCAAGAGGAGGAACTCGTATGAGAAGTAAAAATTAATCTGACTATGTATGGTCGCAGCTGTGGTCGACCATAGGATGAGAAGAGAGTCAAGCATAGCCATTCGGGAAGAATTCAGGAAATGTATGGTCGCAGGTGCGATCGCATATAGTGCGACCATAGGGTATCGACCATACGTCGAATGGTCGCATATATTGAGACCATAGGGTATCGACCATACGATAACAGCAAGTATATTTAAAAATCAGACCAAAGATATGAATTGAATGCATGCATATGTTTGCACATTGTTTTGTTTTCTCACTCAGCTAGGTTGTGAGCTCACCCCACGGTACCGTTTTCTTTTAGTTTCTAAAGATGCAGGTAATACCGTTGAAGACTACATGAATGCGCCAATGTATAGACACGTGGCAATTATGGATGCGCAAGCTGTGGAGGACGAATATGCCTCGTCAAGCGAGTGTTTCAACTATGTTTATGCTTAGTAGTTAACTTCGTATTTGGTATTTGTAATAGTTATGTTGTGGTTACTTGGAGATAACTGGTTTATTACTTACTTATCATTGTAGACACTCAGTTCATTATTAATAAGACTTCTGCTATTTAATTATTTACTCTGATTATTACTGTGGATTGTGTTTTGATTTAACATGGTTGGCATGGTTTATACGAGATCCTAGTTTGAACCATTAATTTTTTGACGGTTCATCACACCACTGGTTACTCCAGAATTGGGGTGTGACACCAGTAACCACATCAGGTGATGCGGCTACTTCCTCGGTAGTAACGGCGTACACCTTGCCTTACTGCGGTTGCTGCTTTGGTAGTGGGCACATCCTGACATAGTGGCTTACCTGTTGATAGTTGAAGCACTTTACGCTAGTGTTCTGTCACGTTGCCTGCTGTGTCACTGCAGGAATAGATCTGGGTGGCACAGTGCTAGCTGGTGGCCTGAATGGAAGGTAAGGCCTGTTGTTTCCTCCGCCTTGAGCCTCAGGGTTAGGCCTTTTCAGACCCCTGTTCTACGTAAAGAAACTATCTCTCTGGCTTGCTTCAATGACTCAAGCCACTTGTACAGCTTTACAGCTTCATTATAGATCTTCAGTCCACGCCCCAATACATGCTCTCATATGATGCCTCTAAGACCCATTGTAAAGCGACAGGTCTTAGTTTCTTCCTCCTGCATACTGGTTGGAGCGAAGAAAAATAACTCATCATACTTCTGTTGGTATGCCTCCACGGTCATCTAAGACTGCTATAGATTGAGGAAATTTTTCTCCATCTGGTCATGAAAGCTCCTTGGAAAGTATTTTTCAAAGAAAGCCTCTTTGAATATGGCCCATGTAAGACCCGCACTCCACTAACTTGGTCGAACCATGTTGTGCCAGGTCTTCCCATCATTGCTAGACCAAGTGGACTGACTGTGTGAAGATGGATCACAAAACTAGGTATGAATTGAGTTGAAATGCTCAAAATTATGTGTATGGTCGAATATCTGGGTAGGTATGGTCGACCATAAGGTAGGAAACAAAGGTCACTGATCTAGGACCCTACGGTCGATGTTTTCGACCCTATGGTCGACGGATTCTGCGACCGTAGGCCATCGACTGTGAGACCCCAGATCACACTCTGAGTTGGAAACTTTCCTAATTCAAGGGGGATTTCTTTCCTAATGTTGGAGAACTCTATCTGGAGAATTTCTCTCTATATAAAGGACGTTCCTCAACCTTTTTTACTCTTTTAGAACGTTAGTAAACCCTAAAGGAAGAGAAAGAGAAGGAAAGAGAAGGAAGAGAAGAAGAAGAAGAGAAGACTAAGGAGAAGGTTTTGCTAAGAAGATTTTAGCTCTCTACCATAGGCAAAGGTTCACCTAATCTCTGAAAATGTAAATTATATGGAATAAGGCTTCTATGGGGGAGTGGAGATGTCAACCTATTATGATCCATGTGATTCCTTGAGTAAATCCCAAGGCTAATCATGAGGGGTGAGTTTGGTGATAATGGTTGATGAGAAACTACTGATGATGACTATAGGATAACCTTAGTATGAACCCAAGAGAAAAATCGAGGAGTTGACCCAAGAAGAACTCGAATTGAATGTAGTTTATGACCACAAATCTTAAGGTCACAGCTACGGTTGACCATAGCATGACCAGCATGATCAAAGTATCGACCATAGGCATTCGGGAAGAATTCAGAATCCATATGATCGTAGGTACGGTCGCATATGGTGCGACCGTAGGGTATCGACTGTAAGCAGCAAGGTCGACACAGTATGAGACCATAGGACTAATCAGACACCTATCAGTGCTCTATTTTGATTTTCGACTACTATAACATGTTACATATGAACCCTAACTTAAATTCATATAACATTTAAGTTATTAAATCTATTCAAAGAGAATTACAAGGCCTGGAAGGAGATCGAGTTTTGCTAACAGGTGAGGGAATAAGACCTAAACTAATTGACTAATAACAAGTTATTTTACTTATTGAGTCCAATGCCATGATTGATTCTATGCTTATATGCTTGTAGTGTGCATCTCACATGTCATCCAATATTCCTGTTATTACTGCTCATGCATATTTATTTATGTCTATTTATAATATGATGATAATGATGATGCTAGGAATAGGCATGTGATTATGTGTGTGTGGTCAGTGTGCTTAATGCGAGTAGAGCATCAAGGGGAGGATGTGGCATGGTGGTCTTTGACCTCGTCACCAGACTCTAGCTCTATCTCTACTCAAGTCTTGACCACTAACATTGTCGTATCGCCATTACTTTAGCAGAACTATTACGTCGTAGGGCATCAGGGGAGGTGGTCTCGGACCGTGTGGCCTCTGACTCTGCCGGGGGGCCTTAGCTTTATCTTTGTGGATGTATTGAGGGTTGCTGGGGTGAGGCCCTGGATACACTGTTTGACATTAGGATTGGTTAGTTGCGCCCAGTTTGCAAGCCCTCGCAATAGGGGCTTACATGTTAGTATGGGTAGGGCATCAGGGGAAGTGTTGGCAGTGTTTGATCCAGACACTTTAGCTCTATCTCTATTCCATGGTGGGTGCATATAGGACGGCAATGGTGTTTGATCCATTGGGTAGATTCACACACTCGTGTATAGAGGTACGGGGGCCACCAAACCTTTCTATAGCACATTGCAAACTAAAAACCAGACCAAAGATATGAATTGAATGCATGCATATGTTTGTTGCATTATTTTATTTGCTCACTGAACCATGATGTGTGCTCACCCTTTCGTTGTCGAATATTTTAATTGATGATGCAGGTCCTACTGTTGAAGATTATGCGCTGATGTTCGGACACATTGCGGCCATGAATGTAGAAGCTATAGAAGATACGCATGATCCTTCATGAAGTGCAACGAGTGCATTTTTGATTAGTTTAGTTATATTTGATTATTAAAACATGTAATGGGTTAATTACTTTTATATCTTGAGTTTTGAAGATAATTAGATTAATTATTTATCATGGTTAGATGCTCAGTTCATTATTTATAAAGACTTTCGCTTATTTGTTTATTATCTCTGATTATTACTGTGAAATGTGTGTGTGGTTGATATGGTGGGTACTACCTAACGGGGATCCTGGTTGAACCGTTAGTTTATTAACGGTTCATCACACCATTCTAGTTAGTTTAGAATCGGGGTGTGATAGCCCAAGTGATTATATCATGCTTCGTTTCCAAATATGCTCTGATCAAGTTTCACCATCCATGGGCTTCTTCCTTTAGCATATGGGTGGCATATAGTACCCTTTCTTCATCAGAACACTCTAGCAAGAGAAAGTCCTTTTCCATCTCAGCTATCCATTGTGCTGGCCACAGTGGTTTCCCTAGCTTCCCAATAAAAGTTGGTGGCTTTAATTTTAGAAATCCATCCATAGCTCTAGAAAGGCTACTCTGCCCATACGGTGCTTGTCCATACCATTGCGGCTGGTATGAGTAACCACTCTCATATCCACCATAATATACACCCTGATATCCTCCCTAGTCCTGGTTGGTGGTGGGTGTCCCTGTGACCTACTAGGGTAATGTGTTGTGCTGGTTTGGTGGTTGTTGTCCCTAAGTAGCTGTACTATCACCCACTGGTACTGTATTTGTATTTTCTGTGGTTATAGGTGGCATATTTGCAGGTGCAGGCCCAGGTGGCCTCAACATCTTTAACATTTCTTCAAAGAACCTCTTCTGTTGTGCCTCCATCTGGGTGACCAAATTTGCCACCATGGTTTTTGAGGTTGAGTGTGTAGGACCCAACGGGGGAGCTTCTTCATTGCTTCCTACCTGATTCCCACTCCCATTATGTGGGTTCTATTCTTCCTCATTTTCCCTCTCTTCATTTGCCTCAAAATTTTCCGTTCCTAGATCCCTTTCCATAGGAGGTACACTTGAGCAATGGCGTCTGCGAGGAATTCTGCTACCATTTCCTCTCACCATTGCAAACTACTGTAATTTTGAAGATATCTGAATGCATTGAATAGACATTAGACTAATGAAATAATTAGCCAAAACGATGTTATTCATTTTCAATATATGTACAATTGAAAATTAATATTCAACAGAAAAGGATGGAACAACAATTTAAATTTTGGAATTTTCTAGGCAAAATTGCTTATTCCAGTTGCATCATACCGGTTGGGGACTTGTAGGAATGGTCTGTCCGTTATGGGAAGTGGTATAAAATGTTTAGCTTCTCGAGAGGTACCGATCGCAGTACCGATCGCACTTTGAGTGAGATCGGTATGCTCTGCAGTATGTACCAGTCGCACCATACCGCAGGAGATACCGGTCTGACTCCCCAGGCCTTGAGTTCGACCGATATGCCCAAAAAAGCCTTTAAAGTCACGATTTTTGGCATTTCCTTCACTTTTCTTTTTGGTTTTCTCTCCGGTGGTGATTCTTCTCCGAGTTGCTGAGTCTTTATAGTCTACTTGGTGTTCCTAGGAGCAATTCCTCTAGATCAAGTGTACCAAATTTGATTCCAAGGTAAGTTTCTCCTCTTCTTCCTCTCTTTGAGAAAAATCTCATCATCTTTCATGCCCAAAACTTGATTTTTCTTGATTTGAGAAATTTCAAATGTGGAAAACTTTTCTCTTTGTTTGAGAAGGGTTCTTGGGGTCTCAATGAGCAAAACCCCTCAACCTATTCGAAGTTCCACCGGTTGGTTTGGGAGAAATCCCAAAATTTTGAATTTTTAACCTAAGTTTTCTAGGTTTTTGAAAATATTTGGAAATTGTTGATATATATCGATTTTTCTTGCCTTATGTAAAATTGTTTGATCATGTAACAGCATTGTGTCACTACGTAAGTCCTCTTACCCATATTTGGGTGAGTTTGAGGCTTTTGCTCCATTTTCTGCCGTTATACTGTCGGAATTTCAAAAAAATTTGCTAACTTTTCTCTTATTTTGCTTTGCTTCGCAGTTTACAACATGTCTGGGTGTCTTGGTGCGGGTAAACACTCTTATACGCTGGGTATGCATAGGCCACACCCTCCTCCCAGTCTCTATGATGAGTTGTTTCTGTTGGAGGTTGCAGAGGCACGTTTTCCTTGGTTCCAAGGCAAGAACATTGAGTCTGGCCACTTTGTAAACTTGAAGCACCTACACAGATTTGATATTGAGGCCGCCTTTGGAGCAATGGGATGGTTGCCCATTATTCAGTATGAAGAAACCACACACCCCATTGTGGTAAAACAGTTCTTTGCTAATCTAGAGGTAGAGGGGGATTCCAATAATTTGGAACACGCTAGGGATCTCTGGATTACTAGCTTTGTGGAAGGGGTGATGATTTCTTTCAATACAGCTGAGTTGGCAGCACTCTCGAGATCCCAGATGATGGTGAGCTCGTTTACTGTTTGCCCAGAGCAAAAAGGTATCTCACTGAGGAGATGAGGGTAGCTATCGCTGACCAGATTCTATTACCAAGTAAGATCATGCTGGCAATGCACCTTCGCCCAGTACCTTGCTTATGCTACCGCATCATACACATGATATTGTCCCCTAGAGCGGTCTTTATGGGGAGGTGTCCTAATTGACCCAGTACATTACTTATTGTGTTACTACCAGGCACCAAGTCTACCTGCCCTACCTGATTATCCGTACAATAATTCGTGCTACAAGGCCCAATGTATCGGGCAATCTTCCTTATGGTAGACTGATTACAGAGTTGCTACGACGCTTAGGGGTGGACATGTGCGGTGAGACAGCTTATGAGGACACCATGACCTCTGATATAGATGTAGAGGCTATCTACAAGATGCAAATGGATGGTCTGTAAATTAGTGACAAAGAGCTACATGCTCGTCCTCTTCTACCCATGAATCAGGCTGCAGCTGCAGCAGTAGCAGCAGTAGAGGTAGAGGGTGGTGAGGATGTGCATATGGAAGACATCCCTACACCTGCACCCCAGCCCATACCAGCGGTAGGTCCATCTTAGCCTCCTCCGGATACAATGATGGGTATGTTTATGGAGATTCGAGATGCTGAGCGTGAGATGAGTCGTGACCTGACACTCCTTACCTGCAGCCTACGGGTCACAAAGGACTAGGTGCACTGGCTTAGAGAGGCATATGAGCGGGACTATGACATCACTGACCCGATTCCACCTAGGCCCCCGACTCCACCATAGCCTAGCCTTGTCTCATTTAGTTACATATATACGGTTTATTTTGATAACAGGGTAACTCTCCTGCTTATGGACTGTATCCTATCTTACACTTTATATTTACCTTCATGTTTATGTTATTACATGTTTATTTGGTTTTCTCCCTAGACATAAGTGCTTTTAAATTCATCTTTCATTAAATAGTATGTTATGCATCTTTTCTTAAGTCTCAAGCATCAAACAAGCTTATGGTGTGTTTTTCATTAAAGTTTTTAATTTTCTATCTCAATTCACTGAACTCAGTTAGATGCAAAATGGTTAGCTGGACAGAGCCTAGGAGCTCTGATACCAAGTTGTCACACCCCAATTTCAGCTGAACCAGAAGTGTGAGTGAACCGTCTTCAAACAACGGCTTAACCAGGATCTCAATAGACTGTGTCAACAAACCATTCAAAGCAAATAACCACAATCAGAGAAATATAAATAGCAGTGAAATTTAATAATAAATGAACTAAGTTTCTAATTGTAATTAAATAATTATCCAATTATTCTCAAATCCCAAAACATAAATAAATAATTTACTACATCTGTTTATAGTTAACTGAAAAGGAATAATAATAAATCCTACAAAAACACACAGAAGGAATACTTGCATGAAGCATCATGCTCGTCCTCCACTGTCTATGTATCTAAAGCAACTATTGTCCCATACGTTGGGGCAGCCATAGAGTCTTCAATCATATAACTTACATCAAGATCGGAAAAAGAGAATATATATTTAGGGTGAGCTCACAACTTATCTCAGTAAAGCACAAGACCAATGCAATATATAAAAATGCATGAGATAACATTACAATTGGGTCAGATATAACTTGCAAAATGCTATGGTAAGATTTGGCAACTACCGCACCTCCATGCATGAGAGTGTAAGCACCCCATTTTTGCCACCCTCAGCATAAGTGAACCAAGATGGCAGGTTTTCGGCCTTTAACCCAAAGGTTGGTGATTCTCTAATGAACCCCACAGTAGGGTCATTGGATATTACCTACTTGGATGAATAGGTCGTGAAATTATCTTCGAAATGAGACCAAAATCATAAAATTCTGACGTCAAACAAGGAAGATATCGTAGTTTGAAAGTACAAGGGTATTTACGTAATTATCGTATCATGCATGCATTATCATTCAACCTTCAAGACATCATATCTTGGTCATCTGATATTAGAATCAGATGATTCAAAGGCCAATATTCCTTATTTTCAGTCCTCTTCAAAGTGGATGTGAAAAATCCCGAGTAGAAGTCACCAGTGGGCCCCATGCAAGCTTTCATGCAAAATTATCGTTAGAACTTCAAAGCTTCATATCCTTGTCGTTCTACATCGGATTCAGATGATTCCAAGGCCATTATTCTTCATTTGTAATGTTCTACAAAGTGGACGTAAAAAATCTCGGGTAGAAGTCCCCGAAGGGTCCCATGCAAAATTACACATGGAAATGGTCATTTAATCTTCGAAAATTCATATTTTGGTCACCCCATATCCAAGTCAAGTAATTTCAGCTTCATTATGTTCCATTTTTAGTATTCTACAAAGTGGATGTAAAAAAATCTCGGGTAGAAGTCTCCGAAGGATCCAATGCAGAATGGTCAGCCAAATTATCAATAATTGGCCTGCTTAAACTTTAAAAATTCATAAGTTGGCCATTTCATTTCCAAATGAGATGATTCAAGTTTCAATATTCCTCATTTTTAATGTTCTACAAAATAAACGTAGAAAATTTAGAATAGATGCTATCGAAAAATTCTATATGAAAGGGTGACAGAAATGGACTATGAAATGTCAACCTTAGTCCAAACCAGCTTAATTCAGCTTAGTCTAACTTAGCCCAGCCCAACCTAGACCAATCCAGATCAAGTTATGTCAGTCATATGCATGCATTCCATTTATATGTGTATAATGTATAATATATTATTATACATAATATATATATATATATCTTATGGATATATTATATGTATTAATACATTTATATATATATGTATACATAACTATTGTAGGAAAGAGAGAGGAAAGTAAGGCCGTGGAAAGAGAGAGGAAAGAGAGGCCATAGGAAAGAGAATGGGAGAAAGAAAAAAGAAAAGAGAGAGAAATAAAAGAAAAAAGAAAAGATTCCCCTTCATGTTTTCTAGAAAGAAAACGTGAAAGAGAGAGGGAGAAAGAAAATAGAAGAAAAAAAATGGAAATGTTTTCTAAGAAAGAAAATGTGAAAAGAGAGGGAGAAAGAAAAAAAGGAAGGAAAAGAAGGAAGAAAAAAAGGAAAGAAGAAAGAAAGGAAAGAGAGAAGGGATTTTCTTGAAGAAGAAGGAGAAAAAGGAAAGAAAGGAAGAAGAAAAAATGTGGGAAGGAAGAAAAGAAAGGAAAAAAGAAAAAATGGAAAGAAAGGATTTTCTAGAAGAAAAAAAAGAAGAAAAGGAAGGAAGAGAGAAGAAGGAAAGAGGAAGAGAGGATTTTCTAGAAGAGGGAGAGAGAGAAAACATGTGGAATAGAGAGGGAGAAGAGAAAAGGGAAGGAAGAAAAGAAAGGAAAGAAGAAAAAAAGAAGAAAAGAAGATTTTCTAGAAAAAGAAGAAAGGAAAGAAGGATCTTCTAGAAGAGGAGAGAAAAAGTATAAATAGGCAAGAGAAGAGAGAGGAGGCTCTCTTTTTCCAGACCATAGAAAGAGAGGAGAACGTGATAGAGAGAAGAGGATGTGTGTGTGAGAGAGAAAACGTAACAGAGGGAGAAAGAAAGAGAGAAAAAAGAGAAAAGAAAGAAAGAGAAGAAGAAAAGAGAGAAAGAGAAGAGAGATAGAGAGAAGCAGAAGACAGGAGAAGGAGGATTCGCATTCAAAGGGGTTGATACAACCTCCAATCATCCTTCATCGATAGTTTCTCTCGATTTGAGCACAAGGTTAGTACTCTAAACAAATTTAGAGGTCGTTAGAATGATCGAATGCCAATTTTGCTTGAACAAGGCTAATTTTCATGAAATCTCAATCATGAATGCTCTATTACATGCTTGTTAATGTTAGGATACCTATGTCTAGCATTTTTCATAAATGATAATTTGTCTAAGATATTCAGTGATGAATTTTTGAATGATATATAAAGATGTTTGATGTTTTTTATAAATTTCATAAAGTGGTTTTCTGATCTGAAAATTCTAGATTTAGGATTCAAACTTAGGACGTACATCATATGTATTTTTTCTAAGATTATGAAGCCCAAATTTTTATGGGAGTCTCTCTGATATGTTATAAGACAACCCTAAAAATTTAGTTCCATTTGGAATTGGAAAAAAATATCAAAAAAATTATCTTTGACATTGCTATTTTTCTCGAATGTAATGCAATCCTCCATCAGAAAGTCTCTAAACAAAGGTCTTATGGCCATAATCAGAAACTCCACTTAATATAAACTTTTTAGACATGAAATTATTCTAAAAAGTGGCACTGATTATGTATTTTTTCAAATTTTTATTGAATTTATATCAATTTTTAAGTGCATAGTACTCTGATTTTGAATCTATCATGATGTACTGATTTGCATGATTGAAAAGAGTCATTTTTTTCAAATAAAATATATTTTTTTAACTTATTTTCTTGAAAAACATTTAGATCAGACAGTTATCTACATAGACATATGTCTGTATTTAATTTTCATTAAGAATAGAATTTTATTTGGAATTTATGGTGCAACTGGTCAAAAATCTAGAACAGATTTGACCAGCGCACATGTTCGGTCTTAGGGCCTATCTTTGACCTATTTTTGGTTTCTGTTGGGATTCAACTCCTTCATATAAAATATAATATATTAAGTCATATTTCTATGAAAAAAAGTTGAGCTTGATTTGAGTTTTGAAAGACCAACTTATGGTCATTCTTGTGTAATGTGACAAAATTTGAATACAGTTCATAGTTTTATCCATTATCTGAAACCTTGTGTCACAATTTTGGTAGTTCTGAGTCATTAATCTTCCCAAATTTCTTCATAAAAATTACAATTTTTTCAAAGAACATTGAACATATTTTTTTTTTTGATAATTTTATACTTTTCAAAAAAAAAGGTTTCATTGATGTCTCATTCATTATAACATCAATGATTGTTTAAGTGAATTCTGCCATATTTGGATAAATGGCTATAGTTGGAGCATTCATATGCTTTGTTTGGATTATGCATACCATGTTTGCCACATTTCATGTGTTGCTATTTTTGGTAGAATAGATAAATTTTTACCATATTTTAGCAAAATCTTAATTTCTTACCATTTTTAAGTCTTACTATGCTTAGAAAATAGCATATAAGATCATTTCTTGTTTTGAAAAATTAATGTCATATATGCATTCTATGATTGGTACTTACCATATTGATATATAGATGCATATTAGATCTTGCATATTAGATCTTGCCATGGTTAGATCTTACCATATTAGGTTCTTGCCTTATTTGCAATACATGCCATATTAGGGAAATTTTTATAATCTTACTATATGTTGTGATAGTTACCATAAATATCATACATGCCATTCTTAGAATATTTCTTTTTTGGGAATAATTTAATTTATGCAACACCCGAGTCGAACTGCCATATCTGTACACCTAGCAAACATATTAGGTGTGGGGACGTGCATTTAGGCACCACATTCTTGGGAAGGGCATAATGGGAATAATAAAAATCTTAATAAAGAAAGAGAATGCTTTGCCAAACTTTCCAAAATTAGAACTTAGGTTGAAAAAGGTAATTCTGGATGATCTTGCCCCTCGATAAACCCTAAACCTAGAATAGGTTCTCAACCCTAAACCTAGAATAGGTTCTAAATCCTAAACCTTGAATAGGTTCTAAACCCTAAACCTAGAACAGGTTCTCACATTCTAACCTAGAACAGGTTATTAGCCCAAACTACGCGGATTCTGATTCCTAGGTCAAACCCTAGGATACATAGGCTATTTGGGAGAAACCTAAATTTGGATCCACACCTTAGTCCACTCGGACTATCCATAGATCCACTAGGATATCTACCCCCATTTCGACCCATAATGGGTTATCAGCCCGAACTACGCGGATTCTGATTCCTAAGGCAAACCCTAGGATATGTAGGCCATATGGGAGAAACCCAAATTCGGATCCACACCTTAGTCCACTCGGACTATCCAAAGATCCACTAGGATATCCACCCATCATCCCGAACTACGTGGATTTTGATTCCTAGGTCAAACCCTAGGATACGTAGGTCATTTGGGAGAAACCCAAATTTGGATCCCCATCCTTAGTCCACTCGGACTATTCATAGATCCACTAGGATATTTACCCATTTTCCAATCCAAATAGGGTTATCCATTCTGAACTACGCGGATTCTGATTCCTAGGTCAAACCCTAGGATACGTAGGCTATTTGGGAGAATCCCAAATTCGGATCCACACCTTAGTCCACTTGAACTATCCATAGATCCACTAGGATATTCACCCATATTTTAACCCAAATAGGGTTATCCAACCTAAACTATACGGATTCTGATTCCTATGGCAAACCCTAGGATACGTAGGCCATTTGGGAGAAACCCAAATTCGGATCCACACCTTAGTCCACTCGGACAATCTATAGATCCACTAGGATATCCACCCATCATTTCGAACTACGCGGATTCTGATTCCTAGGGCAAACCCTAGGATACGTAGGCCATTTGGGAGAATCCCAAATTCGGATCCACACCTTAGTCCACTCGGACTATCCATAGATCCACTAGGATATTTACCCATATTTTGACCCAAATAGGGTTATCCACATTCCAACCCAAATAGGGTTATCCACATTCAGACCCAGAAAGGGTTATCCATTCTTAGATCCACTAGGACTATCTATCAGTCCACATTGACTATCCAGATCCTAAACCATAGGGTTTCTCAACCTTTCAAGCATAAACTTCAACTTGAACAAGAACTTAATCATGCACAAGCATAAATCACAATCATAAACTTTAATCACACCTGAACTACGATGGTGAACCTGATTTTCAGAATAATTCCATAATACGTAGGCAATCTGATGGATACAGATTCGGTTCAATGATATCAAACCATTTGGTTTGGTTTGGTTTAACAGATAGAGTCTAGCATAGGAAAGGTATAGGAGACTGATTTCGATCGGGTGGTTTGGGTGCCTAACCCCTTCCCATAACCGTAACCTGACGCTTACCCAATCTCTGATGGACCAAAAACCCAATCTAAGGGTCATGAGTCAATCGAAGTCTTACCTTGGGGTGAGATTTCACATTTCTAAGGTCCTAGACCATAATCTAGGTGGCGACTTCCAAGATTTCAATCTTTGTCCTTACAGTGGCGACTTCACTGGGGATATAAATGTCAAACTCCTAAATGAAAACTTTCCTTGTGTGAATTGGATGCTAGCTTTTAGGATACTATATTTATGCTTGTATAATATTTCTTTGGGGGGAATGGGTTCAGTCACACATTCGTGCGAGTAGCCGAACCGGGTCCCATGTAGATGGGGCAGTCCGCTAGGCAAAACACACAACCTTGGCCTGTACTTTGTGAGACCACAACCGGCGAGCAGCCTCAAACAAGCGTTTCTTGGATTCGCCTGAGAATGCGTTATGCTACTCCACGTCGCTTGGATCCTTGCAACATAGTATATAAAGGGATTGGGGGCTCATTATTCATCGTGCATTCGGTGATAGGTTACCCCGTCCTTGTCAAGGTGGCCTTTTCTGTCCTAACCCAGATTGTAGCCCAATGCTTGTTATTTTTGGTTCATCCCTGAACCGACCTAGTAAAAACTGGTTAACCATGACATCCGTGCTCGAGACGTCGAATTTCTGCCCATTTTTGTTCTCGATTGGTCAACATGTTAGAATCTACACGATGAACATCTTGAACTCTCACCCATTGGGAGTATGAGGTATGTATACACCTGTTCTACATCATAGTAGACGGTCACTATACACCCTCCATTAAGTAAGCTCAATGTGTTGAATCTCTCATTGTTAACATGTCGATTTCAAAAAACGAGTAGAAAATCCCTATCAAGACATAGATACCATGGTCAAGAAGAAATTTACTAGTTTATTCCTCCATGAACCACTTTTGCTAACCATCCCTAATAAGGACAACGGATTCGGTAATCCAATTGGCTAGACCTTGGTACCACTGATTATCCATTTTTGGAATCATCGAGGTCCCAAGACTGAACACATGGCTTAATCATATTCAATTAAATTGACTTGGATAATGTTTTCCCAGATCGCCCTTATGAGGGAGCTAACTTTGTTTAGTTAAGTCATCTTTGATTGTGCATGTGACTTCTTCCATTCCTCTAGATGTCTAGAATCTTGATATTTCTCCATTGGGTTTCAATGCCTTTGGAAAAGAGAATCAAGCTGCAACCATATCCACCCTTTTAGGGTGAGAGTCCCCTACAATTAGGGAATTGTCTTGATCTCCCACCTTGAGATCCATCCATGTTATCTTTCTAAATGAATCAATGAAAGTCATGAAGCTAGATCTTGATTGAACATCAAATTTTGTAAGAAAAAAGGGCAACCAGATTTGGGAACATAATCAGTAACTCAGTCAATCTGGTCCAATAGAGCATTCAATTTAGGTAGCGACAAGCACCAATCCCTGAGAAAGTTCACAATATTCCTATACAGTTAGTCCTTGGGCTTACTCAAATATCATATTCAGTTCATCTCATAATTAAAGAGAGATTCAGCCCCTAGGCAAATTCAATCACTGTTCTTAGTGTACCTCAGAATTAAGGAAAGATTCTGTCCCTAGGCAAATCCAATCATAGTTCTCGATTCATCTCTGAATTAAGGAAAGATTCAGCCCCTAGTCAAATCCAATCATAGTTCTCGATTCACCTCTAAATCAAGGATAGATTTAGCCCCTAGGCAAATCCAACCACCATTCTCGATTCATCTCTGAATTAAGGAAAGATTCAGCCCCTAGGACAATCCAATTATAGTTCTCGATTCATCTTTGAATTAAGGAATGATTCAACCCCTAGGCAAATCCAATCGTAGTTCTCAATTCATCTCTGAATTAAGGAGAGATCCAGCCCCTAGGTAAATCCAATCACCTTCTCGGTTCACCTCTGACTTAAGGAGAGATTTAGCCCCTAGGCAACCAATTATTGTTCCCAATTCACCTTTGAATTAAGGAAAGATTCAGCCCCTAGGCAGGTCCAATCATCATTTCGGTTCATCAAAAATTAAAGAAAGATTCAGCCCCTAGGAAAATTCAATCACATCCAGTTCATCTCAGAATCAAAGAAATATTCAGCTCCAGATTCAACCACCATTTCTGGTTCATCTCAGAACTGAAGAAAAGATTCAGCCCCTAGGCAGGTCCAATCATCATTTTGCTTCGTCCAGAATTAAGAAAAGATTCAGCCTCTAGGCAGATTCAATCACATCCAGTTCATTTCGAAATCAAAGAAATATTCAGCCCCAGATTCAACCATCATTTCTGGTTCATCTCAGAACTGAAGAAATGTTTAGCCCCTAGGCAGGTTCAATCATTACCTCCCAGATCATGTTAGAGTGGAGGAGACATTCAGCCCCTAGGTTTTTTCACCCTTCACCTTCTGTTTAGGTTTCGATTCATGTCAGAACTGTGAAAAATTCCATTCATCTAAATTTAATTAGCCACTAGGCTTATCCAACCATCAACTTTGGTTAGGGTCTGATTCATGTCAGAGCTAGAAAAAGTTCCATTCATCTGAATTCTATTAGCCACTAGGCTTATCCAACCATCAACTTTGGTTAGGGTTCTGATTCATATTGGAACTAAGAAAAGCTTCATTGGCCAACCATCAACTTTGGTTAGGGCTCTGATTCATGTCGAAACTAGAAAAAGTTCCATATATCTGAATTCAATTAGCCACTAGGCCTGTCCAACCATCAACTTTGGTTCAGGATCTGATTATGTTAGAATTAAGAAGAGTCCCATTCATCTGAATTCATTTAGCCACTAGGCTTATCCAACCATCAACTGTGGTTCAAGTTCTGATTCATGTTGGAACTAAGAAGAGTTCCATTCATTTGAATTTAATTAGCCCCTAGGCTTGTCCAGTCGTCAACTCCAGTTCAGGTTTTGATTCATGTTGGAACTAAGAAAAGTTTCATTCATATGAACTCAATTTGAGCATGAGTTAACCTCTAGGCCTGTTCAACCATTACCTCTAGTCCATGTTACATTTCATGAAGGAATCAAAGAAAATTTCTATCATTTCAACTCAATTAATCCATCATCTCTAGCAATTAGAGTCCAATCCATGATTGTCATCCTTGGCCTCTATCAATCGAAGCCCAACTCAAGCAATCCTTGCCTTTAGCAATTAGAGCCCAGTCCATGACTGTTAATCTTGATCTCTATCAATCAGCAATCAATTCAAAGTCAATCTTGATCTCTATCAATCAGAGACCAATTCAAAGTCAATCTTGATCTCTATCAATTAGAGACCAATTCAAAGTCAATTTTGATCTCTATCAGTCAGAGACCAATTCAAAGTCAATCTTGATCTCTATCAATCAGAGACCAATTCAAAGTCAATCTTGATCTCTATTAATCAGAGACCAATTCAAAGTCAATCTTGATCTCTATCAATCAAACCAATTCAAAGTCAATCTTGATCTCTATCAATCAGAGACCAATTCAAAGTCAATCTTGTCTCTATCAATCAAAGACCGATTCAAAATCAATCTCTGGCTCTATCAATTAGAACCCGATCCATGTCTATCATAGCCCAGTGCTACAAGTTAGGATAACTCGTCAAGAATGGTGAATTAGAAGCATTTCTCATTGCCTGTCAGTAAAGATCAATTCTAGATTCTAGAGTCATCAGGAGACCATGAAACTTCAGCTATGATAGTGCTATCCCATCACAGGAATTTCTACCCCATTGGCCAAGGAAATGATAGAATCCAAAGAGTTGCCCTCATATTTCTTATTATTCAAAGAAAAGGAATGGAATTTTCTCGAGCAGTAGGGTAGACCAAAGATGAGATCTGATATGCCCCAGGCTAGGGTAAGAGCCAGAATCATGGCTAGGGAATGTTCCAATGATGAAGCCCTTAAGCCCTAAGTGGGGCATGAACCAGATTGAACTTGGACCCAAATTGAGTACGGTCCAATGAGGAAAGCCCTTGAGCCCTAAGTTGGGCATGAATCGGAATGACCTTGGACCCGAATTGAGTGCAGTCCAATGAGGAAAGTCATTGAGCCCTAGGCTGGCCATGAATCAAATTGACCTTGGACCCGAATTGAGTGTGGTCCAATGAGGAAAACCATTGAGCCCTAAGCTGGTCATGAACCAAATTGACCTTGGACCCAAATTGAGTGCGGTCTAATGAGGAAAGCCATTATGCACTAAACTGGGGCATGGACCAAATTGACCCTAGACCCAAATTAAGATTGGTCTAACGAAGAAATCCATTGAACCCCCTAAGCCGAGGCATAAACTAGTCTATTCTTGAACTCAAAATGGTGTAGTGCAATGGTGATACCCCTTGATCCCCAAGTTGGGACACAAGCTAGAATGATTATGAACTCAACTAGAAGCGGTCCATTGATGAATACATTGAACCCCAAACTGGGGCATAGACCAGAGTAACCTTGAGCTTAAAAAGCAATAGTCCAGTTATGAATGGACCCCAAACTGAAAAAAAAAAGAGGGTAAGAATTGTATTGGAACCCTAAAAGGTAGGCATCTTGCACCTATTGATAGAGGGGCATGATGAGTCCTGCTGTTAGAGGTCTAAAGGAAGATTTATTCCCACAACGATTGAAGGTGGTCGTCGAAGGCGTTATGCCCAACTGGAGCCGCTTGGACGAAC
The DNA here is from genome assembly GCA_028583415.1 of Protea cynaroides. Classification (NCBI taxonomy): domain Eukaryota; kingdom Viridiplantae; phylum Streptophyta; class Magnoliopsida; order Proteales; family Proteaceae; genus Protea; species Protea cynaroides. The sequence continues at coordinate 66,071,506 of CM053273.1, forward strand.
TAGTTGTTTCAACTTTCTATTATCGGTATTCGATAGGTCATTCATGTCTAGGTCCAAGATTGATATGCTTGTTGACAAGTCCAGTCCAATCTGTCCTGTAAGTAAAAGAAAATCACTCCGTTTGGGATTTTAAACTCTGTGCTTTGTCTCTTCCATATATTTCCTCCCAGTTTCATACATCCTCCTATTCTATGTGTACAGTTAATTCTGACTCTGAAGATGATTGAAACGATGAGCTATCTCTTGAACTTCTACGCCACCTGGCCTCTTGAGAAAGAAAGGTCCATCCCGTCTGGGAAAGCCTTAAATGATCAATCGGGAGACACAAGAGTACTCTCAAGAAACATGTATTGGAGGAGCTGCCATTTGTTCTACCTATGAAAAAATTTCAAGGAAAGCATTAGATAATAACAGATCATATTAGCAGGTCAGCCAGTCAGTACAAATGAGTGGAGGACAGATGTACCACCAAAAGAATAGAAATTTCAAAGTTCTTATAAAGTACACCATCTGCACGCAAGAGATACATGATGAATGACCAATCCCAAATTCAAAGAATGAGGTCATTGGAATACCCAAAAAAAAAATTCAAGCCTATGTTTTATCTGCATCAATAATGGGAGGTAGTCACATCAGACAGAAGGAGATGATTAACTTCCAGAGGACAGCATACGGATTCACCATTCAGATAAAATCAGATCTAAATGAGCAGTCACAAATGTTCATGAAGTTTACAGAAGATCAGAGTACTAACTAGGGCAAAGATATTCTATCTGATTGGAAATGTTTGGAAGAAAAAGATTCAAATCCAATATTGAAAGTCATGATTCAACTTTGTGATCAAGCGAAGCTATGCATTATGTGGCCTCCACATCCGGAAAAAAAAGAAAGTAGGATGTTGAATGACATTGGAGCTCGACAGTAAGCCAATTGTTCCTCTTACTTCAAGAGGATGGTAGTTCTAATCAAAGCCTGATAGCAAGTGCGATCGTTCTTCGAGATTCACAGCATGTTGCACCAGACTTTTGATTTTGACCAATTACATCCCACCTTTACAGGAGACGATCTCATCACTTCTTCATCATCAGAGAAAGATTTCTCATCGGCATTGGACTCTCTCTCGTCCAACAATCCGACGGCCTTCCAAAGAGTCTATCACAAGCCCTTCTTTTGAGTATCAATTTTTATGGCATTGTATCTCGTGATCATATCATCATTTTATGTACAAATTCATGAATCTGGCTGGAACTCTCATCTATCGTTCATTACATCCGACGGCTTCCCAAAGGTTCCCATAAGCCCTTCATTTCTTATGCCAATAAAATGGGATCTTCTCGGTAAGATAAACCCATTCTACATAAACAACCAAACACTCTCCCAATGGTAGACCCATGTGGATAGTTTCACATCAGTCCTCCTGGGCCTTCAACATCAATACTTTTCAACAAACTTAAAGGTTTCAGGCCCAGATATGATCGCAACTGATTCGGCATCTCGATGAAGTTTGTTGAGACACGTGTTCTATCTGAACATCTCCAAGAATGGAAAACATAATTCGGCACCATTTTTAATTTTGGTGTGGGACTGTATTTCCCTAAGGTCATTTTTTGTGATGATTCAAATAGCAGCCCGCCTAACAATGCTTGTAGGTGTCAACTTAAATAGTGGGGCAAGGCTACCCATTTGTCATGAAAGTCAAGCCATTCGGATTTCCCCTAAGGGTTTCAGACCTTTGGATAGGACCATAATTTTGACAATATCCTCACCATATTTGGACTCTTTATTCAACCCAAGATGGGGTCTGCAAAAAAAAAAAAAGAATAAAAGAAACCTCAGCAAGGTAAAGCAACCCAAGAAACCTCAATGGGAAACCCATATTACCTCAGTGGTGATAGGCGACCTGATGCAACCCTAAAGCATTACCCTCATTGGCCCTTCATAGAAAAATCTAGTGGTTCATATGGACAACTGTCATACCCAGTTTACCCTCCATAAGGAAAGGAATCACTCTTGCTCTCCAGTGAATCATACTCAGAGGAGTTTAACAAACCATCATCTGTTTGCCTTTTGGGCTCTATAGCATTGCCATGAGAGAGCAAATTATCATGTCCTGGCTACGGATGTAGCCAAATTCATCAAATCATCAATTCCCTCATTTTTCAATATTCAATAAGGGTTTATCCAAGAAGTCACTTTCTGCAATCAATCTGTCAATCTTCCCTTGACCTTGGAAGCATGGTCAAATTCTAGATGCAATCCAGATTCAACTTAGTTCCAATTCTATTAGATTGCTCGTTTCCTTCTATCTTGCCCCTAACACACCATAGTAGTGGTCTGTCACAACATGCAGACACTGAGGCATAGATATACCCCATGTAGAGGAATTGAACTTGATCATAAGCATTACATCTAGGATCCATTGTCTAGTCAGAAATCACTGACTTTCCTAGTCAATAGAAGTAGGTCCGTCCAAGTTGGTTTTTGCCAAATTCTCAGTTCTCCCAATCATGTTGATAAAGAAAAACCAATATGGTCGCTCACCTGTTAGGATCTGGTCACCAAATTCTTTAAAGGAACACTTCAAATCCTTTGCTCCTCGTGCCTACTTTGGGGCCATGGTTCATTCATCTTTCAAAATTGGCACAACAATGTTGCAAAGCCCTGAGCTTTTCATGAGCCTAGATCAAGGGCCAAACCTATGTCACATTTCATCGTCGATTGGCTGTTCTACCAATTTGGTCTACCATAGTGCACAGTCAAAGAACTTAGTTGACCAAATGCCCCTCGACAGTTTAACACCAAGGTCAATCAATAAAATCACTTTGGTTAGAGACTGTCAAGCTCCCCTCATTCTAGTCCAAAATCCTCACTAGAGTCTCTTTCAATCCAAAATCCAACAACACCAATGTTGGCTGAAGGAAATCATCACTTTCAAATTACATGGAACCTTTCCAAAGGAGCAACCAAGTCATCTCTACCGTGCTGAAATTGAGTCATACTTCCAGTACCAGGTCATAAATGGCAAATTTCAAATCTAGGTATCATGCCAACAAAGTCCATGACACCATTTTCATTGATGCCATGTTTTATGTCATCACCAACAAAGCAGGGGAAAAAACCTTGGAAAAGTACCAAGGAATTTACCATCATTTCAAATATGTCCTGCACTCTATAGGTTCAAAGTCAAGAGACTTCCAAGATGTATCACACCCCAATTCCACACTATTCAGAATGGTGTGATGAACCGCTAATAAACCAACAGTTCAACCAGGATCTCTAATAGGCTGTGTCCATTGAAATTAAACCATACACATCCACAACCATAATCAGAATAAATACACAATAGCGGAAGTCTTAATATTAAATGAACTGAGGAATCTAACTGTGATAATCAATAATAAAATATCAAGTTACGTTATAACAACCGAGACATAAGTAAATAAAATATCAGTTATATTTCCTTAATAATTCAAATGAAAATCTAATCGAAAACGCATGAGTTGCACTCGTATGAGGAGTCATGTGTCTCCACTAAGTCTTCAGCCTCCATCGCAGCGACGTGCCCGTATATAGAAGCATTCATATAGTCTTCCACCGTGGTACCTGCATCATCAACTAAAAAATTCGACGTCGAAAGGGTGAGCACACATCACGGCTCAGTGGGCAAACAAAACAATGCAACAAACATATGCATGCATTCAATTTATATCTGTGGTCTGGTTTATAAGTTTGTAATGTGCTATAGAAAGGTTCGGTGACCGCCTCACCTCTATACACAGGGTGGGTAAGCCCACCCAACGGATCAAACACCATCGTCATCCACATCCACCCCAACATGGAATAGGGATAGAACTAAAGTACCCGGATCAAACACCGCATAACACTTCCCCTGATGCCCTACCCATACCAACACGTAAGCCCCTGCTGATAAGGGCTTGCAAACTGGGCTCGCAACTAACCAATCCTAATATCAAATAGTGTATCCAAGGCCTCACCCCAGCATCCCTCAATACGTCCATAGAGATAGAGCTAAGGCCCCCCGACAGAGTCGAAGACTACACGGTCCGAGACCACCTCCCCTAACACTCTACGACGTAATAGCTCTGCTAAGGTAATGGCGATACGACGATGTCAATGGACAAGACTTGAGTTAGAGATAGAGCTAAAGTGCCCGGATCAAACACCTCATAACACCTCCCCTCATGCCCCACTAGTATCAAGTACACCAACCACACACAAATAATCATATGTCTATTCCTAGCATCATCACCATCATCATGTTATAAATAAAATAGAATTAAATATGCATGAACATTAATAGCAAGAATATTGGATGACATGTTGAATGCACATTACAAGCATACACGCATAGAATCAGTCATGGCATTGGACTCAAGAAAAAAAAATTTTATTATTAGCCAATTAGTTTGTTCCCTCATCTTTGCTTGAGTGTAGATCCTCTTTCAAGCTTTAAGAATCACTTTTATATCAATAGGAGAACCTAACAAGTCGATAGATTTTAGTTAGAAGTCATTCCAACAATTTTAGGCTTGTTTCTAAGTGAGGGTCGCAGGGTGGGTCGCAGGTAGGGTAGCAGTTTACTACGACCCCCAGTGTAGGGTCGATGCCAGGGTCAGATGTTCCATCAACCCTGGGTGTGACCACCCCCTTCCTGGACTTCCCGAATGCTAGGGGTCGATCCTGTGGTCTGGTAGGGTCAACTCCCAATCGACCCCACATGCGACTCCCCGTAGGTTGAGTCGAGAATATCATTCTACAGTCCATTCTTTCATGTTTGGGTCCTATGGCTTACTTTCACAATCCATCCTAAGCTTGTTCTATGGCTTAGAACTCTAGGTTTCTTCCTTTCTTTGCCTACCATGATTTCTCCATGGATTTCATTGAAATCTTCCCATGGATGTATGATTTGGGATTCTCCTAGACCATATCCTCTTCATGAACTATTCTAAGGTCTTAGATCATCAATGGAAACGTACCCATACCTTAGGTTTTGCTGAGATTCAGAGGTTTCTCTGAATTCTTCACTTTAGTCTTCTTCTCCAACTTTCCTTCTCTTCTCCTTCTCTTCTCCTTCTCTTCTCTTTCTCTCACTTTCAATTAGGGTTTCAAAAGGATGAAAGAGGCTTAGGGACGTCCTATTTATAGAGTAGAATCTCCTAAAATAAGTCTCATTGAGATTAAGAAGGAATCCCATTGAAATTTGGAAAGTTTCCTATTTGCGGTTTCTGTCGGCAAACAGGGGGTCGATGAGGGGGTCAGAGATCCCGTCGACCCTCAGTTCTATGTTGTCTGACCCCCAGTTAAAATATCAGGGGTCTGACTTCTTAGTGAGGGGGGGTCGACCCTGCCTATCAAGGTATGCGACCCTGCCCTCCAATTTACTATTTTTGGGTCAGTTTAGTACCTGGTTTCATTATTTCCTTCATGCACTTGGTCCATTTGGCTCGACCATGATAGGTAGACCTGGTACAAGATGGTAAGACCGGTTAGTTCGATACGGGTCTTACAACTCCCCCCTACTTATAAAAATTTCGTCCTCGAAATTGTACATACCTTCCGAGTCGAATAGATGAGGGTATTGCTTTAGCATAGCATTCTCTTCTTCCCATGTGATTTCTTCTATATCTTTGCTTCTCCAGGTGACCTTAACATAATAAATGTCACGGTTGCATAGTCGTTGCACCTTTCGGCTGGTGATTTCAGTTGGTGCTACTTCAAATATCAAGTCATCCGTCAAATCAGGTAGATCAACTGTCAATACGTGCGTTGGATCTCTGACATACTTCTTCAATAAGGAGATATGAAATACATCATGCACACTTGACATAGATGGTGGTAGTGCTAACTGGTAAGCCACTTTTCCACGCTTAGCTAGAATCTCATATGGTCCAACATATCTCGGACTTAGTTTTCCTTTCTGTCCGAACCGTTTCAAACCTCGCATAGGTGAAACTTTGAGGAATACCTTATCACCTACGGCGAATTCAAGGTCTCGGCGTCTAGTATCTGCATATTGCTTCTGACGATTCTGAGCCGTTCTTACTCTTTCTTTGATAATGTCAACTACTCGACATGTCTCTTGAACAAATTCTGGTCCAACAATACTACGTTCTCCAACTTCATTCCAAAACAAAGGAGTTCGACACTTCCTGCCATACAGTGCTTCATAGGGTGACATCTGTATAGTAGCCTGATAGCTATTGTTATAAGCGAACTCAATCAGTGGTAACTTTTCATCCCATGATCCTTTAAAATCAATTACACAAGCTCGGAGCATATCTTCTAGAATCTGAATGGTGCACTCCGAATGTCCGTCTGTCTAAGGATGGAATGCAGTATTGAACTTCAATGTCCTACCCATAGCCTTCTGCAATCCTTCCCAAAACTTTGACGTAAATCATGGATCTCTGTTGGACACAACGCTTTCAGGTACACCGTGTTATCTGACAATGTTATCCACAAACAACTTAGCTAACCTCTCCAGTGTATACTGAGGTCGTATAGCTATAAATCGAGCCGTTTTCGTCAGTCGGTCTACAATCTCCCAAACTGCGTCAACTACTCGGAGAGTCAATGGTAACCCTGTGACGAAGTCCATAGTGATGCAGTCCCATTTGCATGCTGGTTCTGGTAACGGCTGTAAGAGTCCTGCTGGTCATTGTCATTATGCTTTCACCTTCTGACAATTTAGGCATTTAGACACGAACTTGACTATATCTGCTTTCATTCCTCTCCACCAATATAATTTCTTTAGATCATGATACATTTTTGTACTTCCAGGGTGTATCGAATAGGCGGTGGTATGGGCTTCCTTCATTAGTCGGTGTCTAATGTCCAAATTTTCTATTTCGGGTACACATAATCTTCCTTTGTACTTAAGTAATTTTTCTTCATCTAAGGTGAACTCAGGGACAGTCCTACCTTTTTCGATGTCTTCTTGTACCGTTCTCAGATAAGGGTCTGATTTAATAGTTGTTTACATTTCATCAACTATATCGGGTACAATCTTTAATGTGGCAAACATATTTGAAAACTGATGAATAAACCCTTGGTTGGTTGATTCACCCGGTTCATCTATCACAAACTGCTCGTTACCATAATTGAACACTTTTCTGATAGTACACATTGCGGCAGTTGTGCTAACCTCCCCTTGAGATTTTATCATTGCCTTTCTACTCAATGCGTCAGCAACCACGTTAGCTTTCCCCGGATGATACTGGATATAACAATCATAGTCTTTCAATAGTTCCAGCCATCTTCTTTGTCTCATATTCAACTCCTTCTGATTAAAGAGGTAAGTAAGACTCTTATGATCTGATTTAATCTGAAATTTCTCTCTATACAAGTAATGTCTCCATATTTTGACAGCATGTACTACTGCCGCTAATTCCAAATCATGAGTGATATCCTAGGTCGGATGTAGCCCTTGTCCAGCAGTTCTTGTAATTTTACTTTTAATTCCTTCAGTTCAGTAGGAGCCATTCGATAAGGTGCTTTAGATAATGGTGCGGCTCCAGGTATCAGATCTATAACAAATTCTGTAGCGCGGTCGGGTGGTAGTCCTGGTAATTCTTCAGGAAATACATCTGGATAGTCACGCACGACATCAATATCCTCCATTTGTGGTGCTTCTTTGGTAAGATCGACTACAGATACTAGATACCCAACTGCTCCTTTCTCAAGGCACTTCCTAGCCTTTAATGGTGAGAGTATGAGCTTTCGTTTACGGAGAAGTTTGGTTCCCGAAAAACTGAACTCTACTCCTTCCTTGTCTTTAAATGTCAGCTTCTTTTCGGGGCATAATAGGTTTACAGAATACCGAGCTAACCAGTCCATTCCCAAGATGACGTCAAAGTCTGCCATCTCAAGTTGGATCAAGGTTGCATCCAAAGTCTTCTCGTCAATACGAACTGGACATGGTCCATAACCTTTTTCTAATTCCACTTCTAATCCCATAAGCGATCGTACAAGCAGTTTGTAGTCTAAGGATTTGAGGGGTAGATTTAGCTTCTTTCCAAATGACACAAATATAAAAGAATGAGTAGCTCCTAAATCAAAGAGTACTCTGACGGGAATGCCATTAATAGGTACGATACCTATGACCACATCAGGCGATGCGGCAGCATCTTCAGATGTAACCGCGTAAACTCTGCCTTGTTGTATTTGATTCTTGGGCTTAGGATACTCTCGATAATAATGTCCCACATGATTGCAGTTATAGCATTTTAACCCTTCATTATTTGGCTTTTGTTGCTGTTGAGCTGTTGAAGTAGTCTTCGCTGTAGCATTGAAACCTTGAGTACGGAAGGGTTTGAATACCTTGGTATTCCCCCCATTGTAAGAATTTCCATTTAGCCATTTGATTCCTCTATTTTGAGCAAGGTAGCCCTCTTTCTAGCTCGACTCTATCACTTGAGCAATTTGTACAGCTTCATTGTAGATTTTCTTTTCAAGTCCAAGAACATGTTCACGTATGCTTCCCCTAAGTCCCATGACGAACCTTCGGGTCTTTGTATCTGCCACCTGCATACTGACTGGTGCAAAGAAATATAGCTTCTCATAACGCTGTTGTTGGTATGCATCGATAGTCATCTGTCCCTGATATAAACTCAGGAACTCCTTCTCCATGGAATCTCTGAAACTCCTAGGAAAGTACTTCTCAAAGAATGCCTCCTTACATATATCCCAAGTCAATTGGGTGTGCTTTGTCATCAGATATGTCCGTGTGGACTTCCACTAGTGGTGTGCATCGCCTTTCAGCATAAATGTTGCACACAATACCTTCTCTTCTTCATTCACTATCATCATCGTGAAGTTTCTCTCCATCTCATCGATCCAGTGTACTGGCCACAACGGATCAGCTGGCTTACGAGTATACTCCTTGGGCTTCATCTTCAGAAAATGCTCCACCAGTCTGGAGTGGTCTAGTTGATGCGGGACATAAGCCCCATATATAGGTGGTTGGTATTGATATCCACCTGGAGCTACTTCAGGGTTTTGTACTTGAGCCTGCATGATGGGAGTCTAAGGTGCATGGGGTACTGTGTTACTTCCCCCTGGTACTGTGCTTGCCTGTCCTGCTGGCATCGGTGTCGTCTGTGCAGCTGGAAAGGTCATGCCTATGGCAGCTTGCATAGTAGCTTGTGCCTGTTGTATTTGCTGCAGCTGTTGGGCCAAATTCATTACGGCTGTAGCCAGGTCAGTAGGTGGAGCTGGCAAATTTGTAGGATTTGCCTACCCATTAATTACGGATGATGCCGCATTCGTATTCTCCTGTGTTTCCATGTGTATCTGGCTGTCTTCCCCCACAGGTGGTGGTGGTGGGATAGAGTTACGGCTTTGTCTGATCACTCTACGTCCAGCCATTATCTGTTCTGGTAGTGGGAATGCCTTAAAATCATAGAATACATGAGGCAATCATTATATACTTCATTCTCATAGTTTAAATCCACTAACCAATGAAAATTTCAAAATTTTCAGATCATTCTGTCGAAAATACTGTATTTTTCACTGCAGGGTCGATGGTGGGGGTCGATGGATGTCCGACCCTTAGTATGCGACCCTGAGAATCACTGATTCTTACTGAGAGCCGGGGGTCGATGAGGGGGTCGATGGATGTCAGACCCGGGGTTCAACCCCTGGTTCTCTGTCAGATCACCGAGAGCCGTGGGTCGATGAGGGGGTCGGATGTTTTGGTCGAATTCTTCGACCCTCGGACTAAAAATCAGGTTTTTAATCCCGATTTTGAATCCATTTCTCATTCTTCCTCCTCCTTTTCGACTTGGCTCATCCCTCTGAGTTGCTACAGTGACAACTCGGACTCATTGGTGCTATTTGCTTCTCATTTCGACGTCTACTCCTCGTCTACAGGTATGTTCTCTACAATTTCATGTTTTAAGGGTTTCTTAACTAGGTTTTTGCTCATTTATATTGTTTTCTTCAAATTAAACTTTTTCCAACCGTAAAATTTTGATTTTTATTGGGGGCTTTTGTTGTTGGTGACTCAATGGATGAAAGCCCTCAAAAATATTTGAGTTTCATCGGTTGGTTATCGAGAAACTTGAAATTTCCCCTTTTTGCCCTAATTTGTCAAGAGTTTTGAATTTCTTGAAATTTTTTCAAATTCGATCTCTTTAGATGAAATTTCCAACTGTATGAGTCTTGCAGGATTGTTTAAAACCTTTATAAGTCCTCGTGCCCATGTGTATGGGTGAAAAGTGAGGCTTTTGACCAATTTACGTCGTTATACTGTCAAAATTTTCGGGTTTTTCATCCTTACAAAACCAATATCTGTTTTTCTTTGTTTTTGTAGATATTATGGCTCGTACCAAAGTACCCAGGGTACATGACCCAGTCCGCTTCCGTTCTAACTAGGCGGAGACACAATATGCCCGCTACTCTTGTAAGAAATAGAGGGAGGTCGCCGGGTGAACTTTGCTAGCCTGGCCTTGTTCGATGTGGAGAGGGATTTTGGTGACATGGGCTCTCTTCCTGTAATCACCTATGATGCCTGCACTTGGCCGAATTTGGTGAGACAGTTTTACTGTAATCTTCAGGTGGTGGGAGATTACAATGATACCGAGAGGGGTAGAGAGCTCCGGATCACCAGCTACGTCAAGGGGGTCCAGATCTCATTTGATTATCGGCAGCTAGCCGACTTGTTGGGCATTTCATATGATGGCCCCTTGGTGTTCTGTGCTCCTGGAGAGCCCCAGTTCTTTTCATTGGAGATGAGAGCCGAGATTGACCGTCAGATCATCAGAGAGGATCGTTGGGAGATGAAAGTGATCTACCTTCGTCCAGAGCCTCGGGTGTACTGCAAGATTATTCAGCACAACCTGATACCTCAGAGTGGGAAATACGAGAGGATCTCCCAGTTGACCCAGTATCTGTTGTACTGTATCTACACTAGGCAAGCCGTCTGCCTTCCTTACATCATCATGCGGACGATGATCAGTGCTACGTTGCCCGATCATACTGGCAACCTGCCTTATGGACGCATGAGCTCTATGTTGCTTACCCGCCTGGGTGTTGACATGGTGGATGAGAGGATTCAGGAGAAATCCTTCTCATCACCCTCTGGATTCGGAGGCCATCTGTAAGATGGGCATGCGGGATGCCCAGGTCAGTGATGAGGAGAGAAACGCTCTGGTGCGTCCACGTACTCGAGTGGAGATGGCCGACGCTGAGGCAGCAGCAGCAGCAGCTGGAGCAGGGGTTCATGGAGGTGATGATGATCATTTGTACATGGATGTGGATGCCATACCTCCTCCATCACCTACTCATGCTGCAGGAGCTGGTCCTTCTTATGCAGCTGGTCCTTCGCATGCAGCTGGTCCTTCATATGCACCTTCTGATGACATGATGGGGTTATTGCATGAGATTCGAGAGGCTCAGGGCATGTCTGATTTGAGGATGGGAGAGATTCTAGATGCTTAGCGCATATCCGATCAACAGGTGGGAGAGCTTCTGGATGCTCGGCGCTTATCGGATCAGCGGGAGGGAGAGCTTAGGGATGCTCAGCGCGTGACTGACCAGTGGGTGGCTGATCTCACAGCTAGTCTCCAGACGACCCAGACTCAGATAGCTTAGTTGACTAGAGTCTATGCTGAGGATTATGATAGAGACCGCGAGGCACCGCCTCCCCCATCACCTCCAGCATCTTGATGTATTTTCTTTTTATCTTTCTTTTTGTACTTCAGAGTAACTGTCCGGGTTGTGGACTGTACTCTGCTTTAGACTTGTATATATACGTTTGTTCTTCTTTCGAGTGTATAAAAATTTGTTTCTCACTTAATAGATGCATTATTCTCTTTCAATTTTTGTCTCAAACAACACAAATGCTTATGGTGTGTTATTATTACAGTTTTTAAAAATATCTCAGTTCACAACTTTTTGTGGAAGTATACTGGTTTAGCAGACAGGGCCTGAGAGCTCTGATACCAAGTTGTCACACCCTAATTTTGTACTATTCAGAATGGTGTGATGAACCTCTAATAAACCAACGGTTCAACCAGGATCTGTAATAGGCTATGTCCGTTGAAATTAAACCATACACATCCACAACCATAATCTGAATAAATACAAAATAGCGGAAATCTTAAGATTAAATGAACTGAGGAATCTAACTGTGATAATCAATAATAAAATATCAAGTTATGTTATATTAACCGAGACATAAGTAAATAAAATATCAGTTACATTTCCTTAATAATTCAAATCAAAATCTAATCGAAAATGCATGAGTTGCACTCGCATGAGGAGTCATGCGTTTCCACTAAGTCTTCAGCCTCCATCGCAGCGACGTGCCCATACATAGAAGCATTCATATAGTCTTCCATCGTGGTACCTGCATCATCAACTAAAAATATTCGACGTTGAAAGGGTGAGCACATATCACGGCTCAGTGAGCAAACAAAATAATGAAACAAACATATGCATGCATTCAATTCATATCTGTGGTCTGGTTTATAAGTTTGCAATGTGCTATAGAAAGGTTCGGTGATCGCCTTACCTCTATACACAGGGTGTGTAGGCCCTCCCAACGGATCAAACACCATTATCGTCCACATCCACCCCAACATGGAATAGAGATAGAGCTAAAGTGCCCGGATCAAATATCGCATAACACTTCCTCTGATGCCCTACCCATACCAAGACGTAAGCCCCTGCTGGCGAGGACTTACAAACTGGTCTCGCAACTAACCAATCCTAATGTCAAACAGTGTATCCAAGGTCTCACCCCAGCATCCCTCAATACGTCCATAAAGATAGAGCTAAGGCCCCCCGGCAGAGTCGATGACTACACGGTCCGAGACCACCTCCCCTAATACTCTACGACGTAATAGCTCTGCTAAGGTAATGGTGATACGACGATGTCAGTGGACAAGACTTGAGTTAGAGATAGAGCTAAAGTTCCCGAATCAAACACCGCATAACACCTCCCCTCATGCCCCACTCGCATCAAGTACACCAACCACATACAAACATTCACATGTCTATTCCTAGCATCATCACCATCATCATGTTATAAATAAAATAGAATTAAATATGCATGAACATTAATAGCAAGAATATTGGATGACATGTTGAATGCACATTACAAGCATACACGCATAGAATCAGTCATGGCATTGGACTCAAGAAAATAAAAATAGTTTATTATTAGCCAATTAGTTTAGGTCTTGTTCCCTCACCTTTGCTTGAGTATAGATCCTCTTTCAAGCTTTAAGAATCACTTTTATATCAATAGGAGAACCTAACAAGTCAATAGATTTTAGTTAGAAGTCATTCCGACAATTTTAGGCTTGTTTCTAAGCGAGGGTCGCAGGGTGGGTCACAGGTAGGGTCGCAGTTTACTGCGACCCCCAGGGTAGGGTTAATGCTAAGGTCGAATGGAGCTTAATAGAATTTATTTTATGAGTTTGATATATTTTAGAAATCTTGTTAATTAATTAATAAAAGATGAAAAAATTCTAGCACTCTTAATAATAACATTTTGAATTTCATGTAGGATTCTGACATGGAAAGAGTTCGTTTGGGCTTCCAAATGTGGTTTTAAAATCTAATCTGGAAAATTGATTCAAATCTAAATCAGAGAAGGAAGGTTGCTACACACGGAAGGTTCACTATTGGAAGGCCTTGATTGATTATTGAAAATCTTGAGGAGAATATACACAACTATGGAATCTTACAAAATTTGGTAGATTTGGGGGTGACAATTGTTTAATAATGGAATGATTTTCATCTAATCTAGGAATGAAGATTTTGTTTAATTTTTATTTCCATGTAATAAGGTTGTCAAATCTAGGCATACCAATTTTAGTCTTGTATTTTGGCTATTTAAACAATGTAAAGCCTATGTAAAGAGCATCCAAGAGTGATTGAGAAAGAAGACAGTGGCTGAAGAACAACTCTCTTTCTTTTGTGTTCTTGAAGAAGTCATGTGTGGCTAACTTTCTTATCTTTGGTTAGATGAAACTGAAGCCATCATTGTAAACTTGTGAGACTTGTTTTTATTTATTGATTTTTAATTGAATATTTATTTTTCTTCCAATTTATGTGTATAATGATTGATGAATGGGTTGATTAGGAGTACTACTAATTGATTTATTTATCTAATCGATTTTTAGATTAGAATTGAATTGCTATCAATTGATTATTCTATGTCAGTGGCAATGAGGATTGATGTTAATGGACAAGTTAATGTTATATTCCTAGGAGAAATTAGATTAAAATAATTAAACCACACTGATGTGTGCTTAACGTTTAATTTCAATCGTCTTTCTAATTGTTATTGCTATTCCTGAATCAAATCGAGAGCCTAGTCTTGAGATTGATTTAAGAGTAAGGGTACTATTAATAAGTTATCTTTTAATAGACCAATCTTAAGGAAAAACTAAGGATTTTAGGCCTAGTCCTAATTTTCTTGATTGATTATTCAATTGGAATTGATTATCCTTTATGTCGATGAACAAGTTTACGAAGATGGTGTAAGTATCCTTTTGACTGAAGCTTTCTCTTATTGGTTTAATCTTTGATATCTGTATTATCTTGCTCTTTATTTTTTAGATAATTAATTACTATTCTTTTCTATTGCAAACATACCCCCCTCCATACGTAGGATAGCCAATGAAGTTGTGCTAATAAGATTAATCAGAATCTGCTTTAGTACAACAATTGGTTATTTTCTGAGTCTTATTTTATTTTCATTTGTTTTTCTCTCTTTAGGTTAATTAAACATTTTAATCTTGATCATACAATCCTTGTGGGTTCGACCCTTACTTGCTACTATTTACGTTTCAAAGTAAGGTACTTTAATTTGAGCGCTCGATACGCATCAAATTTGGCGCCGTTGTCGGGGAATGTTTTGATTAAATTGATTTGTTTGGTTATTTAATTGATTTTTTTTATTTTTTTTATTATTTGTCTATCTGCTTGTTCTCTTAATTGAATGACCCGATCTTCTCATTTGGGAGAATTGTAATTTGATCCAGAAATAGAAAGAACTCTGCACAAGCTAAGGAGAGAAAGTAGAAAGATAGCCAAAAATTCTTCACCAGGCAACAACGTAGCCATTGATTTAGCTTCTGGCAGCACTAGTAATTCAGACTTTGAGGAAATGGCAGACAACAACAACCGCACTCTTAAGGAGTTAGCGGCTCCTAATCTGAACCAACAACCACTCTGTATCGAGTATCCTAATCTCGATGTTGCCTTTGAACTTAAATCTGGTCTAATCCATCTCCTTCCTACTTTTCGTGGTCTTGTAGGTGATGATCCACACAAGCATCTAAAAGAATTCCATGTGGTATGTTCGAGCATGAAACCAACCGGAATTTCTGAGGAGCAAATCAAGTTGGGGGCGTTTCCATTCTCATTAGCGAACAATGCAAAAGTTTGACTTTATTACTTTCCATCAGGATCCATTACCACATGGAATGAGATGAGGCGGCTTTTCTTGGAGAAGTATTTTCCAGCTTCAAGGGCAGCCAATATTCGAAAGGAAATCTACGGTATTAGGCAATATAATGGAGAAACACTTTATGAATACTGGGAGCGATTCAAGAAGCTCTGCGCCAGCTGCCCTCATCACCAAATTAGCGAGCAATTACTCATTCAATACTTCTACGAAGGTCTATCTCATACTGATAGGGGTATGATTGACGCAGCGAGTGGAGGAGCATTAGTGGATAAAACTCCAAGGGTAGCCCGTAATTTGATTGCAAATATGGCTGCTAACTCTCAGCAATTTGGTGTAAGAAATGACCATCCATCGAACAAGGTTAATGAGGTAAGCACTTCTTCTCTTGAATTAAAAATTATAGAATTGTCTTCACTTGTTCGTCAATTGGCTGTGGATAAGGTACAACAGGTTCAAACTTGTGAAATTTGCTACATCGCGGGACACCCAACTGATATGTGTCCCACGCTTCAAGAGGAATCTATAGAGCAAGCAAATGTTGTAGGTGGATTTCCAGGACAACCTCAACGTAAGTACAATCCATACTCAAATACTTACAATTCGGGATGGAGGAATCACCCAAATCTCAACTATGGTAATCAAGATAGCCCCAATCATCAGTATGGGTATCAACAAGGCCAACAACCTTTTCAATCCAGACAACAAGCACCTTCAAGTTCAGGTATGACCTTGGAAGATATTGTTAAAACACTTGCCAATGATTCATTACAATTTAAATAGGAAACAAGGGCAGGTATAAAGAACTTGGAGACTCAAATAAGTCAACTGGCCACTTCAATGAGTAGACTAGAGGCTCGAGGCTTGGGAAAGCTACCTTCGCAATCGATGGTGAATCCGAAGGAAAATGCAAATGCCATAGTCTTGAGAAGTGGAAAAGAAGTAGAGAATATAGAAAAAGAAAAAGAGAAAGAGACCTCAAAATCAGCTTCGACATCTATTTTCTCATCTGGGGTAAACTCTAAACCTTCTATTTCCTCTATTCCTATTCAACCTCCTTTTCCTAGCAGGTTTGCTCAATCTAGAAAGGAAGAAAAAGAAAAGGAGATGTTGGAGATTTTTTGAAAGGTAGTAATAAATATACCTCTTATTGAAGCAATTAAACAAGTGCCACGGTATGCTAAATTTCTTAAAGAATTGTGCACATCCAAGAGAAAATTGAAAGGAGATGAAAAGGTAAGTATGAGTGAAAACGTCTCAACCGTTATTCAACAGAAGCTTCCCCCTAAGTGTAAAGACCCAGGTACATTCACTATCCCATGCAAAATAGGTAACACCAATTTCAATAGAGCTATGTTAGATTTAGGAGCATCAATTAATGTCATGCCTTATTCAATATATGCTTCATTAAATCTAGAACCTTTAAAAGAAACTGGTGTAACTATTCAATTAGCTGATAGATCAAATATATATCCTGAAGGTGTGATTGAGGATGTGTTAGTTCAAGTTAATGAATTGGTATTTCCTGCTGATTTTTATGTATTAAAAATGGAAGATGACTCATCTCATAATTCTACACCTCTTTTGTTGGGTAGACCATTTTTAAAGACTGCTAAAACAAAAATAGGTGTTCATGATGGTACCTTATCTATGGAATTTGATGGCGAGATAGTTCGTTTTAATATTTTTGAGGCTATGAGGTATCCTAGTGATATAAATTCTGTTTTTACTGATATAATTGATTCTATGGTACAACAAGTTTTTGAATTAAATGGTGAAGATGAGTTGATGGTGGCCATTAGCAAACATTTGAATAGCATGGATTTCAATTCAGAATTTGTGTTAAATACTGAATTAGAGAAGATGTTGATGGCATTGCAGGCCTTACCCCCAATTCCAAAAAGATATGATGTTGCTCACATTGAGTTGCCTATATCTCATACAAGGTTGTTACCTTCCATTGTGCAGGCACCTATTGTTGAGCTGAAACCACTTCCAAACCATCTCAAATATGTCTACTTAGGAGACAATGAGACGTTACCTGTGATAATAGCAAGGGACTTGACCAAGCTACAAGAGGAGAAACTCATTCGAATTTTGAGAGACCATAAGACAACCATTGGATGGACAATAGCCGACATTAAGGGAATTAGCCCGGCCATGTGCATGCATCGCATACTTCTTGAGGAGGGAGCCAAACCGATTAGAGAAGCACAGCGTAGACTCAACCCTCCTATGATTGAAGTTGTGAAGAAGGAGATATTAAAGCTCCTTGATGTTGGAATTATCTATCCTATCTCTGATAGTAAGTGGGTAAGTTCGGTTCAGGTGGTACCTAAAAAGACGGGCATAACTGTTGTTAAGAATCAAAATAATGAGTTAATCCCTACTAGGATACAAAATGGGTGGCGTATTTGTATTGATTACAGGAAATTGAATGTTTCAACTCGTAAAGACTATTTTCCTCTTCCATTTATCGATCAAATGTTAGAGAGGTTAGCAGGTCGTTCGCACTATTGTTTTCTTGATGGTTATTTAGGTTACTATCAAATTGTGATTGCACCTGAAGATCAGGAGAAAATGACATTCACCTGCCCATTTGGTACCTTTGCTTACAGACGAATGCCGTTTGGTCTTTACACCGCCCCAGCCACATTCCAGAGGTGTATGGTTAGCATTTTTTATGATTATGTAGAGAACATTATAGAATTTTTCGTGGATGACTTTACTATTTATGGAGACTCTTTTGATACATGCTTGGATAACCTTACACTTGTTCTTAAGAGGTGTATAGAAACTAACCTTGTTTTGAATTCTGAGAAGTGTCATTTTATGGTAACACAAGGAGCAGTTTTAGGTCATGTGATATCTTCTAGAGGTATAGAAGTTGACAAAGCAAAGATAGATCTTGTTTAATCTTTACCTTACCCCACAACTGTGCGGGAAGTGCGTTCCTTTCTTGGACATGCAGGCTTTTATCGGCGCTTCATCTAGGATTTCTTGAAAATTTCATTGCCCTTATGCAAGCTCTTACAAAAGGAAGTGGTGTTTGACTTTAATGATGAGTGCAAAAGAGCTTTTGACAAGCTCAAAGAACTGCTAACAACAGCCCCAGTGATTCAATCACCGAACTGAAAACTCCCATTTGAGATCATGTGTGATGCTAGCAATTATGCTATTGGGCCTGTTTTGGGCCAACGTGTTGGGAAAGTTGTTCATGCTATCTATTATGCCTCTCGGACACTAACTGAAGCACAGTGTAACTACTCCACAACGGAGAAAGAGCTATTGGCTATAGTTTTTGTTTTGGAAAAATTTAAATCTTATTTATTGGGAACTAAAGTTATTGTCTCTTCTGATCATACAACTCTTAGGCATTTGTTGGCGAAAAAGGAATCTAACCCAAGATTGATCAGATGGATCCTTCTTCTTCAAGAATTTGATTTGGAGATTAAGGACAATAAGGGAACTGAGAATTTAGTAGCAGACCATCTTAGTCGGGTGGTTAAGGAGGGTGATGCGATACCATTACAAGATTTCTTCCCAGATGAACACTACTTAAGGTGACAAATGTAGTGCCCTGGTATGCAGATTTAGTCAATTATTTGGCTACCAAAACCTTACCACCAGAGCTACCTAGAGTACGAAGAGAGAAAATCAAGAGTGATGCTCGGTACTACATTTGGGATGACCCTTATCTTTGGAAACAATGTTCAGACCAAATGGTAAGAAGGTGTGTACCCGAAACTGAATTTGAATCCATTCTTATCTTTTGTCATTCATATGCATGTGGTGGACATTTCGGTCCTAAAAGAACAGCAAGAAAAGTGCTTGAATGTGGCTTCTTTTGGCCATCTTTATTTCATGATGCATATATATTTTGTAAGTCATGCACTCGTTGCCAATACTCAGGTAATGTGGCCCGTAGGGATCAAATGCCACAAACCCCCATACTTATTTGTGAAATTTTTTATGTTTGGGGCATTGACTTTATGGGACTTTTTCCTAATTCTTTTGGCAATGTTTATATTTTACTTGCTGTTGATTATGTGTCAAAGTGGGTGGAAGCAAAAGCCACCCATACTGATGATTCTAAAGTGATTGTAGATTTTGTCAAGTCTCACATTTTTGTTAGGTTTGGGATCCCACGGGCAATGATCAGTGATAGAGGGACTCACTTTTGTAACCGCACTGTAGCAGCACTGCTTAAGAGGTATGCTGTGACCCATAAGATTTCAACTACCTACCATCCACAAACTAATGGGCAAGCCGAGGTATCTAATAGAGAGGTGAAGTCAATTTTAGAAAAAACAGTTAATCCGAATAGGAAAGACTGGAGTACAAGACTTGACGATGCACTATGGGCTTATAGGACTGCTTATAAGACACCTATAGGGATGTCTCCATATCGGTTGGTTTATGGAAAAGCATGTCATCTACCGGTAGAATTGGAGCACACCATTTCTTATTGAATTAACCGATCAACTTGCTATCGGACATTGAATTTCTTTTCGATTAGTCAATTTTCGCAAAAAATTTCGACATAGGCATTCTGGGTAATTAAGCAGTGTAACATGGAGACGGATAAGGCGGGGGAGCAACGAAAGTTGCAATTGCAGGAGTTAGAGGAGATTCGCAATGGAGCTTATGAGAACTCTCAGATTTATAAGGAAAAGATAAAGGCCTTTCATGATAAAATGATTTCTAAGAAGCAATTTGTTGTCGGATAAAAAGTGCTCCTTTATAATTCAAGACTTCGGTTATTTCCTGGTAAGTTGCAATCTCGCTAGATTGGTCCTTTTATTGTTATTAATGTCTTTCCACATGGTGCAGTTGAGATTCAAAGTTTGGACACTCAAAAGATTTTTAAGGTCAATGGATATAGACTTAAACCTTACCATGAAGGTTTTCAAGTTAACTCGTTGGTTGAGAAAGCTATGGACTTAGAAGATCCACTTTATCCAGATTGAGGAAAGTTGCAAAGTCGAGCGAACGACGTTAAACAAAAGCGCTGCTTGGGAGGCAACCCAAGAAATCAGATTTGCTTTCTTAACCCTTTCTCTTTTTATTTATTTATTTTTTCATAGATATTATGTTTGTATTTGTCTTTTTCTTTGCATTTAGCCTTACATTGGGGACAATGTAAGTTTTATGTGTGGGGGAATTCTACGATGTGTTTTGTTTTTATTTTTACATGTTGTTAGTATATATATTGGTTGTATATAGTAATTGAAAAAAAAAATATTGGTTGTATATACTAACTGAAAAAAAATTGACTTCAAATTTTCTTTCAAAAAAAAAAAATTTTTTGACCAATTACAAGTTTGGATTAATTCTCTAAAGTGACCATGTTGAACTTTATAAATATGATTAAATTATTGGGATTCTTGAACCTTAGATTAAATATGCAACTAAATTTGAATCACCATCTGAGATAAAGTTTTATTGTTATGTGTCTTTGTATTTCACGTTTGCACCAACTCTTAGTTGTGGGGAATAAACGATAAATTTGAGAAATGGCAATTCAAAAAAAAAAAAAAAAAACTTGAAAAAGAATAAATAACTGCTTCAATGTTCAAAATGCCTCAAAAACAAAAGAAAAATTGAGATGATGGTTATAAGCAATTTAATTGACTAAGTCTGATTTTGTGGCCTTTGTTACTTGAGTTATTAAGTCCTAGGGGTGTCTCTACACCTAGTGCCCTAAAGCCAACTGGTTTGGGAGTCACTGACCCAACACTTGCTACATGGGTAACTTAGAAAGCCTAAGAAAATGGACATTGCACAAATCGATGAAAAAAAATTGACTTCCAAATTTTCTGATTTTGTGGCCTTTGTTAGTTGAGTTATTAAGTCCTAGGGGTGTCTCTACACCTAGTGCCCTAAAGCCAACTGGTTTGGGAGTCACTGACCCAACACTTGCTATATGGGTAACTTAGAAAGCCTAAGAAAACGGACATTTCACAAGTCGATGAAAAAAAAATGGTGTTATTTTTCTTGAAGTATACTGTAAAGCCCCTTACTAATTGAGTTACATCACTTCATACTTCACACTTCACACTATAGATGCATATTAATATGAATTTGTTGAAGATGGTGACTAAAATAAAGTTATTGTATCTTTGATAAGATTTAAGTTTTCTATTGAGTTTAATTCTATTTATGAGTTATAATTGGGGAGTACTTAGGATTTTATTTAATTCTTGTAATTTGTCAAATCTAAAAATATTTTTATTTGAATTTTGTGGGTAGATTCACTACAAACCCTCACGAGACACAACTCGTCCACTAGGGGTAACCTAGGGGTTCAATGACTTGTTGTACATGTTAAGTGCAATCGTGGTTCCTGAGAAAGTGGAATAGTTTATGATTTTTTTATTTTATTTTGCTCGAGGATGTGCAAAGGCTAAGTGTGGGGGAATTTGATAAGTGTATAATTTTATATTTTTTTATTCCTTTTGCATTATGATTTTAGGGTGTTTTATGCCTTATTGAGCTTAATAGAATTTATTTTATGAGTTTGGTATATTTTAAAAATCTTGTTAATTAATTAATAAAAGATAAAAAAATTCTAGCACTCTTAATAATAACGTTTTGAATTTCATGTAGGATTCTGACATGGAAAGAGTTAGTTTGGGCTTCCAAATGTGGTTTTAAAATCTAATCTGAAAAATTGATTCAAATCTAAATCAGAGAAGGAAGGTTGCTACACACGGAAGGTTCACTATTGGAAGGCCTTGATTATTATTGGAAATCTTGAGGAGAATATACACAACTATGGAATCTTACAAAATTTGGTAGATTTGGGGGTGACAATTGTTTAATAATGGAATGATTTTCATCTAATCTAGGAATGAAGATTTTGTTTAATTTTTATTTCCATGTAATAAGGTTGTCAAATCTAGGCATACCAATTTTAGTCTTGTATTTTGGCTATTTAAACAATGTAAAGCCTATGTAAAGAGCATCCAAGAGTGATTGAGAAAGAAGACAGTGGCTGAAGAACAACTCTCTTTCTTTTGTGTTCTTGAAGAAGTCATGTGTGGCTAACTTTCTTATCTTTGGTTAGACGAAACTGAAGCCATCATTGTAAACTTATGAGACTTGTTTTTATTTATTGATTTTTAATTGAATATTTATTTTTCTTCCAATTTATGTGTATAATGATTGATGAATGGGTTAGGAGTACTACTAATTGATTAATTTATCTAATCGATTGTTAGATTATAATTGAATTGCTATCAATTGATTATTCTATGTCAGTGGCAATGGGGATTGATGTTAATGGACAAGTTAATGTTATATTCCTAGGAGAAATCAGATTAAAATAATTAAACCACGCTGGTGTGTGCTTAACGTTTAATTTCAATCGTCTTTCTAATTGTTATTGCTATTCCTGAATCAAATCGAGAGCCTAGTCTTGAGATTGATTTAAGAGTAAGGGTACTATTAATAAGTTATCTTTTAAGGAAAGACTAAGTATTTTAGGCCTAGTCCTAATTTTCTTGATTGATTATTCAATTGAAATTGATTATCCTTTATGTCGATGAACAAGTTTACGAAGATGGTGTAAGTATCCTTTTGACTGAAGCTTTCTCTTATTGGTTTAATCTTTGATATTTGTATTACCTTGCTCTTTATTTTTTAGATAATTAATTACTATTCTTTTCTATTGCAAACATACCCCCCTCCATACGTAGGATAGCCAATGAAGTTGTGCTAACAAGATTAATCAGAATCTGCTTTAGTATAACAATTGGTTATTTTCTGAGTCTTATTTTATTTCATTAGTTTCTCTCTTTAGATTAATTAAACATTTTAATCTTGATCATACAATCCTTGTGGGTTCGACCCTTACTTGCTACTATCTACGTTTCAAAGTAAGGTAATTTAATTTGAGCGCTCGACATGCATCAGTAAGATCGACCACAAATACTAGATACCCAACTGCTCCTTTCTCAAGGCACTTCCTAGCCTTTAATGCAGAGAGTATAAGCTTTCGTTTACGGGGAAGTTTGGTTCCCGAAAAACTGAACTCTGCTTCTTCCTTGTCTTTAAATGTCAGCTTCTTTTTGGCACATAATAGGTTTGCAGAATGCCGAGCTAACCAGTCCATTCCCAAGAAGACGTCAAAGTCTGCCATCTCAAGTTGGATCAAGGTTGCATGCAAAGTCTTCTTGTCAATACGAACTGGACATGGTCCATAACCTTTTTCTAATTCCACTTCTAATCCCATAGGCGATCGTACAAGCAGTTTGTAGTCTAAGGATTTGAGGGGTAGATTTAGCTTCTTTCCAAATGACACAGATATAAAAGAATGAGTAGCTCCTGAATCAAAGAGTACTCTGGCGGGAATGCCATTAATAGGTACGATACCTGTGACCACATCAGGCAATGCGGCAGCATCTTCAGATGTAACCGCGTAAACTTTGTCTTGTTGTAGTTGATTCTTGGGTTTAGGACACTCTCGTTAATAATGTCCCACTTGATTGCAGTTATAGCATTTTAGCCCTTCATTATTTGGCTTTTGTTGCTATTGAGCTGCTGAAGTAGTCTTGGCTGCAGCATTGAAACCTTGAGTACGAAAGGGTTTGAATACCTTGGTATTCCCCCCGTTGTAAGAATTTTCATTTGGCCTTTTGATTCCTCTATTTTGAGCAAGGTAGCTCTCTTTCTGGCTCGACTCTATCACTCGAGCAATTTGTACAGCTTCATTGTAGATTTTCTTTTCAAGTCCAAGAACATGTTCACGTATGCTTCCCCTAAGTCCCATGACGAACCTTCGGCTCTTTGTATCTTCCAACTGCATACTGACTGGTGCAAAGAAAAACAGCTCCTCATAACGCTGTTGGTATGCATCGATAGTCATCTGTCCCTGATATAAACTCAAGAACTCCTTCTCCATGGAATCTCTGAAACTCCTAGGAAAATACTTCTCAAAGAATGCCTCCTTATATATATCCCAAGTCAATTGGGTGTGCTTTGTCATCAGATATGTCCATGTGGACTTCCACCAGTGGTGTGCATCGCCTTTCAGCATAAATGTTGCACACAATACCTTCTCTTCTTCATTCACTGTCATCATCGTGAGGTTTCTCTCCATCTCATTGATCCAGTGTGCTGGCCACAACGGATCAGCTGGCTTACGAGTATACTCCTTGGGCTTCATCTTCAGAAAACGCTCCACCAGTCTGGAGTGGTCTAGTTGATGCGGGACATAAGCCCCATACATAGGTGGTTGGTATTGATATCCACCTGGAGCTACTTCAGGGTTTTGTACTTGAGCCTGCATGATGGGAGTCTGAGGTGCATGGGGTACTATGTTACTTCCCCCTGGTACTGTGCTTGCCTTTCCTGCTGGCATCGGTGTCGTCTGTGCAGCTGGAAAGGTCATGCCTATGGTAGCTTGCATAGTAGCTTGTGCCTGTTGTATTTGCTGTAGCTGTTGGGCCAAATTCATTACGGCTGTAGCCAGGTCAGTAGGTGGAGCTGACAGATTTGTAGGATTTTCCTGCCCATTAATTACGGACGGTGCCGCATTCGTATTCTCCTGTGTTTCCATGTGTATCTGGCTGTCTTCCCCCACAGGTGGTGGTGGTGGGATAGAGTTACGGCTTTGTCTGATCACTCTGCGTCCAGCCATTATCTGTTCTGGTAGTGGGAATGCCTTAAAATCATAGAATACGTGAGGCAATCATTATATACTTCATTCTCATAGTTTAAATCCACTAACCAATGAAAATTTCAAAATTTTCAGATCATTCTGTCGCAAATACTGTATTTTTCACTGCAGGGTCGATGGTGGGGGTCGATGGATGTCCGACCCTTAGTATGCGACCCTGAGAATCACTGATTCTTACCGAGAGCCGGGGGTCGATGAGGGGGTCGATGGATGTCAGACCCAAGGTTCGACCCCTGGTTCTCTGTCAGATCACCGAGAGCCGTGGGTCGATGAGGGGGTCGAAGGGGGGGTCGGATGTTTTGGTCGAATTCTTCGACTCTCGGACTAAAAATCAGGTTTTTAATCCCGATATTAAATCCATTTCTCATTCTTCCTCCTTCTTTCCGACTCGGCTCGTCCCTCTGAGTTGCTATAGTGACAACTCGGACTCATTGGTGCTATTTGCTTCTCATTTCGACGTCTACTCCTCGTCTACAGGTATGTTCTCTACAGTTTCATGTTTTTAGGGTTTCTTAACTAGGTTTTTGCTCATTTATATTATTTTCTTCAAATTAAACTTTTTCCAATCGTAAAAATTTGATTTTTATTGGGGGCTTTTGTTGTTGGTGACTCAATGGACGAAATCTCTCAAAAATATTTGAGTTTCATCGGTTGGTTATCGAGAAACTTGAAATTTCCCCTTTTTGCCCTAATTTGTCGAGAGTTTTGAATTTCTTGAAATTTCTTCAAATTCGATCTCTTTAGATGAAATTTCCAACTGTATGAGTCTTGCAGGATTGTTTAAAACCTTTATAAGTCCTCCTGCCCACGTGTATGGGTGAAAAGTAAGGCTTTTGACCAATTAACGTCGTTATACTGTCGAAATTTTTGGATTTTTCATCCTTACTGAACCAATATGTGTTTTTCTTTGTTTTTGCAGATACTATGGCTCGTACCAAAGTACCCAGGGTATATGACCTAGTCCGCTTCCGTTCTAACGAGGCGGAGATACAGTATGCCCGCTACTCTTGTAAGAAGGTAGAGGGAGGTCGCCGGGTGGACTTTGCTAGCCTGACCTTGTTCGATGTAGAGAGGGTTTTTGGTGACATGGGCTGGCTTCTTGTAATCACCTATGACGCCTGCACTCGGCCAGATTTGGTGAGACAATTTTACTATAATCTTCATGTGGTGGGAGATTACAACGATACCGAGAGGGGTAGAGAGCTCCGGATCACCAGCTACGTCAAGGGGGTCCAGATCTCATTTGATTATCGGCAACTAGCCGACTTGTTGGGCATTTCATATGACGGCCCCTTGGTGTTCTGTGCTCCTGAAGAGCCCCAGTTCTTTTCATTGGAGATGAGAGCCGAGTTTGACCGTTAGATCTATGCTGCTTACCCGCCTGGGTGTTGACATGGTGGATGAGAGGATTCAGGAGAAATCCTTTTCATCACCTCTGGATTGGGAGGCCATCTGTAAGATGGGCATGCGGGATGCCCAGGTCAGTGATGAGGAGAGAAACGCTCTGGTGCGTCCACGTACTCGAGTAGAGATGGCCGACGCTGAGGCAGCAGCAGCAGCCACTGGAGCAAGGGTCCATGGGGGTGATGATGAACGTTTGTACATGGATGTGGATACCATACCTCCTCCATCACCTACTCATGCTACAGGAGCTGGTCCTTCTTATGCAGCTGGTCCTTCGCATGCAGCTGGTCCTTCATATGCACCTTCTGATGACATGATGGGGATATTGCATGAGATTCGAGAGGCTCAGCGCATGTCTGATCTGAGGATGGGAGAGCTTCCAGATGCTCAGCGCATGTCCGATCAGTGGGTGGGAGAGCTTCTGGATGCTCAGCGCTTGTTTGATCAGCGGGTGGGAGAGCTTAGGGATGCTCAGCGCGTGACTGACCAGCGGGTGGCTGATTTCACAGCTAGTCTCCAGACGACCCAGACTCAGATAGCTTGGTTGACTAGAGTCTATGCTGAGGATTATGATAGAGACCGCAAGGCACCGCCTCCCCCATCACCTCCAGCTTCCTGATGTATTTTCTTTTATTATCTTTCTTTTTGTACTTTAGAGTAACTGTCTGGGTTGTAGACTGTACTCTGCTTTAGACTTGTATATATACGTTTGTTCTTCTTTCGAGTGTATATAAATTTATTTCTCACTTAATAGATGCATTATTCTCTTTTAATTTTTGTCTCAAACAACACAGATGCTTATGGTGTGTTATTATTATAGCTTTTAAATTTTTATCCTATCTCAGTTCACAACTTTTTGTGGAAGTATACTGGTTTAGCAGACTGGGTCTGAGAGCTCTGATACCAAGTTGTCACACCCCAATTCTACACTATTCAGAATGGTGTGATGAACCGCTAATAAACCAACGATTCAATCAAGATCTCTAATTGGCTGTGTCCGTTGAAATTAAACCATACATATCCACAACCATAATCAGAATAAATACACAATAGCGGAAGTCTTAATATTAAATGAACTAAGGAATCTAACTGTAGTAATCAATAATAAAATATCAAGTTATGTTTTATCAACCGAGACATAAGTAAATAAAATATCAATTACATTTCCTTAATAATTTAAATGAAAATCTAATCGAAAACACATGAGTTGCACTCGCATGAGGAGTCATACGTTTCCATTAAGTCTTCAGCCTCCATCACAGCGACGTGCCCGTACATAGAAGCATTCATATAGTCTTCCATCGTGGTACCTGCATCATCAACTAAAAATATTCGACGTCGAAAGGGTGAGCACACATCACGGCTCAGTGAGCAAACAAAACAATGCAACAAACATATGCATGCATTCAATTCATATATGTGGTCTGGTTTATAAGTTTGCAATGTGCTATAGAAAGGTTCGGTGACCGCCTCACCTCTATACACAGGGTGTGTAAGTCCACCCAACGGATCAAACACCATCGTCATCCACATCCACCCCAACATGGAATAGAGATAGAGCTAAAGTGCCCGGATCAAACACCACACAACACTTCCCCTGATGCCCTACTCATACCAACATATAAGCCCCTGCTGGCGAGGCTTGCAAACTGGGCTCACAACTAACCAATCCTAATGTCAAATAGTGTATCCAAGGCCTCACCCCAGAAACCCTCAATACGTCCATAGAGATAGAGCTAAGGCCCCCCAGCAGAGTCGAAGACTACACGGTTCGAGACCACCTCCCCTAAAACTCTACGACGTAATAGCTCTGCTAAGGTAATGGCGATACGACGATGTCAGTGGACAAGACTTGAGTTAGAGATAGAGCTAAAGTGCCCGGATCAAACACCGCATAACACCTCCCCTCATGCCCCACTCGCATCAAGTACACCAACCACACACAAACATTCACATGTCTATTCCTAGCATCATCACCATCATCATGTTATAAACAAAATAGAATTAAATATGCATGAACATTAATAACAAGAATATTGGATGACATGTTGAATGCACATTACAAGCATACACGCATAGAATCAGTCATGGCATTGGACTCAAGAAATAAAAATAGTTTATTATTAGCCAATTAGTTTAGGTCTTGTTTCCTCACCTTTACTTGAGTGTAGATCCTCTTTCAAGCTTTGAGAATCACTTTTATATCAATAGGAGAACCTAACAAGTCGATAGATTTTAGTTAGAAGTCATTCCGATAATTTTAGGCTTGTTTCTAAGCGAGGGTCGCAGAGTGGGTCGCAGGTAGGGTAGCAGTTTACTGCGACCCCCCAGGGTAGGGTCGATGCCAGGGTCGGATATTCCATCGACCCTGGGTGCGACCACCCCCTTCCTGGACTTCCCGAATGCTGGGGGTCGATCCTGTGGTCTAGTAGGGTCGATTCCCAATCGACCCCACGTGCGACCCCCATGGGTTGAGTCGAGAATATCATTCTACAGTCCATTCTTTCATGTTTGGGTCCTATGGCTTACTTTCACAATCCATCCTAAGCTTGTTCTATGGCTTAGAACTCTAGGTTTCTTCCTTACTTTGCCTACCATGGTTTCTCCATGGATTTCATTGAAATCCTCCCATGGATATATGATTTGGGTTTCTCCTAGACCATACCCCTTCATGAACTATTCTAAGGTCTTAGATCATCAATGGAAACGTACCCATACCTTAGGTTTTGCTGAGATTCAGATGTTTCTTTGAAATCTTCACTTTAGTCTTCTTCTCCAACTTTCCTTCTCTTCTCCTTCTCTTCTCTTTCTCTCACTTTCAATTAGGGTTTCAAAAGGAGTGAAAGAGGCTTAGGGACGTCCTATTTATAGAGTAGAATCTCCCAAAATAAGTTCCATTGAGATTAAGAAGGAATCCCATTGAAATTTGGAAAGTTTTCTATTTGCGGTTTCTGTCAGCAAACAGGGGGTCGATGAGGGGGTCGGAGATCTCGTCGACCCTTAGTTCTAAGTTGTCCGACCCCCAGTTAAAATATCAGGGGTCTAACTTCTTAGTGAGGGGGGGTCGAGCCTGCCTATCAAGGTATGCGACCCTGCCCTCCAATTTACTATTTTTGGGTCAGTTTAGTACCTGGTTTCGCTATTTCCTTCACGCACTTGGTCCATTTGGCTCGACCATAATAGATAGACCTAGTACATGGTGGTAAGACCGGTTAATTCGATACGGGTCTTACACCTAGCTTATTCAGAAAATCAATCTCAGAATCTCAATCAAAAGACCTTCAGTTCAATCAAAGAAAAGACAGCAAGTCCTCCATCTTGACAAATTGAAGCCGAGTCCAAGCTCATACAATCAGCCTTGCATTCACATCCTAGCTCCATACAAGAAGAGAGTTCCACCTCAGCAAGAAGAGGTTCCTAGCCTACAAATGAGCCTTGTATTCACAGCCTAGCTTCGTACAAGAAGAGGTTTATCAGCCTACAAATAGATCAAGCCGGGTTCAAGCCCGCACATACCTTGCATCATGAGTTCCATCTCAGCAAGAAGAGGTTCCCAGCCTACAAATGAGCCTTGTATTCATAGCCTAGCTTCATACAAGAAGAGGTTTATCAGCCTATAAATGGATCAAGCCGGGTCCAAGCCCACACGTACCTTGCATCATGAGTCCCACCTCAGCAAGAAGAGGTTCCCAGCCTACAAATGAGCTTTGTATTCACATCCTAGCTTAATATAAGAAGAACAATCACCAATTTTCCAAGAAGAACAAACCTTCTTGCCATTTGAACTATGTTCTGGGCTTGATTTCTATGGCACCCTTAGAATATGTAAGCAGTTTAGGATAAATTACCCTAAGTGCAGCCCAATAAGCAATCTCACTCATATCCCAAAAATGTGGTTCTTTTATCTTCAGCCTTCAATTGGTAACAATCGCGGCTAAAGAGGGGCATCTGTAAGCACCCTATTTTTGCCACCCTCAGCATAAGTGAACCAATATGGCAGGTTTTTGGCCTTTAACCCAAAGGTTGGTGATTTTCTAATGAACCCCATAGTAGGGTCATTGGATATTACCTACTTGGATGAATAGGTTGTGAAATTATCTTCGAAATAAGACCAGAATCATCAAATTCTGATGTCAAACAAGGAAGATATCGTAGTTTGAAAGTACAAGGGCATTTACGTAATTATCGTATCATGCATGCATTATCATTCAAACTTCAAGACATCATATCTTGGTCATCTGATATCAGAATCAGATGATTCAAAGGCCAATATTCCTTATTTTCAGTCCTCTTCAAAGTGGACGTGAAAAATACCAAGTAGAAGTCACCAGTGGGCCCCATGCAAACTTTTATGTAAAATTATCGTTAGAACATCAAAGCTTCATGACAAGAGGGAAGCGCTAAGACAGCAGGCCCTGAAAGGGTTAACCAAGCAACGGCTGAGCTAGCTGATCTACGACCACCCTCCGTTTGCTTGAGCGCTGATCTTTGTCGTTCTACATCGGATTCAGATGATTCCAAGGCCATTATTCTTCATTTGTAATGTTCTACAAAGTGGACGTAAAAAATCTCGGGTAGAAGTCTCCGAAGGGTCCTATGCAAAATTACACATGGAAATGGTTATTTAATCTTCGAAAATTCATATTTTGGTCACCCCATATCGAAATCAAGTAATTTCAGCTTCATTATGTTCCATTTTTAGTATTCTAACAAAGTGGACGTAAAAAAAATCTCGGGTAGAAGTCTCCGAAGGATCCCATGCAGAATGGTCAGTCAAATTATTAATAATTGGCCTGCTTAAACTTCAAAAATTCATAAGTTGGCCATTTTATTTTCAAATGAGATGATTCAAGTTTCAATATTCCTCATTTTTAATGTTCTACAAAGTGAACGTAGAAAATTTAGAATAGATACTATCGGAAAATTCTATATGAAAGGGTGACAGAAATGGACTATGAAATGTCAACCTTAGTCCAAACTAGCTTAATTCAGCTTAGTGTAACTTAGCCTGGCCCAGCCCAGCCTAGACCAATCTAGATCAAGTTATATCAGTCATATGCATGCATTCCTTTTATATGTGTATAATGTATAATATATTATTGTACATAATATATATATATATATATATATATATATATATATATATATATATATATATATAAAAATAAAAAAAAAAATATAGGAAAGAGAGAGGAAAGTGAGGTCGTGGAAAGAGAGAGGAAAGAGAGGCCATAGGAAAGAGAATGGGAGAAAGAAAAAGGAAAGAGAGAGAAATAAAAGAAAAAAGGAAAGAAAAAAAAAGAAAAGATTCCCCTTCATGTTTTCTAGAAAGAAAACGTAAAAGAGAAAGGGAGAAAGGAAAAAAAAGGAAGGAAAGAGGAAGGAAAGAAAAAAGAAGAAAAAGAAAAAAAAGAAATGTTTTCTAAGAAAGAAAACGTGAAAAGAATGGGAGAAAGAAAAAAAGGAAGGAAAAGAAGGAAGAAGAAAAGGAAAGAAGAAAGAAAGGAAAGAGAGAAGGAATTTTCTAGAAGAAGGAAAGAGAGAAAGGAAAGAGAGAAGGGATTTTCTAGAAAAAGAAGGAGAAAAAGGAAAGAAAGGAAGAAGAAAAAACGTGGGAAGGAAGAAAAGAAAGGAAAAAATAAAAAATGGAAAGAAAAGATTTTCTAGAAGAAAAAAAAGAGGAAAAGGAAGGAAGAGAGAAGAAGGAAAGAGGAAGAGAGGATTTTCTAGAAGAGTGAGAGAGAGAAAACGTGTGGAATAGAGAGGGAGAAGAGAAAAGGTAAGGAAGAGAAGAAAGGAAAGAAGAAAAAAGGAAGAAAAGAAGATTTTCTAGAAAAAAAAGAAAGGAAAGAAGGATCTTCTAGAAGATGAGAGAAAAAGTATAAATAGGCAAGAGAAGAGAGAGGAGGCTCTCTTTTTACAGACCATAGAGAGAGAGGAGAACGTGATAGAGAGAAGAGGATGTGTGTGAGAGAGAGAAAACGTGAGAAGGGAGAAAGAAAGAGAGAAAAAAGAGAAAAGAAAGAAAGAGAAGAAGAAAAGAGAGAAAAAGAAGAGAGAGAGAGAAGCAGAAGAGAGGAGAAGGAGGATTCACATTCAAAGGGGTTGATACAACCTCCAATCATCCTTCATCGATAGTTTCACTTGATTTGAGCACAAGGTTAGTACTCTAAACAAATTTAGAGGTCGTTAGAATGATCGAATGCCAATTTTGCTTGAAAATGGCTAATTTCCATGAAATCTCAATCATGAATGCTCTATTACATGCTTGCTAATGTTAGGATACCTATGTCTAGTATTTTTCAAAAATGATAATTTATCTAAGATATTCAATGATGAATTTTTGAATGATATATAATGATGTTTGATGTTTTTTATAAATTTCATAAAGTGGTTTTCTGATCTGAAAATTCCAGATTTAGGATTCAAACTTAGGACGTACATCATATGTATTTTTTCTAAGATTTTGAAGCCCAAATTTTTATGGGAGTCTCTCTGATATGTTAGAAGACTATCCTAAAAATTTAGTTCCATTTGGAATTGGAAAAATAAATCAAAAAAGTTGTCTTTAACATTGCTATTTTTCTCGGATGTAATGCAATCCTCCATCAGAAAGTCTCTAGAAAAGGTCTTATGGCCATAATCAGAAACTTCACTTAATATGAACTTTTTAGACATGAAAGTATTCTAAAAAATGGCATTAGTTTTGTATTTTTTTAATTTTTTATTGAATTGATATCAATTATTAAGTGCATAGTACTTCGATTTTGAATCTGTCATGATGTACTGATTTGCATGATTGAAAAGAGTCATTTTTCACAAAGAAAATATATTATTTTAACTTGTTTTTCTTGATGAAATTTTAGATCAGACAGTTATCTACATAGACATATGTCTGTATTTAATTTTCATTAAGAATAGAATTTTATTTGGAATTTATGGTGCAACTAGTCAAAAATCTAGAACAGATTTGACCAGTGCACATGTTCAGTCTTAGGGCCTATCTTTGACCTATTTTTGGTTTCTGTTGGGATTCAAATCCTTCATATAAAATATAATATATTAAGTCATCTTTCTATGAAAAATAGTTGAGCTTGATTTAAGTTTCAAAAGACCAACTTATGGTCATTCTTGTGTAATGTGATAAAATCTGAATACAGTTCATAGTTTTGTCCATTATCTGAAACCTTGTGTCACAATTTTGATAGTTCTGAGTCATTAATCTTCCCAAATTTCTTCATAAAAATTACAATTTTTTCAAAGAAAATTAAACATATGTTTTTTTGATAATTTTTCCCTTTTCAAAAAAAGGTTTCATTGATGTCTCATTCATTATAATATTAATGATTGTTTAAGTGAATTCTGCCATATTTGGATAAATGGCAATATTTGGAGCATTCATATGCTTTGTTTGGATTTTGCATACCATGTTTGCCACATTCCATGTGTTGCTATTTTTGGTATAATAGATAAATTTTTACCATATTTTAGCAAAATCTTAATTTCTTACCATTTTTAAGTCTTACTATGCTTAGAAAATAACATATAAGATTTTTCTTTTTTTTGAAAAATTCATGTCATATATGAATTCTATGATTGGTACTTACCATATTGATATATAGATGCATATTATATCTTGCATATTAGATCTTGCCATATTAAATCTTGTCACGCTTAGATCATGCCATGTTTAGATCTTACTATATTAGGTTCTTGCCTTATTTGCAATATATGTCATATTAGGGAGATTTTCATAATCTTACTATATGTTGTGGTAGATACCATAAATATCATACATGCCATGCTTAGAATATTCCTTTTTTAGCAATAATTTAATTTATGTAACACCCTAGTCGAACTGCCATATCTGTACACCTAGGAAACATATTAGGCGTGGGGACGTGCATTTAGGCACCCATATTCTTGGGAAGGGCATAATGGAAATAAAAAAAATCTTAATAAAGAAAGAGAATGTTTTGCCAAACTTTCCAAAATTAGAACTTAGGTTGAAAAGGGTAATTCAGGACAATCTTGCCCCTCGATAAACCCTAAACCTAGAATAGGTTCTCAACCCTAAACCTAGAATAGGTTCTAAATCCTAAACCTTGAATAGGTTCTAAACCCTAAACCAAGAACAGGTTCTCACATTCTAACCTAGAACAGGTTATCAGCCCGAACTACGCGGATTCTGATTCCTAGGTCAAACCCTAGGATACGTAGGCAGTCACACCCCAATTCCGAACCAACCAGAATGGTGTGAGTGAACCGTCATTGAACCAACGATTCACACCAGGATCTCGAATAGACCGTATCCACTCATACAAACCATTGCACATAACCACAATCAGAATATAAATAGTACAGCGGAAGTCTTTAAATAAATGAACTGAGTATCTATTGATAAATTTAAATAAAATATCCAATTATTCAAAATCCAAATATAAACTAAATATCCTTACATCCCTTTAATCCAACTGAAAATAATTAAAATAAATAAAAATCAATCAAAGATATACGTAGAAAGGACACTCGCATGAAGCGTCATGCTCGTCCTCTCCTGCTTGCACATTCATAGCAGTCACACCTCCATACGTCGGAGCGTTCACGTAGTCATCCACCGAGTAACCTGCATCAACATCTAAAAAAAACAATGTATATACAAAGTGTGAGCTCACAACTTAGCTCAGTAAGACAATCAGACAGTTACATAATATTATGCATGAGTAACAATCATTTTATGCTGTGGTCTGGTTTAAGTTTACAATGTGCTATAAAAAGGTTTGATCGCCCCCGCACCTCTATACACGAGTGTGTGGCACCGCATAGTAGATCACACCACCACCCCCCCAAATGCACTCATCATGGAATAGAGATAGAGCTAAGGTATCCCCGTACCTCCCCTGATACCCTACCCATACCAGTACCTAAGCCCCTACTGGCCAGGGCTCGTAAACTGGGCTCGCAACTAACCAATCCTATATGTCATCAATGTAGGCTCTATCCTAGCACAGCCGTCTACAACATAGAGATAGAGCTAAGGTATCCTCGTACCTCCCCTGATACCCTATACGCAACTAACACACTAGGATAGAACAATATGCAGGTAGACCCTATCCCAACATAACTCCCTACGGCATAGAGATAGAGCTAAAGCATCATGGACAAGCCAACGTCGGCATCAGAGACCACAGTGCCACATAACCATGGCCAGGCCAACATCAACATCGGAGACCACCGTACCACGACCTTCCCCTGATACCCCACCCGTACCAAGCATGTTAAAATAGAATACTACAAAAGTGCCAGTGTGAGGAATGATCCCAAGCCCATGCCCCACTCTACACACCAACGAAAACAATCACATGCCTAACAATCACATCCTATCAATGCATGAACAATAATAATAATTGAAAGTTAAAAGATGGCATGTGAATATGCACAAACATCACATCATATATATTCAGGTTATTAACAACGATTTACTGTCCATTAATTATTAGGGTTTAGGTCAGATTCCCTTACCTGACGCTCGTTTGATAGCTTGTTCTACGTCGCAAGATCCAAACGTGCTATCACAAAGTCCATCGACTGGCATAAGGTGAGCGTCGTCGAACGGCAATGGCGGCACTTCCTTCTTCTTCCTAGCTTCTTCTCCTTCTCCAACCTCCTTCTCCTCTCTAGGGTTTGTGAGAGATAATGGAAAGGATTTGAGGAGGTTTAGAGGTGTTTATATAGGCTAGGATTAGGGTTTAGTAACCCTATTAGGATTAGGAAGGTCCAGGTATTAGGGTTTAGGAAAGTGGGACCCGTAGAGATCCAATTTTGGATCTCCGTAGTCACTGCGCAGAGCTGACCGATCGACCGGTACCAAGACCGGTACCATCGATCGGTCAACATAAAATGACACTTATTTGACCATCTTTGATCTGATTTCGTACCTGTTTGTCATCCGCTCGTCCCGTCTGGCCTGGTGATGATCGGAATACCTACTACGACATGAAATCAAGGTTCAGACCGGGTTCACGGAGTGCGGGTCTTACAACTCCCCCACCCTTAAAAGAAATTTCATCCCCAAAATTTGCATATAGGTTTCACAACTCCCCCACCCTTAAACGAAATTTCGGCCCCAAAATTTAAACGTACCTTGATCGTCGAAAAGGTTAGGGTACTCCTTCCTCATCGCGCTCTCCTCCTCCCAAGTAATTTTTTTGACATCTTGGCTTTTCCAATGTACTTTCACATAATGGATATACTTGGTTCGAAGTTGTTGTACCTTTCGGCTTGAGAGCATCACAGGCACCACTTCAAATGTTAAGTCTTCAGTCAAGTCTGGGGGGTCTGCTGTCAAGATGTGCGATGGATTCCTGACATACTTCTTCAATAATGATACATGGAACACATTATGAATGCTTGACATAGATGCTGGTAGAGCCAATTGATATGCTACATTACCACGTCTGGTCAATATCTCGTATGGTCCCACATACCTGGGGCATAGCTTCCCCTTCTTACCAAACCATTTCAGACCTCGCACCGGTGATATCTTCAAGAATACTTTGTCATCCACTGCAAACTCCAGATCTCGACGTCGATTATCTCCATAGTGCTTCTGTCGAACTTGAGCTGTCTTTACTCTCTCCTTGATTTGATCAATCACTCGACAAGTTTCTTCAACAAACTCCGGTCCTATAATTCTTCTTTCTCCCACCTCATTCCATAACAGAGGTGTTCGATGCTTTTTCCCATACAGTGCTTCATATGGAGCCATCTGAATTGTAGCCTGATAACTGTTGTTATAAGCAAACTCGATAAGTGATAGCTTCTCGTCCCAAGCTCCTTTGAAGTCTAATGCACAAGCTCGGAGCATGTCTTCTAAAATTTGAATAGTCCTTTCCGACTGCCCGTTTGTCTGAGGGTTGAAAGCTATACTAAACTTCAACTTGGTTCCCATAGCTTTCTGTAATCCTCCCCAGAACTTTGATGTAAAACGAGGGTCTCTGTCAGATACTATACTTTCTGGGACGCCATGAAGTCTGACTATATTATCTACATATATCTTGGCCAGCTTCTCCATGGTATACTAAGGTCTGACCGCAATGAATAGAGCTGTCTTGGTGAGTCGATCGACTATTACCCAAACCGCATCCACTGACCTTGGTGTCAAAGGTAGGCCAGTGACAAAATCCATAGTAATGCAATCCCACTTCCATGCAGGCTCTGGTAGTGGTTGTAGCAAACATGCGGGTCTCTGCCTTTCTGCTTTAACTTGTTGACAATTCAGACATTGGAACACGAAACGAGCTATATCTACTTTCATACCCCTCCACCAATACAGTCTTCTTAAATCATGGTACATTTTGGTACTTCCTGGATGTATCGAATATGGAGTGTAATGAGCTTCAGTCATAACTCGATCTCTGATATTGCAGTCTTCACTCTCAGGTATATATAACCGTCCATGATACCTGAGTACCTTGTCTGAATCCAAGGTAAAGTCAGGATTGCTATTACCCTTCTCTAGGTCTTTTTGCACTGTCTTGAGATGTGGATCCTGTAGGATTGCTACCTTGACTTCATCAACTAGATCCGGTGAGATTTTCAAAGCTGCGAACATCATGGTGAACTTATGAATTAAGCCTTGCTCGATTGGATCTTCGGCAGTCTCTATTATATACTCTTCATCGCCTTCAATTGAACTTGAAGCTGCAGCACATAATGCGGCATTTTTACTTAGTCCAGCCTTAGGTTTCGATGCCCACTTCCTGCTTAAGGCATCAACCACCACATTTGCTTTACCCGAATGATACTAGATGTCACAGTCATAATCTTATAACAATCCCAGCCATCTCCTCTATCTCATATTTAGATCCTTCTGAGTGAAAAGATAGGTTAAGCTCTTGTGATCAGACTTAATTTGAAACTTTTCACCGTACAAGTAGTGTCTCCAAGTCTTGATTGCATGTATAATCGCTGCTAACTCCAAATCATGCGTAAGATAGTTCATCTCATGCTCTTTTAACTGTCTTGATGCGTAAGCAATCACCTGTTCTCCTTGCATCAATACACACCCAATACCCAACCCTGAAGCATCCGTATATAAGGTAAACGGTACGCTGGGTTCTGGGATGGTCAAGATAGGTGCAGAGACTAGTCTTGACTTCAAAGTCTGAAAGCACTTCTCGTACTCTTCTGTCCATATGAATTTCTCTCCCTTCTTGGTCAATCTGGTGAGTGGAACAACGATCCTGGAGTAATCTTCCACGAATCTTCTATAATAACTAGCCAACCCAAAGAAACTACGAATCTCTGCAACAGATTTTGGTGCTTCCCATCCTACTATAGCAGCCATCTTACTTGGATCAACCTTGAGACCGTCTTCAGATACTACATGGCGCAAGAAAGCCACTTCCTTCAGCCAAAACCCACACTTCTTGAACTTAGCATACAGCTTCTCCGTTCTCAGCCGTTGTAGGGCTACTCTTAAGTGTGTTGCATGAGCCTCTCTGTCCTTTGAGTAGACCAATATGTCATCGATGAATACGATGACCGAAGTGTCCAACATGTCATGAAACACTCGGTTCATCAGTTCCATGAACAACCCTGGAGCATTGGTCAAATCGAATGACATAACTAGAAACTCATAATGCCCATACCTTGTCCTGAAAGCAGTCTTTGGAATATCTCCGGCCTTGATCTTCAGCTGGTGAGATCCTGATCAGAGATCAATCTTTGAGAAAACCTTTGCACCCTGCAATTGATCGAACAGATCATCGATTCTAGGCAAAGGATACCGATTCTTGATCGTTAATTTATTCAGCTCACGGTAGTCGATACATAGCCGTACACTTCCGTCCTTCTTCTTGACAAATAATACAGGTGCTCCCCAAGGCGATATGCTAGGTCGTATGAAACCCTTATCTAACAATTCTTGTAACTGGGTCTTCAACTCCTTTAACTCGGTAGGGGCCGTCCTGTATGGTGCTTTAGACACCGGCACCGAACCTGGCATAAGAACTATCACAAATTTTGTAGCCCTGTCTGATGGTAGACCTGGGAGATCCTCTGGAAATACATCTGGGAACTCTCATACCACATCTAGATCTTCCATCTTCGGCATCTCAGCAGTGATGTCGACTACAGACACTAAATACTCCATGCCACCCTTCTCTAAGCATCTCTTAGCTTTTAGGGCGAAGAGGATCAGCTTCCGCTTCCTAAGTAACTTGGTCCCAGTGAAGCTATACTCCTTTCCCTTTTTGTCTATAAGCACAAGTTTACTTTCACCACATAATAGGATAGCTAAATGATGGCCTAAACAATCCATTCCCAAGTTGACATCAAAGTCTGCCATCTCGAGTATTACCAGACTTGCTTCTAAGTCTCTGCCCTCAATACAAACTATGCACGGCCCATAATAATCAGTCAAAGCCACCTCGACTCCTAACGGAGAGCGAACTATCAAGCTTGGGTTCAAGTGCTTGATC
Organism: Protea cynaroides; assembly: GCA_028583415.1. Classification (NCBI taxonomy): domain Eukaryota; kingdom Viridiplantae; phylum Streptophyta; class Magnoliopsida; order Proteales; family Proteaceae; genus Protea; species Protea cynaroides. The sequence goes on from CM053273.1 coordinate 66,111,518, forward strand.
GGTAACTCCATTCGCTTCCCAAAGGAAATAGAAACAAAGGAGTGCGTGGCCCCAGAGTCAAAGAGTACTCTGGCAGGTATACCAGCTATATTTACAATTTCTGGAATTTTATTGTCCCTTAGTTCTACATGATCATATACACAATGAAATAGTAAGCTAAATAGTAAGGGATAGAGTCATACCAGTGACCACATCAGGTGATGCGGCTGCCTCTTCGGTGGTGACAGCAAATACTTTTCCTTGCTGGGGGAGTTGTTTCCTAGGTAGAGTGCAGGTCCTTGCAACATGACCCACTTGCTGACAGTTAAAACATTTAATTTTTGGGTTGTGTCCAGTGAACTATGGCACAGGTGGTGCCATATTGTTTCTTGCAGGCACTGTAGCGGACTGAGCCCTGTATGGGTGGAAAGGTCTATTGTTACCGCTACCTGAACTCTCAGTAGCGGGTCTCTTCACTCCCCTGTTCTGTGCGAAGAAGCTATCCCTCTGACTGGATTCTATCACTCTCACAACCTGTACAGCCTCATTATAAATTTTCTTGTCCAGACCCAATATATGCTCTCTGATGCTTCCACGCAGTCCCATGGTGAACCTACGTGTCTTGGTCTCTTCCTCTTGCATACATGCCGGTGCGAAGAAAAATAACTCCTTGTACCTCTGCTGGTAAGCATCCACAGTCGACTGAGACTGCTGCAGATTTAGGAATTCCTTCTCCATCTGATCTCTGAAACTCTTCGGAAAATATTTATCGAAGAAGGCTACCTTGAACACTTCCCAATCCACCTGTGTATGCTTTGTCTCTAGATATGCCCGTGTAGAATTCCACCAAGCATTCGCATCTTCCTTCAGCATATGAGTGGCAAACAAAACCTTTTCATCCTCTGTACAAGTCATCAGGCGGAAATTCTTCTCCATTTCTGCAACCCACTGTGCTGGCCACAATGGTTTCCCGGTCTTATCCGTGAATGAAGAAGGCTTCAACTTTAAAAATCTGTCCACCGCCCGACTCAAATCGTGCTGTCCCTGTGTATTCATCCCGTACCATGGTGGTGGGTACGGATAGGCTCCCTGATAAGCAAAAGACGACGGAAACTGGTGCGGTGGTTGCACATTATGTGCTTGGCCCATCGACCCTGGACTACCATGCATCGGTAGTGAAGTATTATTCCCTCCAGACCCAGGCGTACCTTCAGTGGGAACATGACCCGGTGGCCTGAACATCTTTAACATCTCGCACAGGAATGCTTTCTGCTGAGCTTCAATTTGATATACCAGATTGGTCACAATAGTCTCTGAGTTCGTGTGAGGAGGGCCAGGAAAATTTGTCGGTGCCCTTGGAACCTGTTCTTCCTCAACTACCGGGCTTGGCTCTCTAACATAGCCTGGTTCTACCTGTTCTTCTTCATCGCGGCGCACCCTAGCCTGGTGACGCTTTCGGCCCCTACGACCGTTTCCGCCTACCGTCTCAGACTATTCTGTTTGGATCTGAGAAGAAGACATAACACATGAGAACAATAATAGTGGTGTTAGTCTTGAACAATATAAGGCGAAACAGTCGAAAGGTAAAAATTTAACTCGCAAAATTTTTAGAATTTTTCATAATTTTTTTGGCCTTTCTATAGCTGACCGGTCGCAACATACCGGTCGCTACTCTGTAGAAAATAAAGCGACCAGTATAGTCGACCGATCAGAATTTCCTATCTGACCGAGAGGTACCGATCGACCGGTATGGTAAAAGTGTCGACCGGTATGCCCAGAAAAGCTTTTAAAATCGCGAAAAGTGAGATTTTTCTCACTTTTCTTTCCTTCCTCCTCTCCGGTGGCGATTCTCCTCTGGATTCTGAGTTGCTACAGTCCGACCGGTCATCTTGGGAGTGATTTCCTTCCGATCTAGACTCAACACATCGTCTCCAGGTAAGCCTCTTCCCTCTCTATCCCATTTCTACAAGCTTTTCATATCGTTTTTAGTTGGAATTTTAGGTTTTTCTTCGATTGGAAGATTCTAACCGTAGGAACTTCTTTCCTTCGGCTTAGAAAGGGTTTAGAGACTCCCAAGAGCAAAAGCCCTCAATCAATTTGGACTTCCACCGAATGGTTTTAGTAAAAATCAAAATTTTCTAGTTTTTAACCTAGGTTTTTCAAAAATTTCTAAAATTTCTGGAATTTTCCAATTTCTGAAATTTCTTGTTGAAATTGTATGGAATTGGTTTGCTTGAAGAGTGCGGGGGTTACGTAAGTCCTCCTCCCCAAGTTTTGGGTGAGTTCGTGGCTTTTTTCCTAATTTACTGTCGTTATGCTGTCGAATTTTCGAAAATTCTTAACGTTTTTCTTCTTGTTTCTTTATGTTTTGCAGTTTAAATGGCTCCACGACGCGGTCTTGGCAAGCGTTCCTATGGCTTGGGCATGCGCGCTCCTCATCCACCAGTTCCACAGCTCGATGAGCAGTGGTTCCGTTCTGAGGCGGCACAAGCCCGTTTCCCCTGGTTCGATAGCAAGAACATTGAATCTGGACGACGGGTTAACTTGGAGCAGTTGCACAGGTTTGATGTGCAAGCAGCTTTCGACAGGCTTGGGTGGGTGCCTGTCATTACTTACACTGAGACCACTCGCCCTAACCTGGTCAAGCACTTCTACGCCAACCTGGAGCTTCATGGGGATGTCAATGATCCTAATCAGGGTAGGGACTTGCGCATCTCCAGCTTCGTCAAGGGCGTCCATATCTCCTTCGATACTCATTAGCTAGCTGACCTGCTAGGGGTCCCCAATGATGGAGACCTAGTATACTGCCCTCCAAAGGTGAAGGGCTATCTGAGCGAGGATCTACACCAAGAGATAGCGGAGCAGATACTAAATCCCGGGGCTCCTATGAAGGCGGCTAGCTTGAGACCTACACCTCGGGTATACAGTCGCATCATTCAACACAACATCGTGCCCTAGAGTGGTCACTACAGTGAGTTATCCCAGCTCACCCAGTACATTACCTACTGCGTCTGCACAGGGGAGCGGGTCTCTCTCCCTTACCTCATTATCCGGACTATACATCAGGCGACTCTGGCCGATCAGGCCAGTAATCTCCCATATGGTCGTCTCGTCACTACTCTTCTGCGGCGCCTACGAGTGAGCATGAGAGGCGAGGTGGCTGTTGAGGATACCATGACCTCCAACATCGACTAGGATGCCATTCTTGGGATGCAGATGGATAATCTACCTGTTAGTGATGATGAGATGGAGGCTCGCCCTCGCCCACTCAGGAGGGTAGCAGCCGCAGCAGCAGCAGCCAATGCGGCATATGCGGCAGAGGCTGAGAGTGATGATGGGGATGACGATGATAGGGCGAAGGATGTACCAGTGCCAGCTCCTCAGCCTATACCTGCAGCACCACAGCCTACATCTACAGCTGGACTGTCTCATCTCCCTTCGGACCCAGTGTTGAGCATGTTCACGGAGATCAGGGACACCCAGAGGGGCATCCTAGAGTCTCAGTGAAAGATGGATCAGGAGTTGGGACGTCTAGCTCGTAGCCTACGGGTCACACAGGACCAGGTGCACTGGCTTAGGGTCTCTTACGAGCGAGATTATGACATAGCGGACCCTATTCCTCCTAGGCCCCCTACCCCATGATTGTCCTTTTATTTTCTCTCTCTTGACTATTTATATAACAGGGTAACTATCTGGTTTGTGGACTGTACCCTGTAGCACTTTTAACTTTTGATATTCTCTTTTTCGTTTAATGACAGCTTTATGGTTCACCCTAACTAGTGCATGAGTATCATTAAATTCCATATTTAACATAGTATAGTATGCTCTTTCTTAATCAGTCTCAGGTATCAAACAATGCTTAGGGTGTGTTTGTATTAAGATTTTTAAATTTTCCTAACTCAGTTCATCGCCTTAGTAAAGTGCAATATGGTCTGTTGGACAGAGCCCGAGGGCTCTGATACCAAGTTGTCACACCCCAATTCCAAACCAACCAGAATGGTGTGAGTGAACCGTCATTGAACCAATGATTCACACCAGGATCTCGAATAGACCGTGTCCACTCATACAAACCATTGCACATAACCACAATCAGAATATAAATAGTACAATGGAAGTCTTTAAATAAATGAACTGAGTATCTATTGATAAATTTAAATAAAATATCCAATTATTCAAAATCCAAATATAAACTAAATATCCTTACATCCCTTTAATCCAACTAAAAATAATTAAAATGAATAAAAACCAATCAAAGATACACGCAGAAAGGGTACTCGCATGAAGCGTCATGCTCGTCCTCTCCTGCCTGCACATTCATAGCAGCCACACCTCCATACGCCGGAGCGTTCACGTAGTCGTCCACCGAGTAACCTGCATCAACATCTAAACAAAACAATGTATATACAAAGGGTGAGCTCACAACTTAGCTCAGTAAGACAATCAGACAGTTTCACAATATTATAAATGAGTAACAATCATTTTATGCTGTGGTCTGGTTTAAGTTTGCAATGTGCTATAGAAAGGGTTGGTGGCCTCCGCACCTCTATACACGAGTGTGTGGCACCGCATAGTAGATCACACCGCTACCGGCCCACATGCACCCATCATGGAATAGAGATAGAGCTAAGGTATCCCCGTACCTCCCCTGATACCCTACCCATACCAGTACCTAAGCCCCTACTGGCCAGGGCTCACAAACTGGGCTCGCAATTAACCAATCCTATATGTCATCAATGTAGGCTCTATCCCAGCACAGCCGTCTACGGCATAGAGATAAAGCTAAGGTATCCCCGTACCTCCCCTGATACCCTATCCGCAACTAAGACACTAGGATAGAACAATACGCAGGTAGACCCTATCCCAACATAACTCCCTACGGCATGGAGATAGAGCTAAAGCATCATGGACAAGCCAGCATCGGCATCGGAGACCACAGTGCCACATAATCATGGCCAGGCCAACATCAACATCGGAGACCACCGTACCACGACCTTCCCCTGATACCCCACCCGTACCAAGCATGTTAAAATAGAATACTACAAAAGTGCCAGTGTGAGGAATGATCCCAGGCCCGTGCCCCACTCCACACACCAACGAAAACAATCACATGCCTAACAATCACATCCTATCAATGCATGAACAATAATAATAACTGAAAGTTAAAAGATGGCATGTGAATATGCACAAACATCACATCATATATATTCAGGTTATTAACAACGATTTATTGTCCATTAATTATTAGAGTTTAGGTCAGATTCCCTTACCTGACGTTCGTTTGATAGCTTGCTCCACGTCGCAAGATCCAAAGGTGCTATCACAAAGTCCATCGACTGGCGTAAGGTGAGCGTTGTCGAACGGCAATGGCGGCACTTCCTTCTTCTTCCTAGCTTCTTCTCCTTCTCTAACCTCCTTCTCCTCTCTAGGGTTTGGGAGAGATAATGGAAAGGATTTGAGGAGGTTTAGAGGTGTTTATATAGGCTAGGATTAGGGTTTAGTAACCCTATTAGGATTAGGAAGGTCCAAGTATTAGGGTTTAGGAAAGTGGGACCCGCAGAGATCCAATTCTGGATCTCCATAGTCACTGCGCAGAGCTGACCGATCGACCAGTACCAAGACCGGTACCATCGACTGGTCAACATAAAATGACACTTATTTGACCGTCTTTGATCCGATTTCATACCTATTTGTCATCCGCTCGTCCCGTCTGGTCCGGTGATGATCGAAAGACCTGCTACGACATGAAATCAAGGTTCAGACTGGGTTCACGGAGTGCTTACATAGGCTATTTGGGAGAAACCCAAATTAGGATCCGCACCTTAGTCCACTCGAACTATGCATAGATCCACTAGGATATCTACCCCCATTTCGACCCATAATGGGTTATCAGCCCGAACTAAGCGGATTCTGATTCCTAGGGCAAACCCTAGGATACGTAGGCCATTTGGGAGAAACTCAAATTCGGATCCACACCTTAGTCCACTCGGACTATCCATAGATCCACTAGGATATCCACCCATCATCCCAAACTATGCGGATTCTGATTCCTAGGTCAAACCCTAGGATACGTAGGCCATTTGGGAGAAACCCAAATTTGGATCCACATCCTGAGTCCATTCGGACTATTCATAGATCCACTAGGATATTTATCTATTTTTCAACCCATATAGGGTTATCCATTCTAAACTATGCGGATTCTGATTCCTAGGTCAAACCCTAGGATACGTAGGATATTTGGGAGAATCCCAAATTCGGATCCACACCTTAGTCCACTTGGACTATCCATAGATCTACTAGGATATTCACCCATATTTTAACCCAAATAGGGTTATCCAACCCGAACTATGTGGATTCTGATTCCTAGGGCAAACCCTAGGATACGTAGGCCATTTGAGAGAAACCCAAATTCGGATCCACACCTTAGTCCACTCGGACTATCCATAGATCCACTAGGATATCCACCCATCATTTTGAACTATGCGGATTCTGATTCCTAGGACAAACCCTAGGATACATAGGCCATTTGGGAGAATCCCAAATTCGGATCCACACCTTAGTCCACTCGGACTATCCATAGATCCACTAGGATATTTACCCACATTTTGACCCAAATAGGATTATCTACATTCCAACCCAAATAGGGTTATCCACATTCAGACCCAAAAAGGGTTATCCATTCTTAGATCCACTAGGACTATCTATCAGTCCACATGGACTATCTAGATCCTAACCCATAGGGTTTCTCAACCTTTCAAGCATAAACTTCAACTTGAACAAGAACTTAATCATGCACAAGCATAAATCACAATCATAAACTTTAATCACACCTGAACTACGATGCTGATTTTTGGAATAATTCCGTAATACGTAGGCAATCTGATGGATACTGATTCGATTCAATGATATCAAACCACTTGGTTTGGTTCAGTTTAACAGATAGAGTCTAGCATAGGAAAGGTATAGGAGACCGATTTTGATCCAGCGGTTTGGGTGCCTAACCCCTTCCCATAACCGTAACCTGATGCTTACCCAATCTTTGATGGACCAGAAATCTAATCTAAGGGTCATGAGTCAATTGAAGTCTTACCTTGGGGTGAGATTTCACATTTCTAAGGTCCTAGACCTTAATCTAAGTGGCGACTTCTAAGATTTTCATCTTTGTCCTCACAGAGAGTGTGAGCACACCCAACAGTCAAGCTCCGATCTACACTACTACTGTTGCTCCACATCATTCACTCCTGTATAGAGATAGAGCTAGAGTCTGGTGGGTAAGCAGAGCCACAATCCCATGTCCTCCCCCTGATACCCTACACCGTACCAACACCTAAACCCCTGTTGGCAAGGGTTTGCAAGTGGGTTTCGTTTTTAACCAGTCCTATATGTCATTACAGTGTCTATGGCCCTACCTCAACACAGCTCCCTACGACATAGAGATAGGGCTCAAGTCGGTGGGCAGGCAGAACCACAATCCCATGTCCTCCCCCTCATACCCTATTTGCACCAAGCTCGCCAAGGTGGACAGCAATACGAAAAGGTGTTAATATGAGGATATATACAGGGCTACACTCCCCTTCACATTCTACATACTAATGAAAACATTCACATGCCTAAACAATCACATTCCTAGATACGAGTATGCATGAACAGATAATGAATTTAAATAACGGATGACATGTAAAATGCACAGACAACAAATAATAATCACAGATACAATTATGATCATAATGATTTACTATTCATTATTAATTAATTAAGGTTTGGGGTCTTGTCCCTTACCTAACGTGTGAAAGTCCGCTCTGCATCACAGAGTCCATGCACGCCATCGACAAGTCCTACATGATCATATTTATAGATTAGAATTAAGTTGTTAGGATTACAGTTGGTCAGAACCAAGTTTGGCCAACAATCAGGCTTCGAAAAGCATACCGATGGTGGTATCGGTCTCACTATAGTGAGACAGGTATGTGCCTGTGGTATACACTGCAGGACCATACCGCAGACTCTTTGTTAAGCAGGTATGTGTCTATGGTATATACCGTAGGACCATACCTCAGGACTTGAGTCCAGCCGGTATGCCCTGCGGTATGTACCGCAGGACCATACCGCAGGACTAGAGTCTGATCGGTATGCCCTACGGTATAGCATACCACAGGACCTCTTTGTCCAGCCAGTATGGGTCTGAGAGTCCGTTCTCGGACCTCCTTATTCCATTGATCCTTGGCTTTGTTTCAGGGTCCCTCCTACACCATTCTAAGGTACACGTACATATTAAATTTAGACTACTTATCGTTTAACATCGTGGAACGACGTTTCCATCTTTTTCAAAATAAAGCTCGATGAAATTAGGGTTTTACTGTTCTAGGGTTTTGGATTAATATGCCGTTTCACAGCTTTGATCCGTAATCCAAGCATTATTACAGAGGTGGAGCACTTACCAGGGTTTTTCGAGTGACGGTGCTCTCCTCTAACGTAGAATTCCTTATTGAATAGCCTCTTTCCTCATTGCTCCTTCCCAGATCTCTTTTAGACACCTCTAGGGTTTGAGAGTGTCTGGTAAGGATCCAATGAGAATGAATGATGCATATATATATAGTGGCCTAGTGGGAGACCATTTTACGAAGGTCTCCTATGTCTAAAAGGTTTCGTAAACTCGGATTCAGAGTATGGGATCCGTTGGAGTCCATTTCTACTCTCGTACATATCGGTTGCACATACCGATCTCACTCACAAGATCGATATGTGAAAATTTGATTTTTAAGAATCATTTCTCATATCTAGATGCTGTGGTTCGTCACCCGGCCTCATTTTCCAGTCCGATTATGATTGGGAGACCTGTCATGACATAAAACATAAGTTAAACTGGATTTTAAGAGTACGGTTCTTACAACTCTACCACCCTTAAAAGAAATTTCATCCTTGAAATTTGTATGTAGGTCTCACAAGTGTAATATGATATTATTAGCGATAGTCTTTGAAAAACTAAGAGGTAAAAGAGGGTTAGATGTGCCATTAAGTTCTTTATACCAGATTTTGCTAGTTCAAGACCTTTTGGACTGGATGTTGTATTATATGAGTGTTATGAACAATATTCGAATTGTATGGATGGATGAAATTTAGATGAAACCTAATTTGACTTAATGTCACACCCCAATTCTGGTCTAACCAGAATGGTGTGATGAACCCCCAATAAACCAATGGTTCACTCAGGATCTCATAAAGGTCGAACCCACCATATCAAACCACACACACATTCCACATTAATAATCAGAGATAATAAACAAATAAGCAGAAGTCTTACAGATAATGAACTGAGAGTCTAACAGTGATAAATAAGTATTTAATCCAATTATCTCCAAACCATAAGACATAAAAATAAATAATCAATTACATATCTGATGTTCAAATTATAACTAAACTTAAGCAACAACACATTGGTTGCACTCGCATGATCATGCGCATCTTCTTCAGCTTCTAGGTCCATCGTAGCAACGTGTCCATACATTGGTGCATTCATATATTCTTCAACAGTAGGACCTGCATCATCAACTAAAAATATTCGATGTCAAAAGGGTGAGCACACATCACAGCTCAGTGAGCAAAGAAAACAATGCAACAAACATATGCACGCATTCAATTCATATCTTTGGTCTGGTTTATAAGTTTACATTATACTATAGAAAGGTTTGGTGGCCGTCGCACCTCTATACATAAGTGTGTGAATCCATCCAATGGATCAAACACCATTGCCATCCCACACGCACCCACCATGGAATAGAGATAGAGCTAAAGTGTCTGGATCAAACACCGCCAACGCTTCCCCTGATGCCCTACCCATACCAATACGTAAGCCCTAACCAATCCTAATGCCAAACAGTGTATCCAAGGCCTCACCCCAGCATCCCTCAATACGTTCATAGAGATAGAGCTAAGGTCCCCCGACAGAGTCAGAGACCACACGGTCTGAGACCACCTCCCCTGATGCCCTACGATGTAATAGTTCTGCTAAGGTAATGGCGATACGATGATGTTAATGGGCAAGACTTGAGTAGAGATAGAGCTAGAGTCTGGTGATGAGGTCAAAGAACTATGCCACGTCCTCCCCCTGATGCTCCACTCGTATCCAACACACCAACCACACACATACATTCACATGCCTATTTCTAGCATCGTCATCACCATCATGCTATAAATAAATGGAACTAAATATGCATGAACAGTAATAGTAGGAATATTGGATGATATGTGAGATGTACATTACAAGCATACAAGCATAGAATCAATTATGGCATTGGACTCAATAAAAATAAATAGGTTGTTATTAACCAATTAGTTTAGGTCTTGTTCCCTCACCTGTTAGCAATACTCGATCTCCTTCCAAGCCTTTAAATTCTCTTTGAATTGATTTAACAACCTAAAAGTTATATGAATTGAAGTTAGGGTTCATATGTGACATGTTACAGTAGTCAAAAATCAAAACAGAACACTGATAGGTGTATGATTGGTCCTATGGTCTGATACTGTATTGACCTTACTGCCTACGGTCAATACCCTACAGTCGCATATGGTGCGACTGTAGTTGTGATTGTGACCATATGGTTTCTGAAATCTTTTCGAATGCCTATGATCGATCGTCTGGTCATGCTGGTCATGCTATGGTCAATCATAGCTCCGACCTTAAAATTTCTGGTCACAGACTACATGCAATTCGAGTTCTTCCTGGGTCAATTCTTCTGATCTTTAATGGGGTTTATTCTAAGGTTATCCTATGGCCATCATTAGTAGTTTCTTATCAACCCTAATCATCAAATTCACTTCTCATGGTTCTCCTTGGGATTTTCTCAAGGAAATCACATAGATCATAATAGGTTGATATTGCCTATCTTCCATAGAAGTCTTATTCCTTAGAGTTTACATCTCGAGAGATTCGTTTCATACCTTTGTCTATGATAAAGAGCCAATCTCTTCTCAGCAAATTCCTCTTCTTAGTTTTTTTTTCTTTTCCTTTTCTTCCTTCTCTTCCTTCTCTTTCTCTAGGGTTTACTAATGTTCTAAAAGAGTGGAAAAGGACTAAGGGATGTCGTTTATATAGAGGAAAACTCTCCATATAGAGTCATCTTCCAATTAGGAAAGCAATCCCTTAGTTTAGGAAAGTTTCCAAAACGGAGTCTGATCCGGGTTCTCATGGTCAATCATACGGTCGCATAAACCATCGATCGTAGGGTCGAAATCATCGACCGTGGGGTTCTAGATTTGAGATTTTTGTTCCGTTCTTTATGGTCGACCATACCTACCCAGGTATGCGACCTTAGGTATGTTTTCAGTGTTTTTAACTCGATTCTCATACCTGGTTTGTGATCTATCTTCACACGCTCGGTCCACTTGGTCCAGGAATGATGGAAAGACCTGGCACGACATGGTTAGACCAAGTTAGTAGAGTGCGGGTCTTACAACTCCCCCCTCTTATATAAATTTCATCCTCGAAATTTGCACATACCTTCCGAGTAGAATAGGTGAGGATATTGCTTCCGCATAGCGTTCTCTTCTTCCCATGTAACTTCTTTTATATTTTGGCTTCTCCAAATAACCTTAACGTCGTAAATGTCACGATTGTGAAGACGTTATACCTTTCGACTAGTGATATCAAAAGGTACTACTTCGAATGTCAAATCTTCAATCAAATCCAGTGGATCCGTTGTTAACACGTGTGTTGGATCTCTGACGTACTTCTTCAATTTTGAGACATGGAATACATCATGTACACTAGACATTGATGGTGGTAGTGCTAACTGATATGCTATTTTTTTACGTCTATCTAAAACTTCATAAGGTCCAATATATCTGGGGCACAGCTTTCCCTTCTGTCCAAAACTTTTCAAACCACGCATAGGAGATATTTTCAGAAATACCATATCACCTATGGTAAATTCGAGATCTCTGCATCGATTATCTGCATATTGCTTCTGATGGTTCTGAGCTATTCGGACTCTTTCCTTGATAATGTCGGCTACTCGACAAGTTTCTTCAACAAACTCCGGTCCAACAATACTCCGTTCTCCAACTTCATTCCAAAACAAAGGAGTTCGACATTTCCTACCATACAGTGCTTCATAAGGTGACATCTGTATAGTCGCTTGATAGCTGTTGTTATAAGCGAACTCAATCAATGGTAATTTCTCATCCCATGATCCTTTGAAATCAATGACACAAGCTTGAAGCATGTCTTCTAAAATCTGAATAGTACGCTCCGACTGTCCATCTGTCTGAGGATGGAATGCAGTACTAAACTTCAATGTTGTACCCATAGCCTTCTGTAATCCTTCCCAAAACTTTGAGGTAAAGCGTGGGTGTCTGTCGGACACAATGCTTTTAGGTACACCATGTAATCGAACAATATTATCTACATAAAGCTTAGCTAACCTCTCTACGGTATACTGAGATCGTATAGCTATGAAACGAGTTGTCTTGGTCAAACGATCCACAATTACCCAGACCGCATCAACTACTCGGGGAGTCAATGGTAACCCGATGACAAAGTCCATAGTGATGCAGTCCCATTTCCATGTTGGTTCTAGCAGTGGCTGCAACAATCCTGCAGGTTTTTGTCTTTCAGCCTTTATCTACTTACAATTCAAGCATTGAGATACAAATTTAGCTACATCTACTTTTATTCCTCTCCACCAATATAGTTTCTTCAGATCATGATACATCTTCGTGCTTCCAAGGTGTACCGAATAAGCAGTGGTGTGAGCTCCCTTCATTAGTTTGTGTCTAATATCCAAGTCTTCATTTTTAGGAACACATACCCTTCCTTTGTATCTTAGTATCTTTTCAACGTCCAAGGTGAACTTAGGAGTAGTCCTACCTTTTTCGAGGTCTTCTTGCTCCGTTCTCATATGAGGGTTTGATTTAATAGCTGCTTTCATTTCGTCTAATAGATCAGGTACAATCTTCAATGTAGCAAACATGTTTGAGAATAGATGAATAAACCCTTGGTCAATTGATTCATTTGGAATATCAATCACGAACTGCTCTTTATCGTAATTAAATACTCTCCCTGTGACACATGCCACAGCATTTGTACTAACTTCTTCTTGGGATCCTGTCATTGTTTTCCTGCTTAGTGCATCAACAACTACATTAGCATTTCCGGGATGATACTAGATATCGCAATCATAATCCTTCAATAATTTCAGCCATCTTCTTTGTCTCATGTTCAACTCCTTCTGATTAAAAAGATGAGTGAGACTCTTATGATTTGATTTAATCTGAAATTTCTCTCCATACAAATAATGTCTCTATATCTTAATAGCATGTACTATTGCTGCTAATTTCAAGTCATGAATGGGATAGTTCTTCTCATGTGTCTTCAATTGTCTTGAGGCATATGCAATTACTTGTTCTCCTTGTATAAGCACACATCCCAAACCTAACTCAGACGCATCAGTGTACAAGATAAATGGTTATCTTGGGATTGGAATAGTCAAGATGGGAGTTGATATCAATCTAGCCTTCAATGTTTGGAAACACCCTTCACATTTATCGATCCAAACAAACTTTTCCCCTTTCTTTGTCAGACTGGTGAGGGGTACAACGATTTTAGAGTAATCTTCCACGAATCATCGATAATAACCAGCTAAACCTAAGAAACTTCTTATTTCTACAACATTTTTAGGTGCTTCCCATTTCACAATGGCTTCAATCTTGCTATGATCCACTTTAATTCCTTCAACGGATACAACATGGCCTAAGAAAGCGACTTCATTCAGCCAGAATTCACACTTCGTAAATTTTTCATAAAGCTTCTCTTTTCTTAGTCGCTGCAAAGCGGTTCTTAGATTTGTGACATGAGTTTCTTTGTCCTTGGAGTAGACTAGTATGTTGTCAATAAATACAATGACTGACGTATCCAACATATCATGGAATACTCGATTCATGAGTTCCATAAAAGTTGCGGGTGTTAGTCAATCCAAAACACATAACTAAAAATTCATAACGTCCATATCTGGTTCTGAATGCTGTCTTTGGAATATCACCTTCATTAATCTTCAATTGATGGTATCTTGACCGAAGATCAATTTTGGAGAACACTTTGGCACCTTGCAACTGATTGAACAAGTCATCGATCCGAGGCAATGGGTACCGATTCTTGATTGTAAGCTTATTCAATTCTTGATAATCTATACACAGTCGAACGCTACCGTCCTTCTTTTTCACGAACAATACTAGCGCTCCCCATGGTGATATGCTGGGTCTGATATAACCCTTGTCTAGTAATTCCTGTAGTTGTACCTTCAGTTCCTTCAGTACATTAGGAGCCATTCGATAGGGTGCTTTCGATACTAGTGCGGCTCCGGATATAAGATCTATAACGAACTCTATCGTTCGGTTGGGTGGTAGTCCTAGTAGTTTCTTAGAAAATGCATCTGGAAATTCACGCACAACTTCAATATCCTCCATTCGTGGTGCTTCCTTGGTGAGGTCGATCACGGATACTAGATACCCAATTCCTCATTTCTCAAGGCATTTTTTAGCCATCAATGTAGAGAGAAGGAGTTTTCATTTACGGGGAAGTTTGGTTCTCGCAAAACTAAACTCTGCTCCTTCCTTGTCTTTAAATGTCAGTTTCTTTTTTGCACATAATAGGTTTGCGGAGTGCCGAGCTAACCAATCCATTCCCAAGATAACGTCAAAGTCTGTCAGCTCAAGTTGAATTAATGTTGCATCCAAAATCTTCTCACCGATAAGAACTGGAGATGGTCCATAACCTTTGTCTAGTTCCACTTTTAATCCCATAGGTGATCGTACAAGCAATTTGTAGTCTAAAGGTCTGAGGGGTAGATTTAACTTCAGCTCTAGAGTCAAAAAGTACTCTGATGGGTAAGCCATTAATAGGTACGATACCTGTGATTTGATTTAACTTAGTCTACATGCCCACAAGGTAGTACAAAATGAACAGTTCAGGTCATACCTGTGACCACATCAGGCGATGCGACAGCATCCTCAGATGTAACTGCATAAACCTTTCCTTGTTGTAGCTGCTTCCTTGGCTTAGGACACTCTCTCAAATAATGTCCTACTTGATTGCAATTGAAGCATTTGACTCCAGCATTACTTTGCTTCTGTTGAGGTTGGGCTATCAGAGTAGTCTTGGATGCAACATTGAAGCCTTGAGTACGAAAGGGTTTAAATGTCTTTGAGTTCCCTCCATTGTATGAGTTTCCATTGGGCCTCTTTATACCTCTGTTCTAAGCAAAATAACTTTTCCTTCGGCTCGATTCCAGTACTCGAGGTATCTGTACAGCTTCATTATAAATCTTCTTTTCTAGTCCCAATACATGCTCACGGATGCTTCTCCTAAGTCCCATGACGAACCTTCGGGTTTTGGTATTTTCCTCCTGCATGCTAGAGGGAGTAAAGAAAAATAGTTCTTCATGATGCTGTTGATATGCATCTACAGTCATCTGTCCCTGGCACAGACTCAGAAACTCCTTTTCCATTTGATCTCTAAAACTCCTGAGAAAATACTTCTTGAAGAAAGCTTCTTTATAGATAGCCCAGGTCAGTTGGGCGTGCTTTGTCAATAGATAACTCCGAGTAGATTTTCACCAATGGTGTGCATCACCTTTCAGCATAAAAGTGGCACATAATACCTTCTCTTCTTTATTTATAGTCATCATCATAAAGTTTCTTTCCATTTCATTGATCCAGTGAGCTGGCCATAACGGATCTGATGGCTTGCCTGTAAATTTCTTCGGCTTTCCTTTAGGAAATGCTCGATTAGTCTGGAGTGATCAAGCTGATACTATGCATATGCTCTATACATAAGCGGTTTGTACTGATAATTACCTTGGTTATACCCGTCTTGTGGTGCTTCAGGGTTTGGCACTTGGCCTTGTATTGCTGGTGTTTACGGTGCTTGGGGTACAGTGTTGCTACCACCAGGTGCCGTACTAGCTTGTCCTGTAGGTAAAGATGTTGTGTTTGCAGCTGGAAAAGCAATTCCCATAGCAGCGTGCATGTTGGTTTGCATTTGCTGTGCCAAATTCATCACTGCAGTAGCCAAATCTATAGGTGGTGTAGGTAAGTTGGTTGGGTTGGCTTGGGTGTGCACATTCTGAGGTATAGCACTGAGTTCCAATATTTCCTTCCTATCCTTGCTGACCCTCATTGTCATTAGTCTCCATAGGTGGTGGAGATGGGTTTGCATTCTCTCCTTCTACTTACTCTGCGTCCAACCATTTAAACTCTTGGTTGAAAGGTACTCGGAAAGACTGTACAAGTGAGACAAGATATGATGGTAGTATTGGGTTAGTCTCATAATGGAAGGAGAGAGAAAAACAAAATCAATAGGCAAAAGTTTGAACAGAATCAAAATGCAGACAACAGTCAGTCATACGGTCGATGGCCTACGGTCGCATGTTGTGCGACCATAGGTGCGACCTTCAAAATCTTGAAAACTTACCTAGACCCTATGGTCGATCATACGATCGATCATACGGTCGATGGTTTTGGTCGAATTGTGCGACCGTATGATTCAAGATTAGGTTTTAAACCTGTTTTTTTTTTAAATTTTCCCTCTCATTCTCCTTCTTCCTCCTACGATCTCTACTCAACTCGCCACCAGTGAGTTGCTACAGTGTCGACCATACAAACTTGGTGATTTTTCCATCGATCAACATCCGTCACTCCATTCCTTGAGGTATGTTCTCTACTTTTCTCCACTTTTAAGCTTTCATACCTAGGGTTTTTTTGCTATTTGTAGGGTTTTCTTCTAATTAATATTTTTCTGACCTTAAAAATTTAAATTTTATTGGGGGCTTTTGCTATGGCCACCCAATGGATGAAAGCCCTCAAGAAAATTTGAGTTTCATCGGTTAGTTTAGTAGAAACTTGAAAATTCTCATTTTTGACCTAAATTTTGGGGTTTTTCCCAATTGTCAAAATTTCTTCAAATGCGACCTACATAGTTTAAATTTCTGATTGTATGAGCCTTGCAGGATGGTTTGGGACCTATGTAAGTCCTCCTGCCCAAATGTTTGGGTGAAAAGTGAGGCTTTTCCCATTTTACGTCGTTATGCTATCAAATTTTCAAATTTATCTAACTTGTTTTTTTTTCTTATTTTCTTCTCTAGTAGTTATCATGGTTTGCACTAAGGTTCCTCAAGTTCATGACCCATGACGCTTCAGGTCCGTTGAAGCAGAGGTGCGATATCCCTGGTTTGATTGGAAGAAAGTGGAAGGGGGTCAGTGTATGAACTTAGCCCATTTAGCCATGTTTGATGTGAAAAGGGTGTTTGGTGATATGGGCTAGCTTCCAGTGATCTTATATGAGGCTTGCACTCACCTGGACTTGGTCTAGCAGTTCTATTGTCACCTACAGGTAGAGGATGACTTAGAAGATGTTGAGAGGGGTAGAGAGCTTCGGATCACCAGTTGGGTGAAAGGGGTTCAGATCTCTTTCAACTGTCAGGGGTTGGCTGATCTCCTAGGCATTTCCAATGATGGTTAGTTGGCTTACTGTGCACCCAGGGTGCCACAGTTTCTGTCTACACAGGTGCTTTCAGAAATAGATAATCAGATTCTTCAGGATGACCACTGGGAGATGAAAGCAGTCAACTTGCGTCCAGAGCCACGGGTCTACTGTAAGATTATCCAGCATAATCTTATTCCCTAGGGTGGATACTACGAGATGGTCTCACAGTTGACTCAGTACCTG
This sequence comes from Protea cynaroides, assembly GCA_028583415.1. Lineage (NCBI taxonomy): Eukaryota > Viridiplantae > Streptophyta > Magnoliopsida > Proteales > Proteaceae > Protea > Protea cynaroides. The sequence continues at coordinate 66,129,213 of CM053273.1, forward strand.
CTATATTGTATCTGTACTAGGAAACCTGTCTGCCTCCCATATATTATTCTTCGGACTATGCATAGAGCTACGTTGCCTGACTCGAGAGGTAACTTTCCCTATAGGCGGCTGATCTCTACCTTGTTCGCTCGTCTACAGGTGGACCTAGTGGATGAGAGGATCCTTGAGGACACCTTCTCAGCTGACCTTGTTTGGGAGGCCATCAGCAGGATGGACATGAGAGAGATACAGGTCAGTGATGATGAGAGGAATGCTATGAGACATCCTCTCATTAGGGTAGCGACAGTAGATGCAGAGGCGGTAGCAGCAGCAGCAGCAGAGGTAGCAGCAGAGGCACACGAGGGTGATGATGAAGAGGATGGTGATCGGATGTACATGGATGTGGATGCCATCCCTCCTCTAGCACCACAGCATTCTACTAGAGCTGGCCCTTCTAGGGCTTCTCATTCAGCTGGCCCTTCACGCCCACCACTAAATGACATGATGGGGCTATTACGTGAGATTCGGGAGGCTCAGCAAGTGACTGATTGGAGAGTAGGAGAGCTTCTAGATGCCCAGTGCTCTACAGACCAGCAGGTAGCGGATCTGACATCTAGTCTCCAAGCAACTCAGACTCAGGTGGCTTGGCACGCGAGAGTATATGCTAAGGACTATGATAGAAATCATGAGACACCTCCTCCTCCAGCACCTCCAACTCCATGATATCATTTATTTATTTTTTTCCTTTTTTACTATAGAGTAACTGTCCAGATTGTGGACTATACTCTGATTTGGATGTACATTTGTCTTATTCCCATATATACATATATATATATATATATATATATATATATATATATATATATATATATATATATATATATATATATATATATATATATATATATATAATTGGTTTCCCCTTTATATATGTGCATTATTCTCTTTCTTAGTTTATATCTCATACAACACAGGTGCTTATGGTGTATTCTTATTACAGCTTTTAATTTTATCCCAACTCAGTTCATGACTCATGTGGAAGTAGTTAGGTCAATGGGTGGAACCTGAGAAGCTCTGATACCAAGTTGTCATACCTCAATTCTGGTCTAACCAGAATGGTCTAATGAACCACCAATAAACCAATGGTTCACCCAGGATCTCGTATAGGTCGTACCCACCATATCAAACTACACACACATTCCACATTAACAATCAAAGGTAATAAATAAATAAGTGGAAGTCTTATAGATAATGAACTAAGAGTCTAACAGTAATAAATAAGTATTTAATCCAATTATCTCCAAACCACAAGACATAAAAATAAATAATCAATTACATATTTGATGATCAAATTATAACTAAACTTAAGCAAAAACACATTGGTTGCACTCGCCGATGAATCATGTGCATCTTCTTTAGCTTCTACGTCCATCAAAGCAACGTGTCCATACGTCGATGCATTCATATATTCTTCAACGGTAGGACTTGCATCATCAACTAAAAATATTCGACGTCGAAAGGGTGAGCACACATCACGGCTTAGTGAGCAAACAAAACAATGCAATAAACATATGCATGCATTCAATTCATATCTTTGGTCTGATTTTTAAGTTTGCAACGTGCTATAGAAAGGTTTGGTGGCCGCCGCACCTCTATACATGAGTGTGTGAATCCGCCCAATGGATCAAATATCATTGTCGTCCCACATGCACCCATCATGGAATAGAGATAGAGCTAAAGTGTTCAGATCAAACACCGCATAACACTTCCCCTGATGCCCTACCATACCAACACGTAAGCCCCTATTGGCGAGGGCTTGCAAACTGGGCTCACAACTAACCAATCCTAATGCCAAATAGTGTATCTAAGGCCTCACCCCAGCATCCCTTAATACGTCCATAGAGATAGAGCTAAGGCCCCCGGCAGAGTTAGAGACCATACGGTCCGAGACCACCTCCCCTGATACCCTGCGACGTAATAGTTCTGCTAAGATAATGGCGATACGATGATGTTAGTGAGCAGGACTTGACTAGAGATAGAGCTAGAGTTTGGTGATGAGGTCGAAGACCACCATGCCACGTCCTCCCCTTGATGCTCAACTCACATCCAACACGCCAACCACACACATACATTCACATGCCTATTCCTAGCATCATCATCATCATCATGTTATAAATAAACGGAATTAAATATGCATACCAGTAATAGCAGGAATATTGGATGACATGTGAGATGCACATTACAAGCATACAAGCATAGAATCAATCATGGCATTGGACTCAATAAAAATAAATAGTTTTTTTATTAACCAATTAATTTAGGTCTTGTTCCCTCACCTGTTAGCAATACTCGATCTCCTTCGAAGCCTTTAAATTCTCTTTGAATTGATTTAACAACCTAAAAGTTATTTGAATTTAAGTTAGGGTTCATATGTGACATGTTACAGTAGTCAAAAATTCAAAACAGACACTGATAGGAGTCTGATTGGTCCTATGGTCTCATACTGTATCGACCTTACTGCCTATGGTCGATACCCTACGGTCGCATATGGTGCGACTGTAGCTGCAACCATATGGTTTCTGAAATCTTTCTGAGTGCCTATGGTCGATCCTCTGGTCATGCTGGTCATGCTATGGTTGACCGTAGCTACGACCTTGAAATTTCTAGTCATAGACTACATGCAATTCGAATTCTTCCTGGGTCAAATCTTCTAATCTTCAATGGGATTTATTCTAAGGCTATCCTATGGCCATCATTAGTAGTTTCTTATCAACCCTAATCATCAAATTCACTCCTCATGGTTCTCCTTGAGATTTTCTCAAGGAAATCACATAAATCATAATAGGTTGATATTGCCTATCTTCCGTAGAAGTCTTATTCCTTAGAGTTTACATCTCCAAAGATTCGTTTCATACCTTTGCCTATAATAGAGAGCCAATCTCTTCTCAGCAAAACCTCTCCTTAGCTTTTTCTTCTTCTCCTTCTCTTCCTTCTCTTCATTCTCTTTCTCTAGGGTTTACTAATGTTCTAAAAGAGTAAAAAAGGGCTGAGGGACGTCCTTTATATATAGGAAAACTCTCCATATAGTGTCCTCTTTCAATTAGGAAAGCAATCTCTTAGTTTAGAAAGTTTTCAAAACTCAGAATCTGATCTAGGGTCTCACGGTCGATCATACGGTGGCATAACAATCGACCGTAGGGTCAAAATCATCGACCGTGGGGTTCTGGATTTGAGATTTTTGTTCCCTTCCTTATGGTCGACCATACCAACCCAAGTATGCGACCTTAGGTATGTTTTCTGTGTTTTTAACTTGATTCTCATACCTAGTTTGTGATATATCTTCACATGCTCGGTCCACTTGGTCCAGAAATGATGGGAAGACCTAGCACGATACGATTAGACCAAGTTAGTGGAGTGCAGGTCTTACACTTAAGATGGCAGACTTTGACGTCATCTTAGGGATGGATTGGTTGTCTCAATACTCTACAAGCGATATGTGCATAGAAGAGGTTGTTATTCAAGGGCAAAGACAATACATAATTCAATTTTCTTGGAAGAATGTTTCCAGGTACAGGCATTATGAGTCCTTGGTTATGACGTTTGGATTAACCAATGCCCTTACATCTTTTATGGAGCTTATGAACTGGGTGTTCCATGACATGTTCGATACGTCAGTCATAGTTTTCATAGACGATATATTGGTCTATTCAAAAGACAAAGAAAGTCCTGTAACAGACCTTAGTATAGCCTTACAATGGCTAAGAAGGGAGAAGCTTTATGCCAAGTTCTTGAAGTGTGAGTTTTGGTTGAACAAGGTTGCATTCTGGGGTCATGTAGTATTGTCAGAAGGGATAAAGGTGAACCCTAGTAAGATAGAAACAATCGTAGGGTGAAAGCGCCTAAGAAGATTGCAGAGATCAGAAGTTTCTTGGGTTTAGCTAGTTATTACAGACGATTCGGGGAGGACTACTCTAGGATTGCAGTACCTCTTACTAAGCTGGCCAGGAAAAAGGAAAAGTTTGTTTGGATTGATAAGTGTGAAGAATGTTTTCAGACTCTAAAAGCAAGGTCGATATCTGCTCCCATCTTGATCGTTCCAGCACCAGGGGAACCTTTTACTGTACATACCGATGCTTCTGGATTGGGTTTAGGATGTAGGTTAAAGCAAGGTGAACAAGCAATTGTATATGCTTCAAGACAACTGAAGGAACATGATAAGAGTTACCCTACTCATGACTTGGAGTTAGCGGCGGTGATTTAAGACTTGGAGACATTATCTATATGGAGAAGAATTTCAGATTAAATTGGATCATAAGAGTTTTACTTATCTCTTGACCCAGAAAGAGTTGAATACGAGACAAGGAAGGTGATTGGAATTCCTAAAGGATTTAGACTGCGATATTCGGTATCACCCGGGCAAGGTCAATGTAGTAGCTGATGCTTTAAGTAGGAAAGGAGTAATGAAGTCAGAAGAAAGACCTAGTACCAACGCTACCTTATGTTCCACAACAATAGATTTAGATTCAGAAGAAGAGCAACGTCTAATAGAAACTCGGGATGATCCAATTGAGCAAGAACTTATGGATGAACTTATAGAGCAATAGTTCTTCACTTACATTCGTAGCGTTAAAGATCATCTCTGATTTGATGGATGAAGTAAAAGCAATAATTTTGTTAGATCCGTATTTGAGAAAGGTGCAAGAAGATTTAGAAAAAAGAAAACCTAACTTTGACTTACTTTGGATGCGGAGAAGGTACTCAGATACAAAAAAAAAGATTTTGAATACCTGAAGGTGAAGACTCTGACATCATGAATAGGATAATGATAGGAGTCCATTGTACTCTATATTCAAGACATCTTGGAATATCAATATGTATCATGACCTGAAGAGATGTTACTGGTGGAGAGGAATGAATACATATTTGGCTTAGTACGTGTTTCAGTGTCTGAATTGTCCGCAAGTAAAGGCTGAAAGACAAAGACCAGCAGACTTACTACAACCATTATCGGAGCCAGCATGGAAATGGGATTGTATCATTATGGACTTCGTCACCAGTTTACCAATGACCCCAAGGATTATAAATGCGATTTAGGTGATTGCAGATCGACTTACAAAGACAGCTCATTTCATCACTATATGATCTCAGTAAACCTTGGAGCAGCTAGCAAGGTTGTATGTGGATAATATTGTCAGGTTGAATGGTATGCCTGAGAACATGGTATCGGATAGAGGTTCATGCTTTACCTTGAAGTTTGGGAGGAACTACAGAAAGCAATGGGAACAAAGTTGAAGTTTAGTACCACATTTTTCCATTAAACTGACTAACAGTTGAAACGGACTATACAGATCTTAAGAGGTATTCTCCGAGCTTGTGAAATTGATTTCAAAGGAGCTTGAAATGAGAAGTTTCCGCTGATTGATTTGGTTACCATGCTACCATATAGATGTCACCTATGAAGCATGGTATGGTAGGAAATGTTGAGCTCCTTTATTTTGGAATGGTGTCAAAGAACGAGGAATTATAAGACCTGGGTTTGTTGAAGAACCTATCGAGTGGCAGACAAGATCAAAGAAAAGGGCTAAGATAGCTCAAGGTTGTCAAAAGAGTTATGCAGATGACAAATTTCGAGACCTCATGTTCACCATAAGTGACAAAGTGCTCTTGATGATATCACCTCTGAGATGTTTGAAATGATTCAGTAAGAAGGGGGAGTTATGTCCTAGATATGTTAGATCCTTATAAAATTTTGGAGAAACGTGGAATACTAGTATATCAACTAGCGTTACCGCCGTCCATGTCTAGTGTGCACGACATATTTCACATGACTTTACCTAAGGAGTACATTGGAAATCCATCACATGTATTGATTGTGGATCCATTGGATTTGATAAAAGACTTAACTTTTGAAGTGATACCAGTCTAGATCACCAGTCAAAAGGTACAACATCTCTGGAACTGGGATATCTATTTTGTTAAATTGATCTGAAGAAGCCAAGATGTAGGGAAGGTTACATGGGAAGAAGAAGATGCAATGCAAAAATGGTATCCCTACCTATTCGACTCCGAAGTACATTAAAATTTTGAGGACAAAATTTTTTTTGAGGGTGGAGGAGTTGTAAAATCCATACGTGTAAATTTTTAGGACAAAATTTCTTTTAAGGGTGGTAGAGTTATAAGACCAGCACTCCATTAATCCATTAATCCGATCTAATGGTGTCCTTCCAAGTCTTCCCATCATAGCTAGATCGAGTGAACCAACCGTGTGAAGGAACCACAAGGCTAGGTAAGTAAATTGACCCAAAAATAGTTAAATTTAATTGTGTAGTTGACTACCTGAACTTGTGTGGTCGACCAGTCAATGAACAAAGTAAGACCAGTCAAAATAGGTTGTGTGGTCGACACTTTTGAGTTATGTGATCGATGGATTCTATGACCACACAGTCGACAGGACAATCTTAGATAGGACTCCGTGATTGGAAACTTTCCAAATTGAAGGAGGTCTCTTTTCAAATTAAAGGAGGACTCTATATCGAGAGTTTCTCTCTATAAAGAGGACATCCCTCTACCCTTTCTCACTCTTTCAGATCAATCTTAAACCCTAAACATAAGAGAGAAAGAGAGAGGAAGAGAAGGAGATGAAGACTTGGAGAGAAAATCTTGGAGAAGGTTTTACAAAGAATAGTTTTATCTCTCTACAGCAAGCTTAAGATATGAGCAACTTGTCTCTGTAGAGGTAGATTACATAGGATAGAGTACCATGGTTAAGTGTAGATGTTAAACCAATGTGGGGTTTTTGATCATGTGAATTTTTGAGTAAATCTCAAGGGAGATCATGGAGAATAGAATAGGGTTAATGGTTAATGAAAAACTATAATTAAAGGCCATAGAATGACCATAGGTTGAACCCTAGTGTGATGAGCCGAGAAATCGACTCAAGGAGAACTCAGACTGAAAGTAAAAAACTGACCAAACTTTGTATGGTCACATCATTGGTCGACCATACTATGACCAGTGACTCGACCACAGCTATTTGGGAAGTTTTCCAAAAATTGTGTGGTCGCATCTGTGGTCGCATGTAGCACGACCACAGGGTCGACCATACAGTCTATGGTTGACATAAACATGAGACCACGGAATCGGCCACTCAACCATTAAGGGTTCTATTTTGATTTCAACTACTGTAACTAGGTACAATCAAACCCTAACTTTAATCCATAAATTTCTTAGGTTTCCAATTGATTTAAAGTGACTTCCAAGGCTTGGAAGGAGTTTAAACATCGGTTATAGGTGAGGGAACAAGACCTAAACTAAAAGGCTAATAACAAGCTACCTTTTATTTTATTTTTCTACTATCTGATATGATGTCATGCCTTGATTGATTATTTGTGCATCTCACATGTCATTCAATATTTGTTATATATCTGCTCATGTATATTTAATTTTGTTCACTTATGATATGATGATGACGCTAGGGATAGGCATATGCTTGTGTACGTGGTTGGTGTGTTAGATGCGAGTGGAGCAACAGGGGGAGGATGTGGTACTGTGGTCTTGGGCCTGGCCACTAGACTCTAGCTCTATCTCTACTCAGTCCTACCCATTGACATCGTTGTATCGTCGTTACCTTAAGGGAACTAGTATGTCGTAGAGCATTAGGGGGAGGACGTGGTACTGTGGTCTTGGACCTGGCCACCAGACTCTAGCTTTATTTCTATGGGTATATTGAGAGATGATGGAGTAAGGCCTTGGATACAAATTATGATGACATGTAGGATTAGTTAGTTACGAGCCCAATTTGCAAGCCCTCTCCAGTAGGGGCTTTTGTGTTGGTATGGGTAGGGCTTCAGGGGAAGTGTTGGCAATGTGTGATCTAGACACTTTAGCTCTATCTCTATTCCATGGTGGGTGCATGTGAGACAGCAATGGTATTTGATCCATTAGGTGGGTTCACACACTCATGTATAGAGATGTGATGGCCATCAATCCTTTTTAAAGCACAGTAGCAAACTCAAACCAGACTAAAGATATGAATTTGACTGCATACATATGTTTGCGCATTGTTTTATTTTCTCACTGAGCTAGGTTATGAGCTCACCCCATGGTATCATTTTCTTTTTAGTTTCTAATAATGCAGGTAATACCGTTGAAGACTAAATGAACATGCCAACGTATGGACATGTGGCGGCTATGGACGAGCAAGCCATGGAATATGAATATGACTCGTCAAGCAAGTGTTTCAATTATGTTTACGCTTAATGCTTAACTTTCGTATTTTGGTAGTTGTAATAATTTATTATATTTATGTTTTGATTATTTGGAGATAACTGATTTATTATGTACTTATCATTGTAGACACTCAGTTCATTATTAATAAAGACTTCCGCTATTTATTTTATTATCTCTGATTGTAATGTAGAATGTGTTTGGTTTGGACTGTTGGTACGGTTTTACGAGATCCTGGCTTGAATCTTTGGTTCTTATGATGGTTCATCACACTATTAGTTAATGTAAAATTGGGGTGTGATAGTGGATCTACCCCGTATCCCACTGCCTGAGCATATACACTTATACCCCACCACTTGAGTGCTCCGTACCCCACCACCTGGATTATCTATACCCGTATCCCAGCACCGGAGTACTCCATACCCCACTGCCTGGATTATATTCCCCTCGTTAAACCATAAATTATTTAACCAAGTTGATGCTTGATGCATGAGCATGTTATTAATAGGGTTACACCCTAGCAGAGATCCTATTCTGCTCTCATGGACTGACCATGTCCCCACTAAGGTGCAACAGGACATATGGTCGTGTATCGTGCCCCCACAAGTTACATGATCATATACCCCACACACAAACACATCCATATCCAATCAATTAATCATTAACATGGCATGTGTACGTAATAAATAAAACTATACTCTAGCAAGAATCCCCTTTCCACTCCCATGGACTGATCGTGTCCTTACTTGAGCATAGAGTGCCAACATGGCATGTGTATCGTACTCCCATACTCTACACGCCTATCATACATGGTCTCATCCAAACTGCACCGAGCAGAGGACCCCAACTCCCCACTTCTATGGTTCATTGTGCCTCTACTAAGGTACAGCTACTCCCAACGTATTTCATAAGGTCACTCGTTACATGAACCACCATACATACATGGCTATGCGTACAACATCATCAGCAACTCCTCCTTGTAGAGAACCCTGGATCCCCACTCCCATGGTTCACCGTGTCTCTAGAAGGTCACATCAACTACCAACATGGCCCGTGTGTTATGCCCCGCATGCTACACATCCATCATACAACAATCAACATACATAGTTATTGTTATAATATAAATGCATGAACAATTATATACAATTCATTGGATGATATGTTATAAAAGAAAAACAACCATAACAACCATCAAACACATGCTCAAACTCTACGTGACCCAACCGCTCACCGGTAGACACCAGTGGTACTGTTGAACCTTGAAGCCAAGAGAAGGCTCCTTCCACGACCCACGGTGTTTTACCTAATTTAATTAAATAAGCTTCATTAGGTTGGTGAACATCTTTTAAACCAGCATAGACAGGTCATACAATCCATGCACAGGTCCCAAGAAAAGTCGAGAACCGAAAGGATATCCTTCCTAATCATTTTTAGGCTTATAAGTCAATACCGACTGAATAGACAGATGGAACCGGTTGTACGTTCTACCGGTACGTGGTACCGATTGACACTTAGTCGATTCTTATGTATACTGAACCAGAAGACTGATCGGATGATTGGTCATCTGGTTGGTCATTCGCTTCATATACGGTTTAAAGTAATGGAATTCCCATGGGTCATTAGGATGATGAGCCGATTGATCGATCATTCGGCGGTGGCTCCACTTAGAAATAAGCCTACTTGGAGATACGGCTAAATAATGCATGCACATAACCGGTGTGACATACTTGGTGGCTCGTTCTTTCGGTATGTGATATCGATTTGGGTGGCATTAGATATCCTTAGTCTGACATGCTATAATATTTACCCTGGCAGTAGACTGGTCGTGAGTCAAATGGTATTAGGGCCATTACCAGTCCATCGGTTCGTGCTACTAGTTTTGCCCAGAAACCAAACACAAAGCAGAGAGGGTTTCTTCTTTGGGGAAGGGCTTCCCCACTATGGTTTCTTCCACTTTAAAGGATGGAAAACTACTATCCACCCTTACTGAGGACAATGGAGGTCATTTAGACCCCAACATCATCTCCATTCATGGAGAAGGTGATAACCTAGGTCTCTATGTCGAGTTTTGGTCTCCATTAATAGATGCCATCAATGGTGGAGTTCCACCATGTTCTCTAGCTCACATCCCTACAAGAATGGAAGGCGAGGAAGGGATGAGAACCTACCTCAAGGAAGATCGGTCCTTAAGCTTGAGTCCCCAAGCTTGAGCTCTAAGCTTTACTTCTCAAACCACTCACTTTCACTCTCCCACGGTTCAATAGGAGGGAAAAAGGAGAGTGAGCCCTCCTTTTATAGGACTCGTGGAGAGAGAGAGAGAGTATCCTCTCTTTCTCAATCAGTAGAAGTCAAGCAGCAGAACGTCCCTCCGGTACATGACTCCAGTTGGACTTAAAGTACATCTGGGCCTAGTTTCATGGGCCCAATTGGATGGTGTTGCTTCCTAGGCTTCAATCATCTCCTCCCTGTATTCTAGTATTCCTAGGTGATCTAAGGGCCTGACCCACATCATATGTATGGTTTCGAGATAGGGTGCTATGGGTTGGCACAGTAAGACCCGGTATGGAGGAATCCGAATTGGGAGGATTTCAGAGTGGGTCTTACGACAATAGCCTAGTAAAGGAAGGAACAGATCATAAGAAGGAATCCCCCCATTACTGAATAGAAAAATGGCCTCTGGGAGGAGGCAGTCGATACACTGGACTGTATGGTAAGGACCGGCATAGTGACCGATAAATCCCAGAAGAGTCTCGGAGAGTTAGCCAAATGATGTCACGGTCAATACTCTATGCCGACTAGTATGTCGACCGATAGATGGTAGAAGGTTTGGATTTTCTATAGGACCATGAGCCTGTCGATAATGTAGCGACTGATATATTGACCGATAAAGCCCAGACTTGTATAAATCAAAAGTAAATCAGGTAGAACTTCAAATTAATGACCATACACCTTGTGTAGGCATAGAATACCTCATAAACATTGACTTTTCTAGTGGGAACGATCTCAAACAAGCCACATCAGGTGAGGAACACAACCCCTAACTAATTTTAGAGTGTTTTGAATATATAATTATTGTGCCACATGCTTGTTGTGATAGCATGTCATCCAATAACTGCTTGTGCATGCATTTGCATTTTATACTATGAACTGTTGTGTGAATGTATGTGACTGAAATTAATAATTAATTGTGAAAAGGTTAAGAACTATTGGATCCACTCTTTATTATGATAATTGACAGATATGTCACTCAGTCTTAGTGGGATGACAACATCTTGGGGGGTAAAACGGATGGCCTGAGATTCCTGTTGAATTTAGTGAGAGGGATACATCGAATGACATGTAGGTTTTTGGTTAATGGCACTACCCCTATATACAACCCTAGCCAGTAGGGGGTCAGGTATTGGTTGGATGGAGTGATGAGGGGGAAGGGTCGGTAATGTTCATTGGAGCGTCACTGGCCAGACTTGCCACCCAATCACCATTCTGATTGGGACGTCATGTGGGGTACTAGGGCTATTGGGCAAGCTGGTGAGTATCTAGCACTCCTGTGCATGGAGTTCGTAGTCAGCCTCTGAGAGGTGTGGTTAGGCCTTACCATAACACAAGGCATACATGATACCTGACTACTGCATTTGTTATGTGTAATAAACTGATCATGCATATTTGATTGCTTGCCTGTCTATTTCTTACTGAGCTCATGTTGGAGAGCTGACTCTCGCGTAGGCCAATCTTTTAGATGGACTTACAAGTAGTACCTTTGTTGACTACTTGAATGCATCGATAATTACTCACCTGGCCCAGTTAGGAGGAGTACAGTATGAAGATGAAGTACACGACGCAGACTGTGAGTGCGATGCATGTGTGTTTGATGAATAGTTATTTCAGAGAAAAGATCTTGCACAATGAACCTTTTTTGTTTTAAGTATACTTTGGATTTATTTATTATGTTTTGATAGCCCATGATGTATTGGGCTGAGTTACTTTAAGTTTGATTTATTCAGTTAATGGTGAACCTCGTTTTGAGGACGTGACACAATGATACTATTATTCCTATTTATCAATGTAGAGCTCATGGTTATTTAGTAACTTTCGCTATTTATTACTCTGGATTATGATTGTGGCATTACGCTAGTGGTGGTTGGTGTATGTGTGCTTTACTTATGTGGTCTTGATGGGATCATATCCAAACTAAGGTGTTGATTCCAGTCGTGTCCGAAAAGAAAAATTTTCAGACCAGTATTTTTGGGGTGTGACACCCGCCTACGTGGATCTAGCATCTGTATCTGTATCAAAGTGTACCAAACTTTAGATATGCTTTAAAACCCTTTATTTTCATGTAGAAACTACTAGTTTGGGGTTAGATGGTCAAACCAACCAATGCATGGCCAATCCTAACTAATTGGGCCATGCAGTCGACCACAGCGGTCGATGAGATTGACCTAGTAGACTTCCCATCTGTGATCGACTGCCCGATCACATAATTGGGCCAAACCTTGGTCTATTCATGTCAGCTTGGTTTTGACTAGTGCCTAATCACCCCTGGTCGTCCCTAAGCACGTGGGATCCATCTCTTGACTAATTTAAGTACCAAATGGCAATTAGTACTAGGACTTTCAAGGTAGGAGTTGCATTGCAACTCCAACTAACTCTAACTCTTAATTAACTCCCTAATAAAAACTCCCTAGAACCCTAAATGAGAACCCTAGAGGCTCTAACACGTTTTGTGTGTGTGTGTGTGTGTGTGTGTGTGTGTGTGTGAGAGAGAGAGAGAGAGAGAGAGAGAGAGAGAGAGAAAGTATTAGAGAAGGCTGAAGGAAGAAGAAGAGGAAGAACCACCATTAAAGGTCCTCCCTCAAGCTACTTGCTGTAGCTATACTTAGTAAAACATTAAGGTAAACTCTATATCATTCTTTCTTTACATAAAACGACCCTTGATGATCTCATGAGGTAAATCCCAACCTCTAATCATGTTGGAATGATATTCCATTAGCCATTATTGATCAGTGTTGTAGAATTGCTTATTAATTATTATATTGGATAAACTAATGTAAAATAATGAATGTAGATCATAATAGAGGTTTATGATGTTGAATCTCTAAAAACATATTGAGTATGAGAAAACCCCATTATTGTTAGGAAGTAGTCATTAATGTTACACAGACCCTTAAATACCCTCTAGGATTGCCCTTAACCTCGTGCCATGGAGAACAGATCAAATCATGATCAGTCCAAGCTCACTAGTACGAGGCACTCGACGGGGGTGGTCGACCAAATTGGTCTAATCGACTGCCTGGCTGTGATCGACTGTCGAGTCACAAAAGGGTGTAAACTTGGTATTTTTATTCCCAATCGGGCATTATGGATTAATTTGACTATCCGACACCTCTAGAATAATGTAATATACATTGTAGAATGATTGGTTTGATTAGAATGCATCCCTTAGAGTATAAGCATATACGGTTGCAAAGCCAACATTCTCTGTCGATGACCATACTTGCATAAAGACTATGGGAATGTAGTTCTATCCTAACTAGTAATTATAGCACATCATAAATTATGAGTAGAAGTAACCCTAATAAGGTGTAAACCTTTGGAATTGATAATGACCTAAATACCCTAACCAGTTTATGAAATGAGTTTGATTGACAACCAAATCTGATCGACCACCCCCATCGACCACCAGCTGACAACAAGTCTATTTTGGTTGATTCTTCAACCAGTGATCATGAAACTTGACCAATTGACCCTAGGACATGTTCCTAAGACTAATGAGGATACCCTAAACCTAATGAGAGCTTAACCAAACAATCTAATGTATTAATCACGTATTAATCACAACTAGGTAGCTGATGTGGAAAGCAAAGAAGGTACTATGTCTACTTCAAAGTAGTAGTTGCGCATCCAATTACAGGTGAGGGATTAGCTTTGTTTTATTTTCTTGTTTTCTATGTGCATGTTGTGTTTATGAAACATTAGGATTACTGTATGATAACATTCCATCCAATAACTGTAATATCTATTCATGCATCTTTGCATATTATTCTTGTATTGGATTGATAACATGTGGATGTTTGATAACATGATTGTTTGGCATTCGCTTATATGCTAATGGATCCAAATGGCTGAAATGGGACGGTTCATATTTGTTTGTTAAGCTAGGATATGGGTACTTGCATTAGTAATATTCTTGGTTTAGGTTTCAACATCCCGTAATAGACAACCCTTGCCAATAGGGGTTTAGGTATTGGCATAGGCTTAATTATAAGGTCCGACCATGGATGCAGTTCTCTATCGTAGCTGGAGCAAGGAGCTGGTCATGGGTTGGTATCCTTCCTCTATTGTTTCAAGTGAGACCTAAGGATGAGTCTGTTCTATGTTCTTGCCCATTGGACAATGAGTACCTAGTGAAGTGGTTAAGGTGTAGAATAAGATGCCTAGATGAAGCCTATGATGGGGGAATGCTGATAGATGCCAAGGCATAGTCTTTGGATCGTATCTTCATTCTGTGAGTACTATTTCACAGGATGCGTGGTCAGATGTGTTTCATCTACTTTACCCATGCTTGAGTATTCATTACCAGGATATAGGTGTAATGTTATTTATGCATGCTTGATCACAGACCAGAGCTTTAATAATCTAATCATGCATTTGTGTGCTTATGTGTGCTAATTTCTCACTGAGCGTGTGGTTTTGCTCACCCCTTGTATGTACAACTTTTTAAATTATTTTGTAGGTAATAATTTTGTTGATAATGACGTTACTGAAGATGAAGTAATGGAAGATGATTCGCATGATTCCTCATGTGAATGTGATGATTGTCTCTATGGATTTCTATGGATAGAGATAAGCTTTTATGGAAGAGAAGTGTCTCTGTGATCGAGATACAAGACTTATTTAATTTTAGTTTTGATATTTTATTTGTTTTCAGGCAATGTTTAACCCATGACAGTTGGTTTAGACATTTAAGCTACTTGGTACTATTTTATTTATGTCTTGGTTTATTGAAAACTTAAACTTCTATGATGTATTTAACATCTAGATACGGCTTCTATTTTTAATATATTGATTTCCAATATTATTCTAAATTGCCTTTGATTTTACTATTGATCGATATTGTGATTGATGGAACAGTGATGATTCGTAAGTACTGTGAACGGATTCTGGTATGGTAGTACTTGCACCACAAGAAATCAATGGTCATACTAAAATTCCAGGGTTTTTTGGGTGTGACAAGATTGAAAGGGGAACATTTTCTATCAAGGGACCAATGCCTAAGAGTGTGCGTGTATCTGGGTCAAAAACTCTCCACAAGCACATGTCACTGCATTGTACAAAGTCTGTTCCAGACTCTGTCGAGTTGCACCAAAACATTGTAATTAGTGCTTCCAAAATCCAATTGTGGCCAAATTTGTGGTAAATTAAACTAGACTGAAGAAACTACCTTTTCTCTAAAGGCATCAAAGCCTGACATTGAGTGCATCAGGATAAAAAATAAAAAATATATATATATATAAAAAAAAACTCTCCATAATCACAGGTTAATGCATTAACCAGAGTCTATTCGAGGCTCTATTGAGTTTCAATAGAAAATCCATAAAAAATCAACCACGTATGAAAAACAGTATCTACAATGCCTCTAACTTTCATCTCAAGACACCAAGCCCTAACAATGCCTCTAATATATGGAGTTACATCAATGTATTGGGTACTAAAACCCAGGCCAAAACCTTCTTAGATTCTATTTGATTATACTAAAACATATGTAATAAATTCATCTCATGTGTAAATCAGTATCTAACAACATAGGAATCTAGAAAATTAAAAGGGCTAACTTTCTTCTCAAGAGACCATGACCAAACAGTGAATGTAAGACCTCGATCCATATCGATTCTCAGGGGTCTAGTTTTTTGTCACAGAATCTGTGCACAATATGTCACACCCCAATTCTAGACTAACCAGAATGGTGTGATGAACTGTCAATAAACCAACGATTCAACCAGGATCTCGTATAGGCTATGCCAACCATGTTAAACCAAAACACATTCCACATTAATCAGAGATAATAAAGTAAATAGCAGAAGTCTTATTAATAATGAACTGAGGTTTAATCATGATAAATAATTAATATTTCAGTTATCTCCAAGTAACAAAAACATAATTTAATACATATTACAAATATCCAAATACGAAAGTTAAACACTAAGCGCATCCATAGTAGAAACGCTCGCTAAACGAATCATAATATTCCTCCACAGCTCGCTCATCCATGGCCGCCACCTGTTCATATGTTGGCGTGTCGACATAATCTTCAACCTTAATACCTGCAACATCAGAAACTAAAAAGAATTACGCGCACGAGGATCAGCTCTCCAACTTGAGCTCAGTGAGAAAACAAAACAATGCAACAAACATATGCATGCATTCAATTCATATCTTTGGTCTGGTTTATAAGTTTGCAATGTGCTATAGAAAGGAATGGTGGCCGCCGCACCTCTATACATGAGTTTGTGAAGCCACCCAATGGATCAAACACCATTGTCATCCCACATGCACCCATTATGGAATAGAGATAGAGCTAAAGTGCCCAGATCAAACACCACATAACACTTCCCTTGATGCCTTACCTATACCAACACGTAAGCCCCTATTGGCGAGGGCTTGTAAACTGGGCTCGCAACTAACCAATCCTAATGCTAAATAGTATATCCAATGCCTCACCCCAACATCCCTCAATACGTCCATAGAGATAGAGCTAAGGCCCCCTAACAGAGTCAGAGACTACACGGTCCGAGACCACCTCCCCTGATGCCCCACGACGTAATAGTTCTGCAAAGGTAATGGCGATACAACGATGTCAGTAGACAAGACTTGAGTAGAGATAGAGCTAGAGTCTGGTGACCAGGATGAACCACAATATCACCTCCTCCTCTTGATGCTCCACTCGCATCAAGCACACTAACCACACACATACATTCACATGTCTATTCCTAGCATCATCATCATCATCATCATGTTATAAATAAACAGAATTAAATATGCATGAGTAGTAATAGCAGAAATATTAGATGACATGTGAAATGCACATTACAAGCATACAAGCATAGAATCAATCATGGCATTGGACTCAATAAGTAAAACAGCTTGTTATTAGCCAATTAGTTTAGGTCTTGCTCCCTCACCTTTGATCGATGTTTGTTCCTCTCCCAAGCTTTGGAAGTCACTTTGAATCTATTAGGAACCTAAACAATTAATGTATTTAAGTTAGGGTTCAAGTTTACCAAGTTACAGTAGTTAAAAACCTTGTTTGGTCTCAAAATATACTTGCTATTAACGTGTGGTCGCACGTGTGGTCGATCCTGTGGTCGCAATATATGAGACCACACACTGTGTGGTCGAACTTTGTGGTCGTATTTTATGTGACCACACCATGCGACCACACCTTTCCTGGGAACTTCCATAATAGCTGTGGTCGACCCTCTGGTCACCGTGTGGTCGACCACAGGTTGCGACCACATGATGTTTGGTCACTTTTTCATCTTCAATCTGAATTCTTCCTGAGACGATTCCTCGGCTCATCACTTGGGTTCATCCTATGATTATTCTATGGCCATTATTTACAGTTTCTCATTAACCATTATCCTTAATCTATTTTCTCATGGTTTTCTTAGAAATTCCATAACCGAAATCGTTGCATTAGATTCAACACATCAACTTGATAAAAGGAACCTATCCTATCTGATCTAGCCTACAGAGTCAAGTCCATACCTTAAGCTTGCTGTAGGGAAATAGAACTTTTTTCTTCAAAACCTTCTTCTCCAAATCTCCTTCTTCCCCTTCTCTTCCTTTCTCTTTCTCTCTTAGGTTTAGGGTTTCAATTTAAGTTCTAAAAGAGTGAGAGAGGCTAAGGAACATCCTTATTAGAGGAAAACCTTCATATAGAGTCCTACTTTAATTAGGAAAGAGTCCCCCTCAAATTAGGAAAGTTTACTAAACACGGAGTCTGTTCAGCATCGTGTGGTCGCACGTGGGGTAGCAGAATCCGTCGACCACACGTCCAAAATATGCAACCACACATTGTGTGGTCTCATCTCATGTGTGGTCTCATGTATCGACCACACGTATCAACCACACCCCTCAAAACTACTACCACAGGACCAAAATTTTCTGGTTTTTAGTTTTTGATTGGTTGCTTCCACATGATCTTAAATAGTCAACCCCACCAACTAAATTTAACTTATTACTTACCTTATATTGTGGTTTATTCATACAATTGGTTCACTTGAGTCGATTATGATGGGAAGACCGGTCACGACACGAGAATGTAAGGTTAGACCGGGTTTATGGCGTGCGGGTCTTACACAGTAGCTTCCTCAATTTTTAAAGTAGTCTTTCCTGATCCAAATGAGATTAGGTTTTTTAGGGTATATTTGTGATTCACATAGTAGTCCCACATAATTTTTTCAAGACCTTTTGACAATTTTTGGTTACTTTGAACTCAAACCCTAATTCGGGTTCCCATACCTGCTTTTCGAGATCTCGTGCTTCATTCATGGATTTATTTGCATGAGCAAGCATGAGCAACTCTCCATGGATGGAACCCAAATTTGGACCAGACACTCATTAATATGCATAGAATGCAAGAAACATATCAATTACGACAGATTCATAATAAAAGTTGCACAAAAATGCATACCTTGAGAAAGGGGTGGTGCAGTTCCCTCCTTTTTTTTTTCTTCTTCTTCTTCTTCTCTTTTTCTCCTTCCCCTCTCTCTCTTCAAGATTTTTTTTTTTTGGGGGGGGGGGAGGGCAGGGTCTATTCTAAAAAATGTGGAAGGGATGAGGGAGCCAAAAGGTCCATCCCTCTCTCCTTAAACATATATAACACATATATCTAGATCTCTCAAACTCTCTTTCTTTTCTTTGATTTTCAAAGTTTCTAAAACAATTTTCAAAGATTGTGTCCATATTTAATCTAATGACACATGGCACTCATTAGAGTCAAAATTTTGTCTTATATTGTTTGTCACACCCCAATTCTGCACCAACCAGAATGGTGTGATGAACCGTCTATGATCCAACGGTTCAACCAGGATCTTGAATAGGCTGTGTCCTTTTGTTTAAACCATACACATCCACAACCATAATCAGAATAAATAAACAATAGCAGAATTCTTTAATACTAATGAACTAAGTATCTAATAACAATTAATTGGCGATACGACGATGTCAGTGGACAAGACTTGAGTAGAGATAGAGCTAGAGTCTGGTGACCAGGATGAACCACAGTGTCACGTCCTCCCCCTGATGCTCCACTCGCATCAAGCACACTAGCCACACACATACATTCACATGCCTATTCCTAGCATAATCATCAACATCATGTTACAAATAAACAGAATTAAATATGCATGAACAGTTATAACAGGAATATTGGATGACATGTGAAATGCACAATACACGCATACAAGCATAGAATCATTCATGGCATTGGACTCAATAAATAAAAATGGTTTATTATTAGCCAATTAATTTAGGTCCTATTTCCTCACCTTTGATTAATAGTAGATCCTCATTCAAGCTTTGTAATTCACTCTTAGATCTCTTGAAAACCTAACAAGTTGATAGATTTTTAATTAGAATTAATTTTCATGTGTTTAGACTAACAGAAACTGAGGGGTCGCAGGTGTGGCAGCACCTGTGGTCTCAATTTCTACGACCACAGGGCGTGGGGTGAGACATACTCCGACCACATGTGCGGCCACACCCTCCTTGGAAACTTCCCGAGGGCATGTGGTCGGAGATGTGTGACTTATAGGGTCGGACATCATGTGACCTCACGTGCGACCACACGTGTTATGGTCGACCTTTCACTCTTAATTCCATTCCTTCATATTTGAATCCTTTGGCTTATCATCATGGTCCTTCCTATGATTGTTCTATGGCTCAAAACTATTATTTTATACACCATCCATTGTCCACATAATTTCTTCCACGGATTCTCTTGGAATTTGTCCATGGATGGATGATTTGGGTTTCTCCTAAATCCTATCTTCTTCATGAACTATTCTAGGCTCTCAATTTAACATGGGGAATATGTTCATACCTTAAGCTTGCTGAAGATTCAGAGTTTTCTTTGAATTTTCCTCCTCCTTAGTCTTCCTCTTCAATTCTCCTTCTCTTTCTTCTCTTCTCTTTCTTTCACTTTCAATTAGAGTTCTAAAAGGGTGAAAGAGGCTAAGGGACGTCCTATTTATAGAGAAAAACCCTCCATAATATGCCCCAATGAGTTTAGGAAAGAACCCTCTTCGGATTAGGAAGGTTTCCTAAATTCGGTTTCTTACTGGGTTTCGTGGGGTCGGAGGTGGGGTCGCAAAATCCGTCGACCACACCTCAAAATTTCTTTGAATTTTCCTCCTCCTTAGTCTTCCTCTTTAATTCTCCTTCTCTTTCTTCTCTTCTCTTTCTTTCACTTTCAATTAGAGTTCTAAAAGGGTGAAAGAGGCTAAGGGACGTCCTATTTATAGAGGAAAACCCTCCATAATATGCCCCAATGAGTTTAGGAAAGAACCCTCTTCGGATTAGGAAGGTTTCCTAAATTCGGTTTCTTACTGGGTTTCGAGGGGTTGGAGGTGGGGTCGCAAAATCCGTCGACCACACCTCAAGATTTCTTTGAATTTTCCTCCTCCTTAGTCTTCCTCTTCAATTCTCCTTCTCTTTCTTCTCTTCTCTTTCTTTCACTTTCAATTAGAGTTCTAAAAGAATGAAAGAGGCTAAGGGACGTCCTATTTATAGAGAAAAACCCTCCATAATATGCCCCAATGAGTTTAGGAAAGAACCCTCTTCGGATTAGGAAGGTTTCCTAAATTCGGTTTCTGACTGGGTTCCGTGGGGTCAGAAGTGGGGTCGCAAAATCCGTCAACCACACCTTCTAAAATGTCCGACCACACGACCTAAATTCATGTGGTTAGACTCTTTTGAGGTGTGGTCAGTCACACCTGTTTAGGTATGCGACCACACGCTCATAACTGACTGTTTTTGGGTTGATTTCATACCTGGTCTTGTGGTTTCTTCACATACTTGGTCCACTTGGCTCGACCTTGATAGGTAGACCCGATACAAGGTGGTAAGACCAGTTAGTTCGATACGGGTCTTACAACTCCCCCCCCCCCTTATTAGAAATTTCATCCTCGAAATTTGCACATACCTTCTGAGTCGAAAAGGTAAGGATATTGCTCTCGCATAGCATTCTCTTCTTCCCATGTGATCTCTTCTATATCTTGGTTTCTCCAATTGACCTTAACATAATAAATATCACGGTTGCGTAGACGTTGAATCTTTTGGCTGGTGATTTCAGTTGGTGCTACTTCGAATGTCAAATCATCAGTTAGGCCCGGTAGATCCGCTATTAAAACGTGTATTGGATCTCTGACGTACTTCTTTAGTAATGAGATATGAAATACATCATGCACACTTGACATAGATGGGAGTAGTGCTAAGTGATACACCACTTTTCCACATTTAGCTAGAATCTCATATGGCCCGACATATCTTGGACTTAGCTTCCCTTTCTGTTCGAATAGTTTTAAGCCTCGCATAGGTGATACTTTCAAGAATACCTTATCACCTACGACGAATTCAAGGTATCGACGTTGAGTATCTACATATTATTTCTAACGATTCTGAGCTGTTCTAACTCTTTCCTTGATAATGTCGACTACTCGACAAGTCTCTTCAATAAATTCTGGTCCAACGATACTCTGTTCACCAACTTCATTCCAAAACAAAGGAGTTCGACACTTCCTACCATACAGTGTTTCATAGGGTGACATCTGTATAGTAGTCTGATAGCTGTTGTTATAGGCGAAGTCGATCAATGGTAGTTTCTCATCCCATGATCCCTTGAAATCAATAACACAGGCTCAAAGCATGTCTTCTAAAATCTGAATGGTACGCTCCGACTGTCCGTCTGTCTGAGGATGGAATGCAGTACTAAACTTCAACGTTGTACCCATAGCCTTCTGTAATCCTTCCCAAAACTTTGATGTAAAGCGTGGGTCTCTGTCGGACACAATGCTTTCAGGTACACCATGTAATCTGACAATATTATCCACATATAGCTTGGCTAACCTTTCTAGGGTATACTGTGGTCGTATAGCTACGAAGCGAGCTGTTTAGTCAAACGATCTACAATCTCCCAGACCGCGTCAACTACTCTGGGAGTCAATGGTAACCCGGTGACGAAGTCCATAATGATGCAGTCCCATTTCCATGCTGGTTCTGGCAGTGGCTGTAACAATCCTGCGGGTCTTTGCCTTTCAGCCTTTACCCTCTGACAATTTAGGCATTGAGACACAAATTTAGCTACATCTGCTTTCATTCTTCTCCACCAATATAATTTCATCAAGTCATGATACATCTTCGTACTTCCAGGATGTACCGAATAAGCGGTGGTGTGAGCTTCCTTCATTAGTCTGTGTCTAATGTCCAAGTTTTTTATTTCAGGAACACATACTCTTCTTCTGTACTTCAGTACCCTTTCAATGTCCAAGGTGAACTCAGGAATAGTCCTACCTTTTTCGATGTCTTCTTGTACCATTCTCAGATAAGGGTCTGATCTAAGAGCGACTTTCACTTCATCTATTAAATCTGGTACAATCTTCAATGTTGCAAACATATTTGAAAACTGATGAATAAACCCTTGGTTGGTTGATCCGCCCGGTGCATCTATCATGAACTGCTCATTACAATGATGGAACATTTTTCCTATAACACACATTGTCGCAGTCCTGTTAACCTCTCCTTGGGATTTTATCATTGCCTTTCTGCTTAGCGCATCAACAACTACATTAGCTTTCCCTGGATGATACTGAATATTGAAATCATAATCCTTCAATAATTATAGCCATCTTCTTTGTCTCACGTTCAACTCCTTTTGATTAAAAAGATAAGTGAGACTCTTATGATCTGATTTAATCTAAAATTTCTCTCCATACAAATAATGTCTCCATATCTTGACAGCATGTACTACTGCTGCTAATTCCAAGTCATGAGTGGGATAGTTCTTCCCATGTGTCTTCAGTTGTCTTGAGGCATACGCAACTACTTATTCTCCTTGCATAAGTACACATCCTAAACCCAACCCAGACGCATCAGTGTACAAGGTAAACGGTTGTCCTGGAATAGGAATAGTCATGATGGAGCAGATATCAATCTAGCTTTCAATGTTTGAAAACCTTCATCACATTTATCGGTCCAAACAAACTTTTCTCCTTTCTTAGTCAAACTGGTGAGAGGTATGGAAATTCTGGAGTAGTCTTCCACGAATCTTCAGTAATACCCAACCAGACCTAGGAAACTTCTGATTTCAACACTCTTAGCTGCTTCTCATTTCACAATGGCTTCAATCTTGCTAGGATCCACTTTAATTCCTTCAGCGGATACAACATGGCCTAAGAAAGCGACCTCATTTAGCCAAAACTCACACTTTGTAAATTTGGTGTAAAGCTTCTCTTTTCTTAGTCGTTGTAGGGCGGTTCGTAGATTCATGACATGAGTTCCCTTATCCTTGGAGTAGACCAATATATCATCAATAAACACAATGACTGACGTATCCAACATATCATGGAATACCCGATTTATGAGTTCCATAAAAGTTACGGGTGCGTTAGTTAATCCAAAAGACATGACTAAAAATTCATAATGTTCATATCTTGTTCTAAATGTTGTCTTTGGAATATCACCTTCCTTAATCTTCAACTGATGGTACCCTGACCGAAGATCAATCTTGGAGAACACCTTGGCACCTTGCAACTGATCGAACAAGTCATCGATCTGAGGCAATGGGTACGGATTCTTGATTATAAGCTTATTCAATTCCCGATAGTCTATACACAGTCGAACACTACCGTCCTTCTTCTTCACAAAAAATACTGGCGCTCCCCATGGTGATAAGCTGTGTCTGATATAACCCTTGTCCAATAATTCCTGTAACTGTACCTTGAGTTCCTTCAGTTTAGTAGGAGCCATTTGATAGGGTGCTTTTGATATTGGTGCGGCTCCGGGTATCAGATCTATAACGAACTTTATCGCTCGATTGGGTGGTAGTCCTAAAAGTTCCTCAGGAAATACATCTAGAAAGTCAGGCACAACATCAATATCCTCCATTCATGGTACTTCCTTGGTGAGGTCGACCATGGATACTACATACCCAACTCCTCCTTTCTCAAGGCATTTTCTAGCCTTTAATGCAGAGAGGATGAGTTTTCGTTTACGGGGTAGTCTGGTTCTCGCAAAACTAAACTCTGCTCCTTCCTTGTCTTTAAATGTCAGCTTCTTTTCTGCACATAATAGGTTTACAGAATGCCGAGCTAACCAGTCCATTTCCAAGATAACGTCAAAGTCTGTCATCTCGAGTTGAATCAAGGTTGCATCCTTCTCGTCGATAAGAATTGGACATGGTCCATAACCTTTTTCTAATTCCACTTCTAATCCCATAGGTGATCGTACAAGTAATTTGTATTCTAACGATCTGAGGGGTAGATTTAGCTTCTTTCAAATGACACAGATATAAAAGAATGAGTAGCTCCAGAATCAAAGAGTATTCTAGCGGGTATGCCATTAATAGGTACGATACCTATGATTTGTTTTAATTTAGTCTACATGCTCACACAAGGTAATACAAAATGAAAGGTTCAGGTCATACCTGTGACCACATCAGGCAATGCGGCAGCATCCCCAGATGTAACTGCCAAAACCTTTCCTTGCTGTAGTTGCTTCCTGGGCTTAGGACACTCCCTTGAATAATGTCCCATTTGATTGCAGTTATAGCATTTTACTCCTTCATTATTTTTCTTTTGTTGAGGTTGGACTGTTGGAGTGGTCTTGGCTGCAGCATTAAAGCCTTGAGTATGGAAGGGTTTAAATGTCTTTGTGTTCCCTCCGTTATAAGAATTTCCATTTGGCCTTTTTATACCTCTATTCTGAGCAAAGTAGCTCTCCCTCTGGCTCGATTCTAGCACTCGACCAATCTGTACTGCTTCATTATAAACATTCTTTTCTAGCCCCAAAACATGCTCCCGAATGCTTCCCCTAAGTCCCATGATGAACCTTTGGGTTTTAGTATTTTCCTCCTGCATGCTAGAGGGAGCAAAGAAAAATAGCTCTTCATAACGTTGTTGATATGCATCCACAGTCATCTGTCCCTGATACAAACTCAAGAACTCTCTTTCCATAGCGTCTCTGAAACTTCTGGGAAAATATTTCTCGAAGAATGCCTCTTTATAGATAGCCCAGGTCAATTGGGCGTGCTTGGTTAATAAATAACTCCAAGTAGACTTCCACCAGTGGTGTGCATCGCCCTTCAGCATAAATGTGGTACATAACACTTTTTCCTCTTCATTAACAGTCATCATCATAAAATTCCTTTCCATCTCGTCGATCTAGTGAGTTGGCCACAAAGGATCCACTGGCTTGCCATTATATTCCTTAGGCTTTATTTTCAGAAAACGCTCGATCAGTCAAGAATGATCCAGTTGATACTGAGCATAGGCCCCGTACATAGGTGGTTGATACTGGTAACTGCCTTGGGCTACCTCAGGGTTCTGTACTGGAGCTTGTGCAACTGGCGTTTGAGGTGCTTGGGGTACCGTATTGCTACCCCCTGGTACTGTGCTAGCTTGTCTACTTGGCATAGGTGTAGTATGTACAGTTGGAAAAACCATTCCCATAGCAGCTTGCATATTGGCTTGTACCTGCTGTATCTGTTGCAGCTGTTGTACCAGGTTCATAACTGCTGTAGCCAAATCTGTAGGTGATGCTGGCAAGCTTGTAGGATTTTCCTGGCCATTAGCTCCTGGTGGTGCCATATTTCAATTCCCTTGTTCTTCAGGATTTTCATGGCTGACTTCCTCCACAGGTGGTGGTGGTGGAATTGGGTTACATCCTCGCCTGGTTACTCTTGCCCAACCATTTCCTATTTCGGTGGTGGTAGTATCTGAAAAAATCATAGAACATGTGAGGCAATCATAATATATGTCATTCCCATGTCAAAATCCAACTAATCAATGTAAAATTCCAATTTTCCAAGTCATTCAGTCAAAATACTGTATTTTCCATCGTAGGGTCGATGGTGGGGTCGCACTATGTCCGACCACAGGGTATGCAACCTTTCAAAACCCTTTCAGCTCACCGAGAGCCTGGGGTTGTTCGTAGGGTCGGTATATGTTCGACCACAGGGTCCGACCACACGATGTCTGTTAGCTCATCGAGAGCCTGGGGTTGATCATGGGGTCGGTCGTGTGGTCGCATATTTAATCGAATTTTGCGACCGCACGACCCCAAATCAGGTTTTTAAACTCTATTTTTGGAGTCATTTCCCACTTTCTCTTTTTCCTTCAACTCAACTCGCTTCCCTTGAGTTGCTACAGTATTAACTACTTGTGTTTGGTGATTATTTCTTCCATTCACGACTTCCGTTCCTTTCCTTCAGGTATGTTCTCTACTGGTCCTCATTTTTAAGCTTTCAAAACTAGGTTTTTCTCCATTTATAGCGTTTTCTTCAAATTAAAATTTTTCTAACCGTAAAAATTTGATTTTTATTGGGGGCTTTTGCTATTGGCCACCCAATGGGTGAAAGCTCTCAAGAAAATTTGAGTTTCATCGGTTAGTTTTTGAGATACTTGAAATTTCCCATTTTTGACCTAATTTTCGAGATTTTTCCAAATTGTTGAAATTTCTTCAAATTCAATCTTCCTAGTTTAAATTTCCAACAATATGAGCCTTGCAGGATGGTTTAGAACATATGTAAGCCCTCCTGCCCAACTGTTTGGCTGAAAAGTGAGGCTTTTGGCCAAATCACGCCGTTATAATGCCAAAATTTTGAGTTTTTCACCATATCTAATATCTTGTCTATTTGTCTGTGTCTTTGCAGATAGCATGGCTCGCACCAAAGTTCTCAAAGCTCATGATCCTATCCACTTCCGATCTAATGAAGCAGAGGCTCAGTATGCTCGTTATGAGCATAAAAAGGTGGAAGGGGGTCGCTGTGTAAACTTGGCTAGTCTAGCCTTGTTTAATGTAGAGGGTGCTTTTGGTGACATGGGTTGGCTCCCCGTGATATCGTATGAGGCTTGCACTTGTCCTGCTCTGGTGAAGTAGTTTTATTGCAACCTTCAGGTAGTAGGTGATTCAAATGATATAGATAGGGGGAGGGAGCTCAGGATCATCAGTTATGTTAAAGGGGTGGAGATCGCCTTTAACTGCTAGGAGTTGGCTGATCTCCTGGGTATTTCAAACGACTGCCCCTTGGTATACTGTGCACCCAAGGAACCCCAGCTCCTATCTTTGATGATGCGTGCAGAGATTGATCACCAGCGTCTGAGAGGTGATCGCTGGGAGATGAAGGCAATCAACCTACGGCCGGAACCTCGAGTGTACTGCAAGATTATTTAGCACAACCTGATTCCTCAGAGTGGGCATTATGAGAGGATTTCCCAGTTGACCCAATATCTCCCATACTACATCTGCACTAGGCAATCCGTCTGCCTTCCATACATTATCATCAGGACGATGATCCGTGCTACGATGCCTAGTCAGATAGGAAACCTGCCCTATAGGCGTTCGATCACTACCCTGCTCACTCGCCTGCATGTCGACTTAGTGGATGAGAGGATTCATGAGTACACCTTCTCGTCTGACCTTGACTGGGAGGCCATCTGCAAGATGGGGATGCAAGATGCGCAGGTCAATGACGAGGAGAGGAACGCTATGGTGCGTCCCCGTACTCGGGTCGAGATAGCAGACGCTGAGGTGGCGGCAGCAGCAGTAGCAGCAGCAGCAGCAGTCCATGGGGGTAATGCTGAGGATGATGATCGTATGTTCATGGAAGTGGACGCCATACCTCCTCCATCACCATTTCATTCTACTGGAGCTGGCCCTTCTCGGGGTCCTTCTCACTCAGTTGGTCCTTCACACCCACCGCCAGATGACGTGATGGGGTTGCTGCGTGAGATTAGGGAGGCCCAGCGTGCGTCTGCTCAGCGGATGGCTGATCTGGCAGCTAGTCTCCAGGTAACCCAGACTCAGGTAGCCTGGCTGACTAGAGTGTATGTCACACCCCAATTCTGCACTACCAGAATGGTGTGATGAACCGTCAATAAACCAACGGTTCAACCAGGATCTCGAATAGGCTATCTCCATTTTTGTTAAACCAAAACACATTCCACATTAATCAGAGATAATAAAATAAATAGCGGAAGTCTTACAGATAATGAACTGAGGTCTAGTCATGATAAATAATTAATATTCCATTTATCTCCAAGTAACCAAAACTTAATTTAATACATATTACAAATATCCAAATACGAAAGTTAAACACTAAGCGTATCCATAGTTGAACGCTCGCCTAACTAATCGCAATAGTCCTCCACAGCTTGCTCATCATAGCCGCCACTTGTTCATATGTTGGCGTGTTGACATAATCTTCAACCGTAAAACCTGTAACATCATAAATTAAAAGAATTATATGCGCGAGGGTCAGCTCTCCAACTTGAGCTCAGTGAGTAAACAAAACAATGCAACAAACATATGCATGCATTCAATTCATATCTTTGGTCTGGTTCATAAGTTTGCAATGTACAATAGAAAGGTTCGGTGGCCGCCTCACCTCTATACACTGGGTGTGTAAGCCCACCCAACGGATAAAACACCATTGTCGTCCACATCCACCCCACCATGGAATAGAGATAGAGCTAAAGTGCTTAGGACCGCACCGCATCACACTTCCCCTGATGCTCTACCCATACCAATACATAAGCCCCTGTTGGCGAGGGCTTGCAAACTGGGCTCGCAACTAACCAATCCTAATGTCAAACAGTGTATCCAAGGCCTCACCCCAGCATCCCTCAATACGTCCATAGAGATAGAGCTAAGGCCCCCCGGCAGAGTCAGAGACTACACGGTCCAAAACCACCTCCCCTGATGCCCTACAACGTAATAGTTCTGCTAAGGTAATGGCGATACAACGATGTCAGTGGACAAGACTTGAGTAGAGATAGGGCTAAAGTGCTTAGGACCGCACCGCATCACACTTCCCCTGATGCCCTACTCGCATCAAGTACACTAACCACACACAAACATTCACATGCATATTCCTAGCATCATCATCATCATGTTATGAATAAACGAAATTAAATATGCATGAACATTAATAGCAGGAATATTGGATGACATGTTATATACACATTACAATCATAAAAGCATAGAATCATTCATAGTATTGGACTCAATAAATGAAAATAGTTTATTATTAGCCAATTAGTTTAGGTCTTGTTCCCTCACCTTTGATTGAGTGTAGATCCTCGTTCAAGCTTTATGAATCACCTTTAAATCACTATAAAGGCCTAACAAGTCGATAGATTTTAATTAGAATTAATTCCAACAATTTAGACTAGCTGAAATCATAGGGTCGCAGGGTAGGGTCGCACCTAGGGTAGCAGTTTCTGCGACCCTAGGGGTAGGGTCGGACATGGGGTCGGATACCAATCGACCCTATGTGCGACCACACCCTCCCTGGAACTTCCCGAGGGCATGGGGTCGATCCTGTGGTCTTGTAGGGTCGGATATCATTCGACCCTATGTGCGACCACACCCTCCCTGGAACTTCTCGAGGGCATGGGGTCGATCATGTGGTCTTGTAGGGTCGGATATCATTCGACCCTACGTGCGACCACACGTATTCTGAGTCGACCTTTCATTCTAAAGTCCATTCTTTCATGTTTGGATCCTTTGGCTTACTTTCATGGTCCATTCTATGATTGCTCTATGGCTCAAAACTACAAGTTATACACTATTCATAGTCCATAATGATTTCATCCATGGAATCTCTTAAAACTTATCCATGGATGGATGATTTGGGTTTCTCTTAATCCTATGTTCTTCAAATCTATTCTAGAATCTCTTATTCAGGTAAAGAATTAGGTTCATACCTTTATTCAGAGGTTTATCTGAGCTTCCTCCTCTTCCTTAGTCTTCTTCTTCAAGTTTCCTTTTCTTCTTCTTTTCCTTCTCTTTCTCATGCTCTCACTTTCAATTAGGGTTTTAAAGGAGTGAAAGATGCTTAGGGACGTCCTATTTATAGAGAAAAACCCTCCAAAATAAGTCCCATTGAGTTTATGAAAGATCCCTTTGGAATTAGGAACGTTTCCTAATTTTCTGTTCGTGCTGTTTTCCTAGGGTCAGACCTAGGGTCGGATTCGGATGTTCTGAGACCCTACATTTTTAAAACGTGAGACCCTAGGGTTTGGGTTGCAGGTAGGGTCGGATGTAGGGTTGCATAATCCGAGACCCATGCGACCCCACAACCAAAAAGTCATGGGTTGAACTTCTGTTGAGGTGGGGTCGACCCTACCTATTTAGGCATGCGACCCTACCCTCATTTTGACTGTTTTTTAGTTAAATTTCATAGTGGGTCTTGGGTTTCTTCACATACTTGGTCCACTTGGCTCGACCATGATATGTAGACTGGTCACTACACGAAATGTAAGGTTAGACCGGGTTTGTGGTGTGCGGGTCTTACAGTGTATGCTGAGGACTATGATCGAGATCGTGAGGCATCTCTGGCTCTATGATGTATTCTTTTTTTACTTTTTCCATGTACTATAGAGTACTCATCGATTGTGGATATATATATATATATATATATATATATATATATATATATATATATATATATATATATATATATATATATATATATATATATATATATATATATATATTATTTTTATTTTTATTCGATGTGTATATAAAACTTGTTTCTCATCCTAATAGTGCATTATTCTCTTTCTTAATTTTTTTTGTCTCATACAACACAGGTGCTTATAGTGTATTGTTATTAAAGCTTTTAAATTTTATCCTAACTTAATTCACGAACTTTTGTGAAAGTATACCAGTTTAAGAGACAGGGCCCGAGTGCTTTGATACCAAGTTGTCACACCCCAATTCTGCACCAATCAGAATGGTGTGATGAACCGTTTATGATCCAACGGTTCAACCAGGATCTTGAACAGGCTGTGTCTTTTTGCTTAAACCATACACATCCACAACCATAATCAGAATAAATAAATAATAGCGGAAGTCTTTAATACTAATAAACTGAGTATCTAACAGTGATAACATAAGTAAAGTATCCAATTATCTCCAACAGACATAAAATAAAATTAATTAATCAATTACATCTTTTGAATAATCCAACTAATAATCTAATCAAAGACGCATGAGTTGCACTCGCACGACGAATCATGCGACTCCATCATAGCTTCTCCATCCATCGCCGCAACATGCCCGTACATTGGAGCATTCATATAATCTTCTACTGTAGGACCTGCATCATCGACTAAAAATATTCGACGTCAAAAGGGTGAGCACACATCATGGCTCAGTAAGCAAACAAAACAATGCAACAAAACATATGCATGCATTCAATTTATATATTTGGTTTGGTTTATAAGTTTGTAATGTGCAATAAAAAGGATAGGTGGCCGCTGCACCTCTATACACGAGTGTGTGAAGCCACCCAATGGATCAAACACCATTGCCATCCCACATGCACCCACCATAGAATAGAGATAGAGCTAAAGTGTCTGGATCAAACACCGCATGACACTTCCCCTAATGCCCTACCCATACCAACACGTAAGCCTCTATTGGCGAGGGCTTACAAACTGGGCTCGCAACTAACCAATCCTAATGTCAAACAGTGTATCCAAGGCCTCACCCCAGCATCCCTCAATGCGTCTATAGAGATAAGGCCCCCCGGCAGAGTCAGAGACTACATGGTCCGAGACCA
The DNA here is from genome assembly GCA_028583415.1 of Protea cynaroides. Lineage (NCBI taxonomy): Eukaryota > Viridiplantae > Streptophyta > Magnoliopsida > Proteales > Proteaceae > Protea > Protea cynaroides. Next base: position 66,161,263 of record CM053273.1, read on the forward strand.
CCTCCCCTGATGCCCTATGACGTAATAGTTCAGCTAAGGTAATGGCGATACGACGATGTCAATGGACAAGACTTGAGTAAAGAGAGAGCTAGAGTCTAGTGACTAGGATGAACCACAGTGTCACGTCCTCCCCCTGATGCTCCACTCGCATCAAGCACACTAGCCACACACATACATTCACATGCCTATTCCTAGCGTCATCATTAACATCATGTTATAAATAAACAGAATTAAATATGCATGAACAGTTATAACAGGAATATTGGATGATATGTGAAATACACAATACACGCATACAAGCATAGAATCATTCATGGCATTGGACTCAATAAATAAAAATGATTTATTATTAGCCAATTAATTTAGGTCTTGTTTTCTTACCTTTGATTGATAGTAGATCCTCGTTCAAGCTTTGTAATTCACTCTTAGATCACTTGAAAACCTAACAAGTTGATAGATTTTTAATTAGAATTAATTTTCATGTATTTAGACTAACAGAAACTGAGGGGTCGTAGGTGTGGCAGCACCTGTGGTCTTAGTTTCTGCGACCACAGGGCGTGGGGTCGCAGGGTGGGGTCGGACATACTTCCACACGTGCGATCACACCCTCCTTGGAAACTTCCCGAGGGCATGTGGTCGGACATGTGTGCCTTGTGGAGTCGGACATCATGCGACCTCACGTGCGACCACACGTGTTATGGTCGACCTTTCACTCTTAATTCCATTCCTTCATGTTTGAATCCTTTGGCTTATCATCATGGCCCTTCCTATGATTGTTCTATGGCTCAAAACTATTATTTTATACACCATCCATTGTCCACATAATTTCCCCCATGGATTCTCTTGGAATTTGTCCATGGATGGATGATTTGGGTTTCTTCTTCATGAACTATTCCAGGCTCTCAATTTAACATGAAAAATATGTTCATACCTTAAGCTTGCTGAAGATTTAGAGTTTTCTCTAAATTTTCCTCCTCCTTAGTCTTCCTCTTCAATTCTCCTTCTCTTTCTTCTCTTCTCTTTCTCTCACTTTCAATTAGAGTTCTAAAAGGGTGAAAGAGGCTAAGGGACGTCTTATTTATAGAGAAAAACCCTCCATAATATGCCCCAATGAGTTTAGGAAAGAACCCCCTTCAGATTAGGAAGGTTTCCTAAATTCGGTTTCTAACTAGGTTCCGTGGGGTCGGAGGTGGGGTCGCAAAATCCGTCGACCACACCTTCTAAAATGCCCGACCACATGACCTAAATTCATGTGGTTGGACTCTTTTGAGGTGTGGTCGGTCACACCTGTTTAGGTATGCGACCACACGCTCATAACTGACTGTTTTTGGGTTGATTTCATACCTAGTCTTGTGGTTTCTTCACGCACTTGGTCCACTTGGCTCGACCATGATAGGTAGACCTAATACAAGGTGGTAAGACCGGTTAGTTCGATACGGATCTTACATTATTTATCCAATCCCTTTCCTTTTTTCCCTTATATTTCTTTCTTATTGCTTTTTTTTTCTGCTTAATTTTGAAACCCTAATGTGATACATATGCCCACATGCACCTACACACCTTCACGTTAGAGGGGGTTCTCCCCTCCTCACGTGGATGAGGGGAGGCCCACTTAATCTCTTCTTTTTTTTTCTTTTTTCTTTTTTACTTTTACTTTATTGCCTTTTTTTCTTTTTTCATTTTTGTCTTTTCTTGCATATTTACAAAAAAAAAAAAAAAGCATACAAAGGGGAAGGGCCGAATTTGGTCCTCTCATTGGGGTTACCTAGGTTCAGTCTAGGGTTTGAGTTAGGTTAGGTTTGGACCTCCTTTGGATTGGTCCAACCCATGTCCAGCCCACTTCTCTCTCTCTCCTCTCTCTTCTCTCTTATGTCCCCATCAAGATGAGGGTATATGAAGGATTTTTAGTATCATGTGAGCACTTTAAGTGACACCTAAGGGGGAATAGGGTGACTGGATGGGTGTTGACTAGGTATGAACTAGGTTTCCACTAGGTTTGACTAGGTTTAATTGGTTTGACTGGATTTGACCAGGTTTGACTGGGTCAAATGGGTTGATTAGGTTTGACTGGGTTAACTAGGTTTGATCAGGTTTGACTGGGTTTACTGGGTTTGACTGGGTGGCAATTAGATATATGAATGATACTATGCAATAACTTGGCCCTAAATGGTCCTAAGAAGGACCGGATCCTCTCAGAACCTTGTAGTTAAGTGTACTCGGTTGGATGGTATTGGGATGGGTAACCCACTGAGATGTTTTTGTGTTACAACCCACTTTTTTTTATTTGCTGGCCATTAACACTAGATGATCCTAAAAAGGCACGAAATGAATTTAAGTGGAGGAAAGACATTGGGTGGAGCCAAAAAATTGTAGGTATGGACTCAGGGTCACAAGTGGGTCTAGATGTACTAGATATGGCAGGTATGGACTCATGGTCACAAAGAAGTCCAGATGAGCCAAATATGGCAGGTAGTGACTCAGGGTCACAGAGAGGTCCAGGTGAGCCATAAATGGTTGGTATGAACTCAAGGTTACAGGGAGGTCCAGATGAGCTAGAAATGGCAGGTATGGTTCCTAGGAATTGGGGAGATCTGGGTGAGTCAAAATGATAGGTATAGACTCAAGGTCACGGGGGTCTGAAAGAACCAGAAATGGCAGATATGGACTCAAGGTCAAAGGGAGGTCCGGATGAACAAGAAATGGCAGGTATGGACTCTAAGTGGAAAGGTAACACTAGGTGATCTATATATGGAAGGTGTAGGCTCCAAGTGGAGAGATGACACTAGGTGATCTTTACATGGTAGGAGAGAGGTGGTGAAAATTGGGTGCTTACAGTAGTGTACTCTAAGCTAAGACGTATAACACCTACTTGAGACTAATTAATTGCCTTTGTAGTAGTTGATTCCTTCCTCAGTAAGGAATTTCATCACCAACTGATAGGTCGAGAGATAAGCTTGAAGCTGGTTGAGGCCTGGCTGACCTAAAATGGCATTATGACATGAAGGGATATCAACTACCATGTAAGTCATTTGGCAGCTGACTCTTCTTGCTTCTTCTTGGACATTGGTTTCCAGTTGAATTGCTCCTTTTACTGTAACGAGGGCTCCTGGGAAACATCAAAGAATATCTAACCAGATTTAATTGTTGATCATCCAGTCGCATCTACTAGTAAGTGTGGTAGTAGAGAATTGTTGATGCATTCCTTGTGTCCACCAGAACTCTCCTTACATTATGCTTTTCTCTAAATGACATCTTAATCATGATAGCATCTTTGGGGGGAATGGAAATGTCAATGAAGTCGTCATTACTGAAGGTAATAAAGTCTCCGATTTGGGGCTTCTTCCCTTTATTCTCGATTATGTTCGTATGTTTTTCAAGCATTGATGGAAGTGTTGCCGGCTATTGGACCTCCAATAATTGTGTTGACATGACCAAGATAATGCTTTGGCCAGACTGTGATGCTTTTATAATAGTCATGGCCAGCAGATTTATGCTTGGCAAGGCCGAGGTCATATTCGGGGCCTGGTCGATCTGCAATAACTCCCAAGTTGGGCTCGTGCCCCTTACTAATCAAGCGAAACCCAAATTTTACTGAGATGAATTTGGATTTTTCTGATGACTTCCCTCCCAACTTCTAGAAGGCTCTTTGGGTCATGTAACAGATGGATCACATTCAACTCAGCACGCTTGGGAGATATCGAGGAGGAAGATCTTGACCATCGAGATCTTGATCATCCTTTGGTACACTTCCTTCTCTAGCCTCAACCCAGCAATTTGTTGGTGTAGGGTTGAGTAGCTTTATTTAATGTTCAGGAGGGAGCCAAGTTTGATCAACGAACTCGGTCCAATGTCCTTTATGAATGAGGTCTTCAATAAGACCTTTCAGATGTCTGTAGTCATCTGTGTAGTAACCATGGTCATGAAGGTGGTGGCAGAATCTCTTTGGATTTCTTTCATGATGCTATGTATATAGCTTTGGTGGCTTCACCATCAAGGGATCATCCTATTTGATGTACATAATCTGTGAAATAAGATGGTTCAGAGGAGTGTATTTTGAAGGGATGTATGCAGGTTTGCTAGGGTAGACATCTTTCCACGACCTCTGCTTCTTGCTCGTTTCTCCCAACTTCTAGGTTTTGTTGGGTTGATCTGACCTCTTCTTATTTGATGCCAGCTGAGCTATTGGTGGTCTCTTTCTTTACAATGATAGCTACTGCATCATTGGCAGCACCATACCTTTCACATTAGTTTAACATCTTAGTGAGTGTACAGAATGGCTTTTTGGTGAATGAAAAGATTAACTTCCTATCGTGAATGGCTGCTGATAGCCACTGCTGCAACTTCAGGCTAGAGATCTTTGATTTCGAGGACTGCCTTGGATAAGCATCCCATTTTTGCCACCCTCTACATAAGTGAACCAATATGGCAGGTTTTCGGTCTTTAACCCAAAGATTTATGATTCTCTACTGAACCCCACAGCAGGGTCATGGGCTATTATTTACTTGAATGAATAGGTCGTGAAATTATCTTCGAAATGAGACCGGAATCATCAAATTCTGACATCAAACATGGAAGATATCGCAGTTTGAAAGTGCAAGGGCATTTATGTAATTATCGTATAATGCATGCATTATCATTCAAACTTCAAGATATCATATCTTGGTCATCTGATATCGGAATCAAACGATTCGAATGTCAATATTCCTTATTTTCAGTCCTCTTCAAAGTGGACGTGAAAAATCCTTGGTAGAAATCACCAGTGGGCCCCATGCAAGCTTTCATGCAAAATTGTCGTTAGAACTTCAAAACTTCATATCTTTTCCGTTCTACATCGGATTCAGATGATTCCAAGGCCATTATTCTGCATTTATGATGTTCTACAAAGTGGATCTAAAAAATCTCGAGTAGAAGTTTCCGAAGGATCCCATGCAAAATTATACATGGAAATGGTCATTTAATCTTCGAAAATTCATATTTTGGTCATCCCATATCCAAATCAGATGATTTTAGTTTCATTATGTTCCATTTTTAGTACTCTACAAAGTGGATGTAAAGAATTTCTGATAGAAGTCTCCAAAGGATCCCATGCAGAATGGTCAGCCAAATTATCGATAAATGGCTTGCTTAAACTTCAGAAATTCATAAGTTGGCCATTTTATTTCCAAATGAGGTGATTCAAGTTTCAATATTCCTCATTTTTAGTGTTCTACAAAGTGAACGTAGAAAATTTAAAATAAATACTATCGGAAAATTTCATGTGGAATGGTGGCAGAAATGGACTATGAAATGTCAACTTTGGTCCAAACTAGTTAACCTAAACTAGTCAAGTCCTGTCAATCTCGGCTAGTCTTACTTGACCCAACCCGGATTGGTCCGGACCAATTCATGTCGGCACATATGCATGTATTTCTTTTATATACTATTTATATGTTTATATAATATATAATATATTATAATATATCATATAATATATACATGTCTTATATACATATTATATTATATATATTAATATATTAATATACTATATATTTATATATGTTTTATATATAAAAAGTAAGTAGGATCCGAATAAAAGAAAAAAGGAAAAGAAAAAAAAAAGGGATCTTTCATGTTTTCTAGAAAGAAAACGTGAAAGAGAGAGAGAAGAAGAGAAGAAAAGGAAAGAAAGAAAAAAGAATAAAAGGAAAGAAGAAAAGGAAAAAAAGAAAGAAAAGAGAAGAAAAGGAAAGAAAGAGAAGAAGAAAAGAAAAGGAAAGAGAGAGAAGAAGAGAAGAAAAGGAAAAGAGAGAGAAGAAGAGAAGAAAAGGAAAGAAAGAGAATAAGAGAAGAAAAGGAAAAAGAGAGAAGAAGAGAAGAAAAGGAAAGAAAGAAAAGAGAAGAAAAGGAAAAAATAAAGAAAAGAGAATAAAAGGAAAGAGAGAGAAAAAGAGAAGAAAAGGAAAGAAAGAAAGAAAATAGAAGAAAAGGAAAGAAAGAGAAAAAGAGAAGAAAAAAAAAGGGGGATCTTTCACGTTTTCTAGAAAGAAAACATGAAAGAGAGAGAGAAGAAGAGAAGAAAAGGAAAGAAAGAGAGAGAAGAAAAGAGAAGAAAAGAAAAGAAAGAGAAGAAGAAAAGAAAAGAAAAGGAAAGAAAGAAAAGATGAGAAGAAAAGGAAAGAGAGGGAAGAAGAAAAAAAAAAGAGAAAGAAAAGAGAGAAGGAGGGAGAATCCGAGAGAGAGGGGAGAGAAAAAGAAAAAAAATCATTAAAAGAGAAAGGAGAAGGAGAATGGGGGAGGACAAAGAGAGAGAGGGCGTTGAGGAGAGGAAGGATGAAGGGGGAAAATAGAGAGAGAGGAGCTACAAAAAAAATGTCCCCCCGGCGTTCCCTTCTTCGTTTTCTTTTAAAGGAGGGGGAGAGACATGCTTAGGGTGCCGGGAAATTGAGGGAAATTGAGAGAAAACGAGAAAAAGGGGAAGAAGAGGATCGATGAAGACGGTTGAAGAAGCAGAAGGAGCGACCAAGGTAAGCCCAGCCCTCCTTCTGCTCTAGTATTTTTTCTTTTTTTTTTTTTTTTTTTTGTTGATTGCTGCAGCATACAATCAAAATCACCGATTTATTAGATCACATTACCCTCTTCTAACCTGCTGCAACTTCTTCATATCCCACCTCATCACCCAGCAAAACCACTCCACCAGTCCATTCGAAAACCACTTACCTATGCATGCTCATGACCTGCCTTCACCATTGTGATCAAACCAATCATGCAATCTTACATACACCTGGCCGAAACCCATTCCCACCTAAATCCTTTCCCCATTATTGATCCAAAGCCTTTGTTTTCTCTGAAAAAATCTTAATTTATTAACATTGGTCTCAGCCATTGAATGTTAATTTGTTTCGATGTTGCTGAATTTTAAGTGATCAATAAAAATCTGATATTGATTGAATGTACATGGATCATGGAATTCAACGAGATTAATTTTGGCTATGTGATGTGGAATATAAATGTGGTTGATCCGACCACATGATCTGAATTTTTATGAGATTAATCATGGCCTTTGATATTGAATTTTTAATATGACAAAATTTTAGCCATTGATCATGAATGAATGTTATGTGATGAAAATTGAACCTCGATCATGAACCTTAATGGGATTGATCTGATTACGGCTGGGATTTTTAATGTGATTGAGCCACATGATTGGAATTTTATGAGATTGGTCAAACTATATGATTGGAAATTTCTATGGCATTGATTATTGCTATTGATCTTGGATTTTGTGGTGATAAATTTGATCCTTGGATGATAATTTTATTTTTGATCATATGATGATGAATATGGGTCATTGGTTGATAAGTTTATGTTAATCATGAATGAAATTTTATGATGATTGATCTGAGAATGTCTGAATTTTATGTGATAAAATTAATCCGGATGCTTGGAATTAGTTATGAAATTGATCTAATCACATGCTTGGAATTATTTATGAAATTGATTTGATCGGATGCATGGCATTGTTATGAAATTGGATCAATGATCTTGGAATTTTGATGTGATTAAAATTGGATCATTGATCTTGGAATCTTGATGTGGTTATGATCCTTTAGATTCAGAAATTCAATGAAATTGATCCAACCACATGATTTGAATTTTATGAGATTAATCATGACCATATGTTTGGAATTTTAATGAGTTGATTATAGACCATTGATCTTGGAATTATGATATGATAAAAATTGGACCATTGATCTTGAAAATTTAATAAAATAGGATCATTGATTTGGAGTTTTGATTTGATCAATTGATCATAATTTTCCTTGATTTGAGTAATCTGAATGGTTAGATTATTAATTTGAGTAATCTAAACCGTTGGATTGTCATCAAAGTGATGTAAATGGATATGAACGGTTAGATTATCATGATAAGTTATCTGGACCATTAGATTATCTTTGGGAGTGATTGAAAAAAATTTGAACAGTTGGACTATCATCAAGAATGATTTAAACCATTGGATTTCCATCATAGTATGTTTTAGAAAAATTTAAGTCATTGGATGGATATCATGAGTTATATGAACGAATCTGGACCATCGGATTGTCTTGATGATTGATTTAAATGAATATGAATGGTTGGATTGTGATTTTGAAAGAATTTAAACCGTTGGATCTTGATCATAAATGATTTAAAAGAATTTGAATCATTGGATTTAGTCTGATTATGAATATATCTTGACATGAGATCTGAGCCGTTGATTTTAGCTATTTTGATGAAATTTAGGAATTTGATCTGGATATATTATGGAGGAGATAAAAAGATATCTAACCATTGATTAAGGATCTGATCTTGAGAGATTCACATTAAATCCCAACCATAGATCTAGAGAATCTCATCCGAGACACATTGAGACATAATTTGATTGGAAATAATACATGAGATGCTATTTTATTTGTCTGCTATATCTTGATGAATGCTCTAACATGCTTGCTGCTATAATTATTCACACGCTTTCTTGCCATTCATGAGATGATATATGTTGTTTGTTGCCATATTCGAATGATATTTTTCATTTTGGCAATAATTTAATTTATGCAACACCCTAGTCGAACTGCCATATCTGTACACCTAGCAAACATATTAGGTTTTGGGGACGTGCATTTAGACACCCACATTCTTGGGAAGGGCATAATGGGAATAATAAAAACCTTAATAAAGAAAAAAAATATTTTGCCAAACTTTTCAAAATTAGAACTTAGGTTGAAAAGGGTAATTCAGGACGATTTTGCCCCTTGGTAAACTCTAAACCTAGAATAGGTTCTCAACCCTAAACCTAGAATAGGTTCTCAACCCTAAACCTAGAACAGGTTCTCACATTCTAACCTAGAACAGGTTATCCCACCAAGCCCGAACTACTCGGATTCTGATTCCTAGGTCAAACCCTAGGATACGTAGGCCATTTGGGAGAATCTTAAATTCGGATCCACACCCTTAGTCCACTTGGACTATCCATAGATCCACTAGGATATCCATTCCCATTTCAACCCATCATCTCGAACTACATGGATTCTGATTCCTAGGTCAAACCCTAGGGTACGTAGGCCATTTGGGAGAACCCCAAATTCAGATCCAAACCTTAGTCCACTTGGACTATCCATAGATCCACTAGGATATCCATTCACATTTTGACCCAAATAAGGTTATCCATATTTTGACCCAAATAAGGTTATCCATATTTTGACCCAAATAGGGTTATCCACATTCCAACCCAGAATGGGTTATCCATATTTTGACCCAATGATCCACTAGGACTATCTATCAGTCCACATGGACTATCCAGATCCTAACCCATAGGGTTTCTCATCCTTTCAAACATAAATTTCAACTTAAACAATGAACTTAATCATGCACAAGCATAAATCACAACCATAAACTTTAATCACTCCTGAACTACGATGGTGAACCTGATTTTCGGAATAATTTCGTGATACGTAGGCAATCTGATGGACACAGATTCGGTTCAATGATTTCAAACCACTTGATTTGGTTCAGTTTAACAGATAGAGTCTAGCATAGGAAAGGTATAGGAGACCGATTTCAATCGGACGGTTTGGGTGCCTAACCTCTTCCCATAACCGTAACCTAACGCTTACCCAATCTCTGATGGACCAGAAATCCAATCTAAGGGGCATGAGTCAATCGAAGTCTTACCTTGGGGTGAGATTTCACATTTCTAAGGTCCTAAACCTTAATCTAGGTGGCGACTTCCAAAATTTTCAATCTTTGTCCTCACAGTGGCGACTCCACTGGGGATATAAACGTCAAACTCCTAAATGAAAACTTTTCTTGTGTAAATTGGATGCTAGCTCTTAGGATACTATATTTATGCTTGTATCATATTATTTTGGGGGGAATGGGTTCAGTCACACATTCGTGCGAGTAGCCGAACCGGGTCCCATGCATATGGGGCAGCCCACTAGGCGAAACACACAACCTTTGCATGTACTTTGTGAGACTACGACCGACGAGCAGCCTCTAACGAGCGTTTCTTGGGTCCGCTTGAGAATGCGTTATGCTACTCCATGTCGCTTGGATCCTTGCAACATAGTATATAAAGGGATTGGGGGCCCATTATTCATCGTACATTCGGTGATAGGTTACCCCGTCCTTGTCAAGGTGACATTTTCTGTCCTAACCTAGATTGTAGCCCAATGATTGTTATTTTTGGTTCATCCCTGAACCAACCCAGTAAAATCTGCTTAACCATGACATCCATGTTCGAGACGTCGAAGTTCTACCCGTTTTTGTCTTCGATTGGTCAACAGTTAGAATCTACACAATGAGCATCTTGAACTCTCACCCATTGGGAGTATGAGGTATGTATACACCTGTTCTACATCATAGTAGACGGTCACTATACACCCTCCATTAAGTAAGCTCGATGTGTTGAATCTCTCATTGTTAACACGTCGATTTTGAAAAACGAACAGAAAATCCCTATCAAGACATAGATACCATGGTCAAGAAGAAATTTACTAGTTTGTTCATCTATGAACCGCTTTTGCTAAATATCCCTAATAAGGACGATGGATTAATATATCCATTTCAATTTCATCGAATTTGATAATCCAATTGGCCAGAACTTGGTACTACTGATTATCCATTTTGGAATCACGAGGTCCCAAGACTGAACACATGGCTTAACCAGATTCAACTAAATTGACTCGGATAATGTTTACCCAATTGCCCTTATGAGGGAGCTAACTTTGTTTGGTTAAGTCATCCTTGATTGTGTATGTGACTTTGTCCATTCCTCTAGATGTCTAAAATCTTGATATTTCTCCATTGGGTTTCAATGCCTTTGAAAAAGAGAATCAAGCTGCAACCATATCCACCCTTTTAGGGTGAGAGTCCCCTACAATTAGGGAATTGTCTTGATCTCCCACCTTGAGATCCATCCATGTTATCTTTCTAAATGAATCAATGAAAGTCATGAATCTAGATCTTGATTGAACATCAAATTTTGTGAGAAAAAAGGCATCCAGATTTAGGAACACAATCAGTAACTCAGTCAATCTGGTCCAATAGAGCATTCAATTTTGGGCAACGACAAGCACCTATCCCTGAGAAAGTTTACAATATTCCTGTACAGTTAGTCCTTGGGCTTACTCAAATATCATATTCAGTTCATCTCATAATTAAAGAGAGAATCAGCCCCTAGGCAAATTCAATCACTATTCTCAATGTCCTTAGAATTAAGGAATGATTCTGTCCCTAGGCAAATCCAATCATAGTTCTCGACTCATCTTTGAATTAAGGAAAGATTCAGCCCCTAGGCAAATCCAATTATTGTTCCCTATTCACTTTTGAATTAAGAAAAGATTCAGCCCCTAGGCAAATCCAATCATTGTTCCCTATTCACCTTTGAATTAAGGAAAGTTTCAGCCCCTAGGCAGATTCAATCACATCCAGTTCATCTCAGAATCAAAGAAATATTCAACCCCAGATTCAACCACCATTTCTGGTTCATCTCAGAACTGAAGAAAGGTTCAGCCCCTAGGCAGGTCCAATCATCATTTCGGTTCATCCAGAATTAAGGAAAGATTCAGCCCCTAGGTAGATTCAATTTCATCCAGTTCATCTCAGAATCAAAGAAATATTCAGCCCCAGATTCAACCACCATTTCGGGTTCATCTCAGAACTGAAGAAGGGTTTAACCCCTAGGCAGGTTCAATCATCACTCCCAGATCATGTTAAAATGGAGGAGGCATTTGGCCCCTAGGCTTTTTCACCTTTCACCTCCTGTTGAGGGTTTCGATTCATGTCGGAATAGGAAAAGTTCCATTCATCTAAAATCAATTAGCCTCTAGGCTTATCCAACCATCAACTTTGGTTAGGGTTCTGGTTCATGTCGGAACTAGGAAAAGTTCCATTCATCTAAAATCAATTAGCCACTAGGCTTATCCAACCATCAACTTTGGTTAGGGTTCTGGTTCATGTCAGAACTAGGAAAAATTTCATTCATCTGAATTCAATTAGCCACTAGGCTTATCCAACCATCAACTTTGGTTAGGGTTCTGATTCATGTCGAAACTGTGAAAAGTTCCATTCATCTGAATTCAATTAGCCACTAGGCTTATCCAACCATCAACTGTGGTTCAAGTTCTGATTCATGTTGGAACTAAGAAGAGTTCCATTCATTTGAATTTAATTAGCCACTAGGCCAGTCCAACCATCAACTTTGGTTCAGGTTCTGATTCATGTCAAAACTAGGAAAAGTTTCATTCATCTGAATTCAATTAGCCATTAGGCTTATCCAACCATCAACTTTGGTTAGGGTTCTGATTCATGTCGAAACTAGGAAAAGTTCCATTCATCTGAATTCAATTACCCACTAGGCCTGTCCAACCATCAACTTTGGTTCAGGTTCTGATTCATGTTGGAACTAAGAAGAGTTCCATTTCATCTAAATTCATTTAGCCACTAGGCTTATCCAACCATCAACTGTGGTTCAAGTTCTGATTCATGTTGGAACTAAGAAGAGTTCTATTCATTTGAATTTAATTTGCCCCTAGGCTTGTCCAACCATCAACTCTAGTTCAGGTTCCGATTCATGTTGGAACTAAGAAAGGTTCCGTTCATATGAACTCAATGTGAGCATGAGTTAGCCTCTAGGCCTGTTCAACCATTACCTCTAGTCCATGTTCCAATTCATGAAGGAATCGAAGAGAATTTTAATCATTTCAACTCAATCAATCCATTATCTCTAGCAATTAGAGTCCAATCCATGATTGTCATCCTGGCCTCTATCAATCGGAGCCCAACTCAAGCAATCTTTGCCTCTAGCAATTAGAGCCCAGTCCATGACTGTCAATCTTGATCTCTATCAATCAGAGACCAATTCAAAGTCAATCTTGATCTTTATCAATCAGACACCAATTCAAAGTCAATTTTGACCTCTATCAATTAGAGACCAGTTCAAAGTTAACCTTGTCTCTATTAATCGGAGACCGATTCAAAATCAACCTCTGCTCTATCAATTAGAGCCTGATCCATGTCCATCATAGCCCAGTGCTACAAGTTAGGATCGCTCGTCAGGATGGCGAATGAGAAGCATTCCTCATTTCCTGTCAGTAAAGATCAATTCCAGATTCTAGAGTCATCAGGAAACCATGAACCTTCAGCTATAATAGTGATATCCCATCATGGGCATTTCTGCCCCATTGGCCAAGGAAATGTCAGAATCCAAAGAGTTGCCCTCATATTTCTCATTGTTCAAAAAGAGGGAATGGAATTTTTCCAAGCAGTAGGGTAGACCAAAGATGAGATCCGATATGCCCTAGGCTAGGATAAGAACCAGAATCACGGGTAGAGAATGGTCCAATGATGAAACCCTTAACCCATAAACTGGGGCATGAACCAGATTGAACTTGGACCCAAATTGAGTGCGGTCCAATGATGAAACCCTTAACCCATAAACTGGGGCATGAACCGGATTGACCTTGGGCCTGAATTGGGTATGGTCCAATGAGGAAAGCCATTGAGCCCTAAGCTAGTCATGTACCAGATTGACTTGGATCCAAATTGAGTGTAGTCTAATGAGGAAAGCCATTATGCCCTAAACTGGGGCATGAACCAAATTGTCCTTGGACCCAAACTGAGAGTGGTCTAATGAAGAAATCCATTGAACCCCCAAGCCGAGGCATAAACTAGTCTAATCTTGGACTTAAAATGGTGTAGTGCAATGGCATTATCCCTTGCTCCCCAAGCTGGGGCATAAGCTAGAATGATTTTGAACTCAACTAGAAGTGGTCCATTGATGAATCCATTAAACTCCAAACTGGGGCATGAACCGGAGTAACCTTGAGCTTAAAAAAAAGCAATAGTCCGGTTACGAATGGATCCCAAACTGAGAAAAAAAAAGGGGTAAGAATTGTATGGAACCCTGAAAGATAGGCATCTTACACCTATTAATAGAGGGGCATGATGAGTCCTACTGTTAGAGGTCTGAAGGAAGATTTATTCCCACAACGACCGAAGGTGGTCATCGAAGGCGTTATGCCCAACTGGAGTCGCTTGGACGAACTAGTTGTTTCAACTTTCTATTATCGGTATTCGAGAGGTCATCCATGTCTGGGTCCAAGATTGATATGCTTGTTGACAAGTCCAACCCAATCTGTCCTGTAAGTAAAAGAAAATCACCCCGTTTGGGATTTCAAACTCTATGCTTTGTCTCTTTCATACATTTCCTCCCAGTTTCATACATCCTCCTATTCTACATGCGCAGTCAATTCTGACTCTGAAGATGATTGAAACGATGAGCTGTCTCAAGAACTTCTACGCCACCTAGCCTCTTAAGAAAGAAAGGTCCAACCCGTCTGGGAAAGCTTTAAATGATCAATCGGGAGACACAAGAGTACTGTCACACCCCAATTCCGATTGAACCAGAAGTGTGAGTGAACCGGCTCTAAACCACGGTTCACACCAGGATCTCAATAGACCGTGTCAACCAATCATTCCCAAGCAGTCTAACATAATCAGAGATTAAATACATAGTAGTGGAATATAATTAAATGAACTGAGTAATATGTTATAATTAAAATAAATACTCCAATTATTCCATCATTCACCAAAATTTAAATAATAATTATTACAAAGTATTAACAAAATAAACCCATCACTGAGAGAATACATAGAACGAGCACTCGCATGACGCATCATGCTCGTCCTCTACAGTCTGTGATTCCAAAGCCGCCAACGAGCTGTAAGCTGGAGCAGACATGAAGTCTTCCACTGAGTAACCTGCATCAAGATCTGAAAAAGAATAGGATATATCCGGGTGAGCTCACAACATAGCTCAGTAAGTACAAGACCAATGCAACAGTACAATATGCATGGGATAACATTGCAATTTGGGTCAGGTATAACTTGCAAATATGCTATGGTAAGGTTTGGCGGCCACCGCACCTCCATGCACGAGAGTGTGAGCACACCCAACAGTCAGGCACCTACCATACTACTGCTGTTGCCCCACATCACTCACTCGGGTATGGAGATAGGACTCGAGTCTGGCGGGCAGGAAAAACCACAATCCCACGTCCTCCCCCTGATACCCCACACCGTACCAGTACCTAAACCCCTACTGGCAAGGGCTTGCAAGTGGGTTTCGTTTCTAACCAGTCCTAAATGTCATTACAGTGCCAATGGCCTTACCCCAGCACGGCTCCCTACGACATAGAGATAGGGCTCGAGTCTGGCGGACAGGAAGAACTACAATCCCACGTCCTCCCCCTGATACCCTAGTCATACCAAGTCTGCTAAGGTAAAGGGCGATACGAAAAGGTGTTAGTTGTGGATATATCCAGGGCACACCCCCTTCACATTCCACACACTAACTAAAACATACACATGCCTAACATCCAACAAACCTAGCATATGAAATGGATGAATATATATAATAATAAAAGAGCAACTACATGGCATGTGAGATGCACAGACATCAAACAATATATCCAGATACAAATTAAATCACAAAGGCTTCCTGTTAATTAGTTATTTAGGTTTGGGGTCTTGTTCCTTACCTGACACGTGATAAAACTCCCACTCTGCGTCACAGGGTTTACCCACGTTGTCTACAAGTCCTACATAATCATATCTTTATGTTAGAATCCATTTATTAAAGTTTCAGAGGTCAGAACCAGGTTTGTCCAAGCAAACCAGGCTCGGAAAGCATACCGGTCGCAGGTACCGATTGCAGTATTGAGCAACCGGTATGTGCGACCGGTATATACCGTTGCACTTTCCGGTCTCACTCAGATCTCATTGAGCAAGACCGGTAAGTGCCTACGGTATATACCACAGACCCATACCGTTGGACCTTGCATCCAATCGGTATACCCCGCGGTTTGGATCCGAGAGCGAGATCTCGGATCTCCCTTCCTCGTCGGCTAATGGTTAGGTCTCTAGGGTTTCTCCTACTCCACACTAAGGTCCAAGCATTTTAATGGCCTTCTGATTTCGACTATAATGCCGTATCAAGCCAATCCAAATCTAAAAGAGATACAGGTTCATATTCAGATCTGTTTTGGATTCGCTGCGCCGCTTCGCGGCTCCGATCCATCCTCTAAATAGCAATACAAGTATGGAGCACTTACCGGCTGTGGTCGTCGGTTGGCGGCGTGCTCCTCCTTCCTGGGCGGCTTCCACCTCCTTGCTCCTTCTCAACTCTCCTCCAGACGGCTAGGGTTTTGAGAATGATCAATGGAGTGTCTCCTTCTCTTTTAATAGAGGGAGGCCGTTCATGGGAAGGTTTCCCTCAGTTGGAAACTTTCCAAGTTTCCATTCAGAGAGAAAGGCCCGCTGGAGTCCGTCTCCCGTAGAAAATAAGCATACCGGTCGCACATACCGGTTGGAGTGCCCGCAACCGGTATAGTCCGACCGGTATACCATACCGGTTGCACATACCGGTTGCACTGACCGCAACCGGTATAGTCAAACCGGTATGAGACTTAGGCATTTTTCACAGTTCTCTTACCTGAAATTTGAGTGGCTCGTCACCCGACTTCGCCTTCCGGTCCAGTTATGATTGGGAGACCTGTCATCACATATAACCATGGATTAGATCGGGTTTTCAAACTATGGTTCTTACAACTCTACCACCCTTAAAAGAAATTTCGTCCCCGAAATTTGCATGTAGGTCTCACAATTCCCCCTCCCTTAAAAGAAATTTCGTCCCCGAAATTGTACGTACCTTCAGAGTCGAAGAGATGAGGGTATTCTTGTCACATGGCATCCTCCTCCTCCCAAGTAATTTCTTCTACATTCTGACTTTTCCAAACTACCTTGACATAGTGGATAGCTCACCTTCGAAGCTGTTGTCCTTTTTACTAATGAGCTCGATTGGCACCACCTCGAAGGTTAAATATTCTGTCAAATCTGGGGGGTCTGCAACAAGAATGTGGGAAGGGTCTCTCACGTACTTCTTTAGTAAGGACACGTGGAAGACATTATGGACGCTAGACATCGCTGGTGGCAATGCAAGTTGATAGGCCACTTTGCCGCATCGGGATAAAATTTCATATGGTCCCACTTATCTAGGACATAGTTTTCCTTTTCTGCCGAACCGCTTCAGTCCTCTTATTGGTGACACCTTCAGGAAAACTTTATCTCCAATCATGAACTCCAGGTCTCGACGCCTATTGTCAGTATAGTGTTTTTGATGCACCTGAGCCGTCTTTACTTGGTTCTTGATTTGATCTACTGCCTTGCAGGTTTCTTCTACAAATTCTGGTCCGACGATCCTTATTTCTCCAACTTTATCCCATAATAATGGTGTTCTGCATTTCTTGCCATACAAGGCCTCATATGGGGCCATCTGGATCGTAGACTGGTAGTTGTTGTTGTAGGCAAACTCAATGAGGGAAAGCTTCTCATCCCAAGCCCCCTTAAAGTCGATAGCACATGCGCGAAGCATATCTTCTAGGATCTGGATGGTCCTCTCTGACTGACCATCCGTTTGAGGGTGGAAGGCTGTACTGAACTTTAGTTTCGTTCCCATTGCCTTTTGTAGCCCCTCCCAGAACTTCGATGTGAAGCGTGGATCTCTATCAGATACTATGCTCTCTGGAACTCCATGCAGTCTGACTATATTGTCCACGTACAATCTTGCCAACTTGTCCATGGTATATTGCGGTCTGACTGGGATAAATCTGGCAGTTGGTGAGGCGATCTACAATTACCCAAATAGCATTCACTGATCTTGGACTCATAGGTAGACCAGTGACAAAATCCATGGTAATACAATCCCATTTCCATGCCGGCTCAGGTAACGGTTGCAATAATCCTGTAGGCCTCTGTCTTTGTGCTTTGACTTGCTAACAGTTTAAACATTGGAACACATATCGGGCCACATCTGCTTTCATACCCCTCCACCAGTATAATCTCTTTAGGTCATGGTACATCTTGGTGCTCCCAGGATGTACTGAATATGGAGTAGAGTGAGCTTCCAACATGATTCGGTTTCTGATTTCCAGATCTTCATTCTCAGGTACACATAAACGGCCATGATATCTGAGTACCTTGTCTTCATCCAAGGTGAAATCAGGGTTGGCTCGACCCTTTTCCAAATCTTCTTGAACCGTTCTGAGGTATGGGTCCTGTAGGACTGCTGCCTTTATTTCTTCCTTCAAGTCTGGCAAAATTTTCAATGCTGCAAACATAAAGGTAAATTGTTGTATCAACCCTTGCTCAATAGGATCATCTGCTGACTTTATTAAGAGTTGTTCTTCATCCTCTGATGAGCCAGAAATAGCAGCACATAATGCTGCATTTGTACTTGGTCCTGCTTCAGGGTTCGATGCCCATTTCCTACTCAACGCATCAGCTACAATGTTAGCTTTACGAGGGTGATACTGAATGTCACAGTCGTAGTCCTTGAGTAATTCTAACCACCTCCTCTGCCTCATGTTCAGGTCTTTCTGAGTGAAAAGATAGGTCAGGCTTTTGTGATCGGACTTAATCTGGAATTTCTCACCATACAGATAATGCCTCCAAGTCTTGATAGCATGAATGACCGCTGCCAATTCTAGGTCATGTGTAGGGTAGTTCTTCTCATGCTCTTTCAGCTATCTTGAGGCATAGGCTATCACCTGTTCTCCTTGCATCAACACACAACCCAGTCCCAAACCTGATGCATCAGTATATAGTGTGAATGGATGGTCTGGAGCTGGAATAGTCAATATAGGTGCTGATACCAGTCTTGACTTCAACGTTTGGAAGCATTTCTCACATTCTTCGGTCCATATGAATTTCTCCCCCTTTTTGGTCAACCTGGTGAGTGGAACAGCAATCTTGGAATAGTCCTCCACAAACCTTCTATAGTATCCAGCTAAGCCCAGGAAGCTACGAATTTCAGCAACTATCTTCGACGCCTCCCATCCTACTATGGCAGAAATTTTATTGGGATCGACCTTGATTCCTTCAGCAGACACCACGTGACCAAGAAAGGCCACTTCATTTAACCAGAATTCACATTTCTTGAATTTTGCATAAAGCTTCTCTTTTCTCAGTCTTTGCAATGCTGCTCTTAGATGCATTTCATGTGTTTCCTGATCCTTGGAGTACACTAAAATATCATCGATAAACACGATAATCGACGTATCCAACATGTCATGGAATACCTGGTTCATTAGCTCCATGAATGATGCAGGTGTATTAGTCAACCCAAAGGACATTACAAGGAACTCATAGTGTCCATAACGCGTCCTGAAAGCTGTATTGGGGATGTCTGCTTCCTTAATCTTGAGTTGATGATACCCTGACCTCATATCAATCTTCAAGAATAAACTTGAACCTTGTAATTGATCAAATAAATCATCTATCCTTGGTAGTGGGTACCTGTTCTTGATAGTGAGCTTGTTCAATTCTCGATAGTCCATACAGAGACGTACGCTACCATCCTTTTTCTTGACAAAGAGCATAGGTGCTCCCCAAGGTGAGATACTAAGCCTTATAAATCCCTTGTCTAGCAGTTCTTGCAGCTGAGTTTTTAATTCTTTCAACTCGGTAGGAGCCATCCTGTACGGTGCTTTAAACACAAGCGCCACCCCTGGTAGGAGGTCTATCACAAACTCAGTAGCCCTGTCTGGTGGCAACCCGAGTAGGTCTTCTGGAAATACATTAGGAAATTCCCGTACTACTTTGATGTCCTTTATTTTTGGCAAGTCAGCGGTCACATCCACCACTGATACGAGGTATCCTACTCCCCCTTTCTCTAAGCATTTTTTTGCTTTTAAGGCTAAGAGTATGAGCTTTCTCTTCCTAGGCAACTTAGCCCCTTTAAAGTTGAACTCAATCCCTTCATTGTCTTTGAACATCAACTTCTTCTCGGCACATAACAGGTTTGCCGAATGTTTAGATAACCAGTACATTCCCAGAATAACATCAAAATCTGACATCTCCAGCTAGACTAGATTGGCTTCCAATTCTTGTCCTTCATTATGCACTGGACAAGGACCATAATATTCTTCTAATACCACCTCCATTCCCATGGGAGACCGAACTAACAGACTTGGTTGTAGAGTCTTGATGGGATGATCTAGTCCTTTTCCGAATGACACAGATACAAAAGAATGGGTGGCCCCGGAGTCAAACAGGACTCTTGCGGGTACCCCTGCTATATTTACTGTACCTGAGGTTTTTGTTCGAATTCTCCCTTAGTTTCAAATGCACAAACAATTAATGTAACAGTTAAGGAACAAGTATAAAATCATACCTATAACCACATCTGGTGATGCGGCTGCCTCTTCTGTGGTAACAACATACACCTTGCCTTGCTGTTGCTCCCTCTTTGGTTGTGGGCATGTTCTGGCATAATGCCCCACCTGTTGGCAATTGTAGCACTTTACATTAGAGTTCGGCCCCATTGCCTGTGGTGGCATTGCAAGAGCCGGTCTGGGAGGCACTGTGCTAGTTGATGGCCTGAACGGACGGTATGGCCTGTTGTTTCTTCCGCGTTAGATTTCAGGATTAGGCATCTTCAGACCCCTACTTTGTGCTATGAAACTTTCTCTCTGACTTGACTCGATGACTCGAGCCACCTGTACAGCTTCATTATAAATGTTCAACCCTCGACCTAACACATGTTCTCTGATAGCACCCCGAAGACCCATAGTGAAACAGCGAGTCTTTGTTTCTTCCTCCTGCATACTGGTTGGAGCAAAGAAGAATAACTCCTCATACCTCTGCTGGTAGGCTTCTATGGTCATCTGTGACTGCTGCAGGTTAAGGTATTCCCTCTCCATCTGATCACAAAAACTCTTGGAAAAGTACTTGTCAAATAAGGCTTCCTTGAATATGGGCCAAGTGATGATCTGGTGCTTTGTTTCCAGATACGATCTAGTAGAATTCCACCACCCATTGGCCTCTTCCTTCAGCATGTGGGTGGCATATAATACTTTGTCCCCATCCTAACACTCCAGTAGCAGAAATTTTTCTCCATTTCAGTTATCCACTGCGCTGGCCACAGTGTTTTCCCTGACTTCCCTATAAAAGTTGGTGGTTTAAGCTTTAAGAATCCATCCACTGCCCTGGAAAGGCTACTCTGAGCATAAGGAACCTGCCCATATGGTGCCTGTCCATACCATTGTGGATGATATGGGTAGCCACTCTGATTTCCTCCCTGATATCCACCATAGTATACACCCTGATATGGACCCTAATAGCCTCCCTGATCTTGGTTGGGGATTGGCGTCCTTGTAATCGGGTGGGGTACTGTGTTGGGTTGATCCTGTTGTGGTGGTCCTTTAATAGCTGTGCTAACCCCCACTGGTGCCACTTGAACATTCTCAGCATTTGTGGATGGCATGTTTGCAGGTGTCGACACAGGCCCAGGTGGCCTAAACATTTTTAGCATTTCTTCGAAAAACTTCTTCTGCTGAGCCTCCATATTAGTGACCAAATTCGCCATCATTGTTTCGGAGCTAGTAGAGGGTTGCCCCTATGACGGATATTCTTCATTTGCCTTCATCAGATCCTCAGTGTCATTTAGGGGGTTGAGTTCTTCCCCACTCACCCTCTCTTCATTTTCTTCCGAGTTTTCTGTACCTGAACTTCTATCCATGGTAGGCGCCCTTGAGTGACGGCGCCTGCGATGAACTCTACATCCATTTCCTCTCACCATTGAAGCAATTTAATTTCCCTGTATGATATCTGAATACATTGAAACACATAGAACAATTTAGAAAATTATTCCAACATTATTTAGTCTCAACATATGCAGCATAAGTATTCATGTATTCATCAATAGGGAAAGAATCATAAGCAAAATTTTCAGTTATCTTTCGAAATTTTCACATGTACAATCCTTTATTCTAGTCTTCTCATGCAGGCATGAGGTCTGGATTCGAGTTCAGTCGACTTCTCAAAATGGTTTTGTATTCCCAAACCCCATAGGGTTCCGACGGCAGTACCGGTCTCTCCTAGAGTGAGACCGGTATAGCTGACCATTCATACCGGTCTGGCCATACCGCAGGCAGTACCGGTCGCACAGTCCATAATTATGTGCAACCGGTATACCTTGCGGTAGGTACCGGTCGCACCATACCGCAGGCAGTACCGATCGCACAGTCCATAATTATGTGCAACCGGTATACCCTGCGGTAGGTACCGGTCGCGCCATACCGCAAGGGGTACCGGTTGCACTGTCCAGCCCAGATGTGTGACCGGTATCCCTAAAAACCTTTAAAATCGCGATTTTGGTCTCATTTTCTCATTTCTCTCTTTATATTTTACTCCGGTGGCGATTTCTCTCTAGGTCTCCGAGTCTCTACAGTGCATCCGGTGCTCCTAAGATTGTTTCTACTTCATCCTAGGGTACCAGTCTCGTCTCTCAGGTAAGCTCAACCTTCTCTTCTCTCTTTTTGAAAAATTTTTCATCGTCTTTTATACCAAAATCTAGGTTTTTCTTGATTTGAAAGTTTTTAACCATAGAAAACTTCTTTCTTCGCTTGAGAAAGGTTTTAAGGGTCTAAATGTGTAAAACCCCTCAACAAATTTGAAGTTCTATCGATTGGTTTAAAGAAAATCTCAAAATTTTGACTTTTAACCTAGGTTTCTAGGTTTTTTCGAGATTTTTGATAAATTTGTTAATATGCCTCCATTTCTCTATTTTGATGAAATTTTTTGACCTATGTTAGCATCGTACCATCACCATAAATCATTCCATTCATATTAGGTATGTTGTTAGGATTTTTCACCATTTTCTATCGTTATATTGTTGAAATTTTTCTAAATTTGTCTCTAACTGACTCTGGTTCTTTGTTTAACAGATACACTATGTTTGGACGGCGTGGAGCGGGGAAATGATCGTATATGCTTGGTATGCATAGGCCACATTGTAAGACCCGTGTCAATTTAACCCGGTCTTACCATCTTGAACCAGGTTTACCCATCATGGTCGAGTCAAATGGACCAAGGGCATGAAGGAGATCGAGATCCCAGGTATGAAATCGACCCAAAAACACTTAATTCTAAGGGAGGGTCGCACACCCAGTGAAGCAGGGTCGGACCTCCCAAAACAGAACGTCAGACCCTCAGTTTTGAAGGGAGGGTCGGACAGCTTGAGACCCTAGGGTCGACGGGATCATCGACCCTCGGTTTCTGACGAAAACTGAAATTAGGAAATTTCCTAAATTTCGGTTGGGATTCTTTCCAAATCTCAATGGGATTATTATAGGACATTCCTAGTCTATTTAAAGGACGTTCCTAAGCCACTTTCACTCCTTTCACAACCCTAATTGATTTGAGAGAAAGAGAGAAGAAGGAAAAGAGGAAGAAAGAAGGCTAGGAAGAAGGCTTAGTAGAAAGGAGAAGAATTTGCAGAGAAAAGTAATCTTCTCAGGTATGGATACTAATTCCATGAGTTTCTACAGACCTTAGGTTAGATATGGTTGAGTGTAGGATTTCGGAGAAATCCAAACCATCCATCCATGGTTAGGCTTTCATGGAAAACCATAGGAGGATGCACGAAAACTATTTAGATGGTTTATACATGGTTCTAGACCATGGAATGACTGTTGAATGAATGTAGGAAGCAAGCCATAGGACCCCAAACACGAAGAATGGATTAAAAAGTGGAAATTGGACCAGAGTGCACCGAGGGTCGCACCGAGGGTCGATAGACCATCCGACCCTAGGTGTTTCTGACCATCGACCCTCAGCATTCGGGAAGTTCAGAATGGAGGGAGGGTCGATAGACCCATCGACCCTAGCATCGACCCTAGCATCGACCCTCAGTTGACAGAATGGTTTTTAAATTATGAATTAATTCTAATTAAATTCTATCGACTTTGTTAGGTTTGCTAGCAATATAATAACAGTATAAAAGTGATTCTAAAGCTTGGAAAAGTATCTATTAGCAAGCTAAGGTGAGGAACCTTAACCCCAAACTAAATTGGTTAATAATAAACTATTTTCTATTTATTGAGTCCTATGCCATGTTGATTCTATGCGAATATGTTTGTAATGTGCATACAGCATGCCATCCAATATTTCTATTACTTGCTCATGCATATTTACTTTATTGTTTATAACATGATGATGATGATGATGATAGGAATAGGCATGTGCTTGTATGTATGTGGTTGATGTGCTTGATGCGAGCGAGTATCAGGGGAGGTGTGATGAGAATGTCGATAACCTTTAACCTTTGGCGGGTCTCAGCACTTTAGCTCTATCTCTAACTCAAGTCTTGTGCATTGGTATCGTCGTATCGCCATTACCTTAGCGAACTATTATGTCGTAGAGTATCGGGGGAGGTGGTTTCGGTCCTTGTAGTCTCCGACTCTACCGGGGGCCTTAACTCTATCTCTATGGATGTTCTGAGGGATTTTGGGGTGAGGCCTTGGATACACTGTTTGGCATTAGGATTGGTTAGCAGCGAGCCCAGTTTGCAAGCCCTCGCTAACAGGGGCTTACGTGTTGGTATAGCATTATATAGCAATAACCGTTAACCTTTGTTGTATAATGTTATGGTAGGGTGGATGGGGACGACGATAACCGTTAACCTTCGGGCGGGCTTCCACACCCTGTGTATAGAGGTGGTATCAATAACCGTTAACCTTTGATCACCCAACCTTTCTATTGCACATTGCAAACTATAAACCAAGACCAAAGATATAAATTGATTTTTTGCATGCATATGTAATGTTGCATTGTTTTGGCTACTCACTGAGCCGTGTTGTGTGCTCACCCCTCGACGTCGAATATTTTTAGTTGATGATGCAGGATATACTGTTGAAGATTATATGAACCTGTCAGCGTATGGAACTGTAGCAGCTATGGAAGTTGGAGCTGAAGATGATACACACGACTCCTCTTGCGAGTGCAACTCGTGTGTATTCGATTAGATATTTTTGTAGGTTTCTTTATTGGATTTATAAGACATGTATTTGGTATTTAAATATTTATGTCTCAGTTAAACACAGAATAATTTTCTATTATTTATGGATATCATTTTAGTTCTTAGTTCATATTATTTATAAATTTTCCGCTATTGTGTATTACTCTGATTATGATTGTGGATGCGTGTTAAGTTTGGATAACGCGGGGATAGCCTATAAGAGATCCTGGTTGAACCGTTGGTTATTTGGCGGTTCATCACACCATTCTAAAGTGTGCGGAATTGGGGTGTGACAACTTGGTATCAGAGCTTCTCAGGCCTTGCCCGCCGAACTAGCATACATTCAAAACAATTGTGAACTGAGATAGGATAAATTAAAAGCTTTAATACGAACACATTGTAAGCACAAGTGATGACTGAAACCGAATTAAAAAGAGAATAATGCATTTATTAAAGGGAAAACCAGTTACATACAATGAGTAAGAGAACTACAACGTATATACATCACTAAAGCAGAGTACAGTCCACAACCCGGACAGTTACTTTGTAGGACAAGAAAAGTAAAGTACAATTAAGAAGCGGGAGGCGAAGGAGGAGGCAAGTACCAACTCCATCCGCCTGTGTGGGTGATGGCGGGGGTATCGCGTCGACATCCATATACATACGATCATCATCGTCGACCAGATCTCCCCGAGCCCTAGCAGTAGCCGCAGCATCAGTCACCCCGACCCGAGTGTGAGGGCGCACCATCGTGTTCCTCTCCTCATCACTAACCTCCGCATCTCGCAGCCCCATCTTGCAGATAGCCTCCCAATCTAGAGGCGACGAGAAGGTCTTCTCCTGGATCTTCTCATCTACTAGATCCACCCCCAAACGGGTCAAGAGCACCGTAATCATGCGTCCATAGGGTAGATTACCCCTATGACCGGACAATGTGGCACCGATCATCGTCCGCATGATGATGTAAGGAAGGCAGACCAGTTGTCGAAGTGCATATGTTGTAGATCAAGAACCGGGTCAGCTGAGACACCCTCTCATAGTGCCCACTCTGCGGAATCAGATTATGCTTGGATAATCTTGCGGAAGACTCGTGGAGATGGACGCAAGTAGCAAGCTCTCATCTGCCATCTATCAGGACGGAGCAACTGATTGTCGATCTCTGCTCTCATCTCCATCTCAACAAACTGTGGCTCTCCCGACGCACAGTACACCATAGGACCATCGAAGGGAATGCCCAACAGATCGGCCAGTTGCCGATAGTCAAAAGAAATGTGCACCCCCTTGACGTAGCTAGTGATGCGCAACTCCTGACCACGCTCGACATCATTGTAATCCCCCACCACCTGGAGATTACAATAGAACTGGCGCACCAAGTCTGGACATGTGCACGCCTCGTATGTGATGACAGGGAGCCACCCCATGTCACCGAATGTTCTCTCTACGTTGAACAAGGCTAGATCAGCCAGGTTCACCATACGACCCCCTTCCACTTTCTTGCCGGTATAGTAGGCATACTGTGCCTCGGCTTCATTTGAACGGAAGCGGAGTGGATCACGCAATCTTGGCACTTTGGTACGGGCCATTGTATCTGCAAAGTAAGAAAGAGAAAAGAAACAAGGAGTTAGCAGGATAAAAATCCAAAATTTGATTTAATAACGGCGTAAGTTGACCATAAAGCCCCATTTCTCACCATTCAAGCGGACGTAAGGACTTACGTGGGTTAAAACATATCCTACAATCCACCTACAGTAGGAAATTTTAACTGACGATGTCCAATTTGAAGAAATGCAAGAAAAACCAAAAATGTCGACAAATTAGGGCAAAAAGAGAAAAATTTAAGTTTCTCGATAACCAACCGATGAAACTGAAAATTTTTTGAGGGCTTTCGTTCCTCCAGACCCCAATAACAAAAGCCCCCAATAAAAATCAAATTTTTATGGTTGGAAAAAGTTTAATTCGGAAAAGACGAGCTAAATGAGTAAAAACCTAGAAATAAAAACCTAAACACAGGGAAAGTTGGGAAATTATACCTGTAGAGGTGATGTGGATGTCGAAACTCGGACTAAGAACGATCCACAATAGTGAAGTAACATTGTAGCAACTCGGAGGGTAGAGACGAGTCGAAATGGAGGGGGAATAGTGAGAAATGACCCAGAATCGGATCTTAAAAATTTGATTTTTAGTCCGAGGGTCGGACAATTCGACTGACACCATCGACCCTCCAATCGACCCTCGACTCTCGGGGATCTGATAGAAATTCAAGGGTCGGACTGAGGGTCGGACACCCATCGACCCTCGCATCGACCCTCAGCTCTCGGGAAGAACAGGTCATTCCCAGGGTCGGATACCAAGGGTCGGACATACCATCGACCCTCACTATCGACCCTACATAGAAAAGACAGTATTTTTTTTCGGAATGAATTGAGGATTCAAATTTTATATCGGTTAGCGTGCCTACATGAAGTATAAATGATTTCTCACCGATTTTGATGACTTTCGGGGCACCACCCATCTCGAGAAAGGAAATATGTCCGACCGTAGAGTTACCCGGACAGACCCGAAACACACACCCACCACCACCACCCATGGAGGAGACTAGTCAAGAGAATAACCGGGTACCGGAAAATCCGGAACCGGTGAACCCTACAAATTTACCACCACCACCACCGAGCTAGCAACGGTGGTGATGAATCCGCTCAACAGCTACAACAAATGCAACATGCACAAGCACAAATGCAGGTTGCGATGGGAGTTATGTTTCAAGCCACTCAGGCTGCGACCATGCACATTGGGCAAGCTAGTGCAGCACCGGTGGGTAACCACCCAGACCCCTCGAGACACCTCTACAACAAGCTGCACCAGTTCCTGTGCAAGCCCCAGAAGTAGCCCAAGGAAACTATCAGTATCCACCCCTTATGTTTGGGGCATATCAAAATCAACTGGATCACTCCCAGCTAGTGGAGAGATTTTTGAAAATGAAACCAAGGGAATTCAACGGAAAGCCGTCTGATCCATTGTGGCCAGCACACTGGATAGACGAAATGGAAAGAAATTTCTTTATGATGACTATTACCGAAGAAGAAAAAGTGTTATGCGCCACCTTCATGCTCAAAGGCGACGCACATCATTGGTGGAAGTTGACCAGGACCTATCTATTGACTAAGCACGCCCTACTGACTTGGGCTATATATAAAGAAGCTTTCTTTGAGAAATATTTTCCACGAAGCTTCAGAGATTCGATGGAGAAGGAGTTCCCGAGTCTTTATCGGGGACGGATGTCGGTGGATGCGTACCCGGCAGCGTTATGAAGAGCTGTTTTTCTTCGCACCACTAAGTATGCAAGAAGAAGATACAAAAACCCGTAGATTCGTCACGGGACTAAGAGGAAGTATAAGAGAACATGTTCTGGGATTAGAGAAGAACATATATAATGAAGCTGTCCAGATCGCTCGAGTGATTGAATCGAGCCAGAAAGAAAGTTATTTCACTCAAAACAAAGGCATAAAAAGGCCAGCTGGAAATTCTTATAATGGAAGCAATAACAGGACGTATAAACCTTTCCGTCCTCAGAATTTTGCAACTGCACCAAAGTCCACCGCAGCAGCTCAATCACAGCCAAAGCCAAATGTTGAAGCCCCGAGGTGTTATAACTGCAACCAACAAGGGCATATGGCCAGAGAGTGCCCAAAACACAATAAACAGTTAGATCAAGGACGGGTATATGCTGTTACATCAGAGGATGCAGCCGCATCGCCCGATGTGGTCACAGGTATGACCGAAACTTTAAGATTAAAATTACATTGATTGAGCATGTAGACTAAGTAAAAAACGAATCACATGTATCGTACCTATCAATGGCGTACCCGCCAGTACTCTTTGATTCGGGAGCTACTCATTCATTTATATCGTGTCGTTTGGAAAGAAGACCAATCTGCCCATCAAAATATTAGACTACAAATTACTTGTACGGTCACCGATGGGATTAGAAGTGGAATTAGAGAAAGGTTATGGACCATGTCCAGTTCTCATCGGAGAGCAGACCTTGGATGCCACCTTAATACAACTTGAGATGGCAGACTTTGACGTCATCTTGGGAATGGACTGGTTAGCTCGGCACTCTGCAAAGTTGTTATGCGCCGAGAAGACGCTAACGTTCAAGGACAAAGAAGGAGTAGAATTCAGTTTCTCGGGAACCAAACTTCCCAGGAGACGCAAGCTCGTACTCTCAGCATTAAAGGCTAAGAAGTGCCTTGAGAAAGGAGCGGTCGGATACCTAGTATCAGTGGTCAACCTAGCCAAGGATGTGCCACAAATGGAAGATATTGATGTAGTGCGAGATTTTCCTGATGTATTTCCGGAGGAACTACCCGGATTACCACCCGACCGAGCCACGGAGTTTGTAATAGACCTGATACCTGGAGCCGCACCGGTATCAAAAGCATCGTATAGAATGGCTCCTACGGAACTAAAGGAATTAAAAGTGCAACTACAAGAACTGCTAGATAAGGGTTATATTAGACCCAGTATATCCCCATGGGGAGCACCGGTGTTGTTCGTAAAGAAGAAAGATGATAGCGTTCGGTTATGTATCGACTATAGAGAGTTGAATAAGATGACAATCAAGAATCGATACCCACTACCCAGGATTGATGACTTGTTCGATCAGCTACAAGGAACGAGGGTGTTTTCAAAGATCGATCTTCGATCAGGCTATCATCAACTGAAGATTAAAGAAGGTGACATTCCGAAGAAAGCTTTCAGGACAAGATACGGACATTATGAGTTCCTAGTGATGTCCTTCGGACTAACTAATGCACCGGCAACGTTCATGGAACTTATGAACCGAGTTTTCCACGATATGTTGGATACGTCGGTGATAGTATTTATTGATGACATATTGGTATATTCCAAGGACAAGGAAACCCATGTCAAGAACCTAAACGCAGCCCTACAGCGTTTAAGGAAAGAGAAGTTATATGCCAAATTTTCGAAGTGTGAGTTTTGGCTAAGTGAAGTTGCCTTTCTAGGCCACGTAGTATCCGCGGAAGGAATCAAAGTGGACCCCAGTAAGATCGAAGCTATTGTGAAGTGGGAAGCACCAAAGAGCGTCTCAGAAATTAGAAGTTTTCTGGGTCTAGCTGGATATTATCGGAGATTCGTAGAAGACTATTCTCGGATTGCCGTACCTCTTACCAGTTTGACCAAGAAAGGAGAAAAGTTCGTATGGACGGATAAGTGTAAAAAGAGCTTTCAAACACTGAAGACCAGATTGATATCCGCTCTAATTTTAACCATTCCCGTTCCAGGACAGACATTTACCTTATACACTGATGCATCGGGATTGGGATTAGGATGTGTGCTTATGCAAGGAGAACAAGTAGTTGCGTATGCATCGAGACAGTTGAAGGTACATGAGAAGAATTACCCCACTCACGATTTGGAGTTAACGGTAGTAGTACATGCTGTCAAGATATGGAGACACTACCTATACGGAGAAAAATTTCAGATTAAGTCGGACCATAAAAGCCTTACTTATCTATTTAATCAGAAGGAGTTAAATATGAGACAAAGAAGATGGCTGGAATTATTGAAAGACTATGATTGTGATATCCAGTATCATCCGGGAAAAGTGAACGTGGTAGCAGATGCATTGAGCAGAAAAGCAATGATAAAATCTCAAGGAGAAACCAGCACAACTGCAGCAATGTATACCAATGGAATGGTGTTTAATCACGGCAACGAGCAGTATGTGATAGATACACCGGATGGATCAACCAACCAAGGGTTCATTCATCAGTTTTCAAATATGTTCGCGGCATTGAAGATTGTACCGGATATAGTGGACGAAGTGAAGACAACTATCAAAGCATATCCTTATCTGAGAACGATACAAGAGGATATTGAGAAAGGTAGGACTAACCCTGAGTTCACCTTGGATGACGAGAAGGTACTGAAATACAAAGGAAGAATATGTGTACCCGAAACAGAAAGTGTGGACATTAGACATCGACTCATGAAAGAAGCCCATACCACCATCTACTCGATACATCCTGGAAGTACAAAAATGTATCATGATCTAAAGAAACGGTATTGGTGGAGGGGAATGAAGGCAGATGTAGCCAAGTTTGTGTCTCAATGCCTAAATTGTCAGAAGGTAAAGGCGGAACGACAAAGACCCGCAGGACTGTTACACCCATTACCGAAACCAGCATGGAAATGGGACTGCATCACTATGGACTTCGTCACAGGACTATCATTGACTCCTCGAGTAGTTGACGTAGTTTGGGTGATTGTAGACCGTCTGACTAAAACAGCTCGCTTCGTACCGATACGACCCCAATATACACTCGAAAGGTTAGCAAAGCTGTACGTGGATAATATTGTTCGGTTACATGGTGTTCCAAAAAGCATTGTGTCCGATAGGGACCCACGATTTACTTCCAAATTTTGGGAAGGACTGCAAAAGGCTATGGGTACAACCTTGAAGTTCAGTACTACATTCCACCCACAAACAGACGGACAGTCGGAGCGTACAATCCAGATTTTAGAAGATATGCTACGAGCATGTGTGATTGATTTTAAGGGATCATGGGACGAGAAGTTACCATTGATCGAGTTCGCTTACAATAACAGCTATCAGGCTACTATACAGATGTCACCTTATGAAGCATTGTATGGTAGGAAGTGTCGAACTCCCTTGTTTTGGAATGAAGTTGGAGAACGTAGTATTGTTGGACTGGAATTTGTTGAAGAGACTTGTCGAGTGGTCGACATCATCAAGGAAAGAGTAAGAACAGCTCAGAACCGTCAGAAGCAATACGCAGATACTTGACGAAGAGATCTAGAGTTCGCCGTAGGTGATAAAGTATTTTTGAAAGTATCGCCTATGCGAGGATTGAAGAGGTTTGGACAGAAAGGAAAACTAAGTCCAAGATATGTCGGACCATATGAGATTCTGGCTAAGCGTGGGAAAGTAGCTTATCAGTTAGCACTACCACCGTCTATGTCAAGTGTGCATGACGTATTCCACATATCCTTATTGAAGAAGTATGTCAAAGAACCAACACATGTGTTGACAGTAGATTTGCCGGAACTGACTGATGATTTGACATTTGTAGTAATACCAACGGAAATCACTGGTCGAAAGGTTCAACGTCTACGCAACAGAGATATCTACTATGTTAAGATCACATGGAAAAGTAGAGACATGGAAGAGATTACATGGGAAGAAGAAAATGCTATGAGAAAGCAATACCCTGACTTGTTTGATTCGGAAGGTACGTACAATTTTGAGGACAAAATTTTTATAAGTTGGGGGGAGTTGTAAGACCCGTGTCAATTTAACCCGGTCTTACCATCTTGAACCAGGTTTACCCATCATGGTCGAGTCAAATGGACCAAGGGCATGAAGGAGATCGAGATCCCAGGTATGAAATCGACCTAAAAACACTTAATTCTAGGGGAGGGTCGCACACCCAGTGAAGCAGGGTCGGACCTCCCAAAACAGAAAGTCAGACCCTCAGTTTTAAAGGGAGGGTCAGACAGCTTGAGACCCTAGGGTCGACGGGATCATCGACCCTCGGTTTCTGACGAAAACTGAAATTAGGAAATTTCCTAAATTTCGGTTGGGATTCTTTCCAAATCTCAATGGGATTATTATAGGACATTCCTAGTCTATTTAAAGGACGTTCCTAAGCCACTTTCACTCCTTTCACAACCCTAATTGAATTGAGAGAAAGAGAGAAGAAGGAAAAGAGGAAGAAAGAAGGCTAGGAAGAAGGCTTAGCAGAAAGGAGAAGAATTTGCAGAGAAAAGTAATCTTCTCAGGTATGGATACTAATTCCATGAGTTTCTACAGACCTTAGGTTAGATATGGTTGAGTGTAGGATTTCGGAGAAACCCAAACCATCCATCCATGGTTAGGCTTTCATGGAAAACCATAGGAGGATGCACAAAAACTATTTAGATGGTTTATACATGGTTCTAGACCATGGAATGACTGTTGAATGAATGTAGGAAGCAAGCCATAGGACCCCAAACACGAAGAATGGATTAAAAAGTGGAAATTGGACCAGAGTGCACCGAGGGTCGATAGACCATCCGACCCTAGGTGTTTCTGACCATCGACCCTCAGCATTCGGGAAGTTCAGAATGGAGGGAGGGTCGATAGACCCATCGACCCTAGCATCCACCCTAGCATCGACCCTCAGTTGACAGAATGGTTTTTAAATTCTGAATTAATTCTAATTAAATTCTATCGACTTTGTTAGGTTTGCTAGCAATATAATAACAGTATAAAATTGATTCTAAAGCTTGGAAAAGTATCTATTAGCAAGCTAAATTGAGGAACCTTAACCCCAAACTAAATTGGTTAATAATAAACTGTTTTCTATTTATTGAGTCCTATGCCATGTTGATTCTATGCGAATATGTTTGTAATGTGCATACAACATGCCATCCAATATTTCTATTACTTGCTCATGCATATTTACTTTATTGTTTATAACATGATGATGATGATGATGATAGGAATAGGCATGTGCTTGTATGTGTGTGGTTGATGTGCTTGATGCGAGCGAGTATCAGGGGAGGTGTGATGAGAACGTCAATAACCGTTAACCTTTGGCGGGTCTCAGCACTTTAGCTCTATCTCTAACTCAAGTCTTGTGCATTGGCATCGTCGTATCGCCATTACCTTAGCAGAACTATTATGTCGTAGAGTATCAGGGGAGGTGGTCTCGGTCCTTGTAGTCTCGACTCTACGGGGGCCTTAGCTCTATCTCTATGGATGTTCCGAGGGATCTTTGGGGTGAGGCCTTGGATACACTTGTTTGGCATTAGGATTGGTTAGCAGCGAGCCCAGTTTGCAAGCCCTCGCTAACAGGGGCTTACGTGTTGGTATAGCATTATATAGCAATAACCGTTAACCTTTGTTGTATAATGTTATGGTAGGGTGGATGGGGACGATGATAACCGTTAACCTTCGGGCGGGCTTCCACACCCTGTGTATAGAGGCGGTATCAATAACCGTTAACCTTTGATCACCCAACCTTTCTATTGCACATTGCAAACTATAAACGAAGACCAAAGATATAAATTGATTTTTTGCATGCATATGTAATGTTGCATTGTTTTGGCTACTCACTGAGCCGTGTTGTGTGCTTACCCCTCGACGTCGAATATTTTTAGTTGATGATGCAGGATATACTGTTGAAGATTATTTGAACCTGTCAGCGTATGGAACTGTAGCAACTATGGAAGTTGGAGCTGAAGACGATACACACGACTCCTCTTGCGAGTGCAACTCGTGTGTATTCGATTAGATATTTTTGTAGGTTTCTTTATTGGATTTATAAGACATGTATTTGGTATTTAAATATTTATGTCTCAGTTAAACACAGAATAATTTGCTATTATTTATGGATATCATTTTAGTTCTCAGTTCATATTATTTATAAATTTTCCGCTATTATTACTCTGATTATGATTGTGGATGCGTGTTAAGTTTGGATAACGCGGGGATAGCCTATAAGAGATCCTGGTTGAACCGTTGGTTATTTGGCGGTTCATCACACCATTCTGAAGTGTGCGGAATTGGGGTGTGACACACATCCCCCTCCAGTCTTATATAATGAGAGGTACTTCCGGTCAGAGGCGGCCGCTTCACGCTTGGCATGGTTTCGAGCCAAGCATATCGAAGCAGGCCGTTTTGTTAACTTGGAGCATCTTCACCGCTTTGATGTGGAGTTTGCTTTTGGGATAGTAGGTTGGTTACCCCTTATCCAGTATAGGGAGACTACTCGTCCCAACTTGGTAAAATTATTCTTTACCAACCTGGAGGTGGAAGGTGACTTAGAGGATTGGGAGCATGCCAGAGACCTTCGCATCACCAGCTATGTGAAAGGGGTGATGATTTCATTTAACGTAGCCAAACTAGCGGCTCTTCTGGAGATTCCTGACGACGAGGAACTCATTTATTGTCCGCCCAGAGCCAAAGGATATCTCACTGAGGACTTGCGGGCAGCTATAGCCGCGCAGATCTTATTACCTGGTAGAGTCATGTTGGCTTCCAACCTACGTCCTCAGCCTCGCCTTTTCTGTCGGATCATTCAGTATGACATTGTTCCCCCGAGTGGACACTATGGAGAGTTATCCCAGTTGACTCAGTACCTCACCTACTGTGTGGATACTCGACAACGGGTTTGCTTGCCTTATTTGATTATGCGGATTATGATCTTTGCAGCCATGCCTGGTGTGTCGGGCAATCTCCCATATGGTAGGTTGATCACAGCTTTGCTACAGCGTCTGGGTGTGGATATGCAGGATGAGGTGGCTGTAGAGGTCACCATGAGTTCTGATATAGATGCCGAGGCCATCTATAAGATGCAGATGGACGATCTAGAGCTCAGTGACAAGGAGTTACAGGCTCGTCCTCTCCTACCTAGGAATGATGCGGCCCTTGCAGTAGCAGCAGAGGCAGCCGATATGGGAGATGATGAGGGTGCACACATGGAGGACATCCCAGCACCTGCACCCCAGCATTCTCCAGTTGCTAGACCATCTAGGCCTTCTCCAATTGCTGGACCATCCCATCCCCCTTCGGACCCAGTGACGAGCATGCTCACGGAGATCAGAGATACCCAGAGAGGCATCCTTGATACCCAGAGAGACATCCTCGATACCCAGAGAGGACTCATGGATTCTCAACGAGAGATGGGTCAGGAGTTGGGGCGTTTAGCTCGTAGCCTACGGGTCACACAGGACCAGGTTCATTGGCTCAGAGAGGTGTACGAGCGGGGCTATGATATTGCAGACCCGGTACCATCCAGGCCCGCTACACCACCTTAGGCAGATGTAGTTTTTATTTTATTTTCATGTGTTTTATTTTGTTACTAGAGTAACTGTCCGACTTGTGGACTGTACTCTGTTGTTCACTTGTACTAAAGAAAATTTATGAAATGATTAATTGGTTTCTTTTAAATTCTTCAGTGTCTATAATTGTTCTTCCATTATTAGTATATTATGCATCTTTCTTAAGTCTCAGGCATCAAACAAGCTTATGGTGTGTTCTTATTAAAGTTTTTAATTTTTTTTTCCTAACTCAGCTCATTGGACACAGTTAGATGCAGAATGATTAGCTGGACAGAGCCTAGTGCTCTGATACCAAGTTGTCACACCCCAATTCCGGCTGAACCAGAAGTGTGAGTGAACCGACTCTAAACCACGGTTCACACCAGGATCTCAATAGACCGTGTCAACCAATCATTCCCAAGCAGTCTAACATAATCAGAGATTAAATACATAGCAGTGGAATATAATTAAATGAACTGAGTATTATGTTATAATTAAAATAAATACTCCAATTATTCCATCATTCACTAAAATTTAAATAATAACTATTACAAAGTATTAACAAAATAATTATTGAGAGAATACACAGAACGAGCACTCGCATAACACATCATGCTCGTCCTCTACAGTCTGTGATTCCAAAGCCGCCAACGAGCTGTAAGCTGGAGCAGACATGAAGTCTTCCACTGAGTAACCTGCATCAAGATCTGAAAAAGAATAGGATATATCCGGGTGAGCTCACAACATAGCTCAGTAAGTACAAGACCAATACAACATACAATATGCATGGAATAACATTGCAATTTGGGTCAGGTATAACTTGCAAATATGCTATGGTAAGGTTTGGCGGCCATCGCACCTCCATGCACGAGAGTGTGAGCACACCCAACAGTCAGGCACCTACTACACTACTGTTGTTGCCCCACATCACTCACTCCGGTATGGAGATAGGACTCAAGTCTGGCGGGCAAGAAGAACCACAATCCCACATCCTCCCCCTGATACCCCATACCGTACCAGTACCTAAACCCCTACTGGCAAGGGCTTGCAAGTGGGTTCCGTTTCTAACCAGTCCTAGATGTCATTACAGTACCAATGGCCTTACCCCAGCACGGCTCCCTATGACATAGAGATAGGGCTCGAGTCTGGCGGGCAAGAAGAACCACAATCCCACGTCCTCCCCCTGATACCCTAGTTGTACCAAGTCCGCTAAGGTAAAGGGCGATACGAAAAGGTGTTAGCTGTGGATATATCCAGGGCACACCCCCTTCACATTCCACATACTAACTAAAACATACACATGCCTAACATCCAACAAACCTGGCATATGAAATGCATGAATATATATAATATTAAAAGAGCAACTACATGGCATGTGAGATGCACAGACATCAAACAATATATCCAGATACAAATTAAATCACAAAGGCTTACTGTTAATTAGTTATTTAGGTTTGGGGTCTTGTTCCTTACCTGACACGTGATAAAACTCCCACTCTGCGTCACAGGGTTTACCCACGTTGTCTACAGGTCCTACATAATCATATCTTTATGTTAGAATCCATTTATTAAAGTTTCAGAGGTCAGAACCAGGTTTGTCCAAGCAAACCAGGCTCAGGAAGCATACCGGTCACAGGTACCGGTTGCAGTATTGTGCAACCGGTATGTGCGATCGGTATATACCGGTTGCACTTACCGGTCTCACTCAGATCTCACTGAGCAAGACCAGTATGTGCCTGCGGTATATACCCCAGACCCATACCGCTGGACCTTGCGTCCAACCGGTATACCCCGCGGTTTGGATCCGAGAGCGAGATCTCGGATCTCCCTTCCTCGTCGGCTAATGGTTAGGTCTCTAGGGTTTCTCCTACTCCACACTAAGGTCCAAGCATTTTAATGGCCTTCTGATTTCGACTATAATGGCGTATCAAGCCAATCCAAATCTAAAAGAAATTCAGGTTCATATTCAGATCTATTTGGATTCGCTGTGCCGCTTCGCGGCTCCGATCCGTCCTCTAAATAGCAATACAAGTATGGAGCACTTACCGGCTGTGGTCGTCGGTTGGCGGCATGCTCCTCCTTCCTGGGTGGCTTCCACCTCCTTGCTCCTTCTCAACTCTCCTCCAAACGGCTAGGGTTTTGAGAAGGATCAATAGAGTGTCTCCTTTTCTTAATAGAGGGGGAGGCCGTTCATGGGAAGGTTTCCCTCAGTTGGAAACTTTCCAAGTTTCCATTCGGAGAGAAAGGCCCGCTGGAGTCAGTCTCCCGCAGAAAATAAGCATACTGGTCGCACATACCGCTTGGAGTGCCCGCAACCGGTATAGTCCGACCGGTATACCATACCGGTTGCACATACCGGTTGCACTGATCGCAATCGGTATAGTCAAACCGGTATGAGACTTAGGCATTTTTCACAGTTCTCTTACCTGAAATTTGAGTGGCTCGTCACCCGGCTTCGTCTTCCGGTCTGGTTATGATTGGGAGACCTTTCATCACATATAATCATGGATTAGACCGGGTTTTCAAAGTACGGTTCTTACAAGTACTCTCAAGAAACATGTATTGGAGAAGCTGCCATTTGTTCTACCTATGAAAAGATTCCAAGAAAAGCATTAGATAGTAACAGATCATATCAGCAGGTCAGCCAGTCAGTACAAATGACTGGAAGACAGATGTGCCACCAAAATGATAGAAATACCAAAGTTCTTACAAAGTACATCATCTGCAAGCAAGAGATACATGATGAATGACCAATCCCAAAATCAAAGAATGAGGTCATTGGAATACCCAAGAAAAAAAAAAGAGCAAAAGAAAATTCAAGCCTATGTTTTACCTACATCAATAATGGGAGGTAGTCACATCAGACAGAAGGTGATGATTAACTTCCAGAAGACAGCATATGGATTCACCATTCAGATAAAATCAGATACTAGATGAGCAGTCACAAATGTTCATAAAGTTTACAGAAGATCAAAGTACTAACTGGGACAAAGATGTTCAATCTGATTGGAAATGTTTGGAAGAAGAATATTCCAATCCAATATTGAAAGTCATGATTCAACTTTGTGATTAAGCGAAGCACTGCATTATGTGGCCTCAACATCAAAAAAAAAAAAAGAAAGAAAATAGTAAGATGTTGAATGGCATTGGAGCTCGACAGTAAACCAATTGTTCCTCTCACTTCAAGAAGATGGTAGTTCCAATCAAAGCCTGATAGCAAGTGCGATCGTTCTTCGAGATTCATAGCATGTTGGACCAAACTTTTGATTTTGGCCAATTACATCCCGCCTTTACAAGAGATGATCTCATCACTTCTTCATCATCAGAGAAAGATTTCTCATCGGCATTAGACTCTCTCTCCCGTCTATCAATCTGACGGCCTTCCAAGGAGTCTCTATCATAAGCCCTTCTTTTGATTATCAGTTTTTATGACATTGTATCTTGTAATCATGTCATCATTTTATGTACAAATTCATGAATCTGGCTGGAACTCTCATCTGTCGTTCATTACATTCGACGGCTTCCTAAGGTTCCTATAAGCCCTTCATTTCTCAAGCCAATAAAATGGGATCTTCTCGGTAAGATAAGCTCATTCTACATAAACAACCAAACACTCTCCCATGGTAGACCCATGTGGACAGTTTCACATCAGTCCTCCCAGACCTTCAACATCAATACTTGTCAACAAACTTAAAGGTTTCAGGCCTAGATATGATCGTGACTGATTCGGCATCTCGATGTAGCTTGTTGAGATACATGTTCCAGCTGAACATCTCCAAGAAAGGAAAACATAATTCGACACCATTTTAATTTTGGTGTGGGACTGCAATTCCCTAAGATCGCTTTTAGTGATGATTCAAATATCTATCAGCCTATCAATGATTGTAGGTGTCAACTTAAACAGTAGGGGAAGGCTACCCATTTGTCATGGAAGTCATGCCATTCGGATTTCCCCTAAGGGTTTCAGACCATTGGATAGGACCATAATTTTGGAAATATCCTCACCATATCAGGACTCTTTATTCAATCCAAGATGGGGTTTGCAAAAAGAAAAAATGAAAAAAATAAAGGGAAGAAAAGAAACCTTAGCAAGAAAAAGCAACCCAAGAAACCTCAATGGGCAACCCATAATACCTTAGTAGTGGTAGGCAACCTGATGCAACCCTAAAGCATTACCCTCATTGGCCCTTCATAGAAAAAATCCAGTGGTTCATGTAGACTCATATCTAGTCTACCCTTCATAAGGAAAGGAACCTCTCTTTTGCTCTCCAGTGAATCATACTCGGAGGAGTTGAACAAACCATCATCTGTTGGGCTCCATAGCATTGCCTTTTAACAGAATTCTATCTCAAATCCTGTTGTCATGTTAGGGAGAGAGAAAATTCTCATGGCCTAGTTACGGATGTAGCCAAGTTCATCAAATCATCGGTTCCCTCATTTTTCAAGATTCAAGAAGGGCTTATCTAAGAAGTCACTTTCTGCAATCAATCTGTCAATCTTCCCTTGACCTTAGAAGCATGGTCAAATTCTGGATGCAATCTAGATTCAACCTAGTTCTAACTCTGTTAGATTGCATGTTTCCTTCTATCTTGCCCCTAGCACACTATAGTAGTGGTCTGTCACAACATGCAGACACTGGGGCATAGATATACCCTATGTAGAGGAATTGAACTTGATCATGAGCATTACATCTAGGATCCATCGTCTAGTCTGAAGTCACTGACTTTCCTAGTCAATCGAAGTAGGTCCGTCCAAGTTGGTTTTTGCCAATTTCTTAGTTCTCCCAATCCTATTGATGAAGAAAATCCAATGTGGTCGCTCACCTGTTAGGATTTGGTCACCAAATTCTCTGAAGGAACACTTCGAATCATTTGCTTCTCATGCCTACTTTAGGGCCATGGTTCATTCATCTTTCAAAATTGGCACAATAATGTTGCAAAGCCCTGAGCTTTTCATGAGCCTAGATCAAGGGCCAAACCCATGTCACATTTCATCGCCGCTTGGCTGTTCTACCAATTTGGTCTACCATAGTGCACAGTCAAAGAACTTAGTTGACCAGATGCCCCTCTATAGTTTAACACCAAAGTCAATCAATAAAACCACTTTGGTTATAGACTGTCAAGCTCCCCTCATTCTTGTCCAAAATCCTCGCTAGAGTTTCTTTCAATCCAAAATCCAACAACACCAATGTTGGCTGAAGAAAATCATCAATTTCAAATTACATGGAACCTTTCCAAGGGAGCAACCAAGTCATCACTACCGTGCTAAAATTGTGTCAAACTTTCAGTACCAGGTAATAAATGGTAAATTTCAAATCCAGGTATCATGCCAGCAAAGTCCATGACACCATTGATGCCATGTTTTATGCCTTCACCAATAAAGCAAGGGCAAAAAAACCTTGGAAAACTGCCAAGGAATTCACCATCATTTCAAATATGTCCAGCACTCTATAGGTTCAAAGTCAAGAGACTTCCAAGATGGGTCAGATTTCAACCCTAAAGGTTCAAAGTCAACAAAGACTTTCTGTGTGGGTCACTTTCGAGCATCCTAAAGGTTCATAGCAACAAAGCTACTTAAGAGGATATTCTAGTTTCCATTCCCAAAGGTTCATAGCCATAGAGCTTCCAAGAAGGATATTCCAATTTTCAATCCCGAAGGTCCAAAGTTGGTAGGAACTTCAAAGATAAGTCATTCAGTATCACCCTATAAGTGACCTTCTGAGTTCTTGCTCATTTCAGAATCAATAGCAAATTCCTCACCCTAAAAGTGACCTTCTGAGTTCTTGCTCATTTCATAATCAAATGCAGAGCCCTAGCGCATTCAAAGTTCAAATCAATCTCAGCCAATTAGTGAATCAAATGTAGAGCCCTAGCTCATCCAAAGTTCAAAACAATCTCAGCCTATTAGTATAAAATACAGAGCCCTAGCTTATCCAAAGTTCAAATCAATCTCAGCCTATTAGTAAATCAAATGTAAAGCCCTAGCTCATTCAAAGATCAAGTCAATCTCAGCCTATAAGCGAATGCAGAGCCCTAGCTCATCCAAAGTTCAAATCAATCTCAATTTATAAGTGAATCAAATGTAGAGCCCTAGCTCATCCAAAGATCAAATCAATCTCAGCTTATAAATAAATCAAATGCAGAGCCCTAGCTTATTCAGAAAAACAATCTCAGAATCTCAATCAAAAGAGCCTCAGTTCAATCAAAGAAAACACATCATGTCTTACATCCAGACATATCGAAGCCGAGTTCAAGCCCGTGAATACCTTGCATCATGAGTTTCACTTCAGCAAGAAGAGGTTCCCAGCCTACAAATGAGCCTTGTATTCACAGCCTAGCTTCGTACAAGAAGAGGTTTATCAGCCTACAAATGGATCAAGCTGGGTTCAAGCCCGCGAATACCTTCCATCATGAGTTCCACCTCAGCAAGAAGAGGTTCCCAGCCTACAAATGAGCCTTGTATTCACAGCCTAGCTTCGTACAAGAAGAGGTTTATCAGCCTATAAATGGATCAAGCCGGGTTCAAACCCGTGTGTACCTTGCATCATGAGTTCCACCTCAGCAAGAAGAGGTTCGCAGCCTACAAATGAGCCTTGTATTCACAGCCTAGCTCCATACAAGAAGAGGTTTATCAGCCTATAAATGGATCAAGTTGGGTTTAAGCCCACGTGTACCTTGCATCATGAGTTCCACCTTTGCAAGAAGAGGTTCCTAGCCTACAAATGAGCCTTGTATTCATAGCCTAGCTTCATACAAGAAGAACAATCATCAATCTTCCAAGAAGAACAAACCTTCTTGTCTGTCGAACTACGTTCTGGGCTTGATTTCTAGGACACACTTAGAATACGTAGGCAGTTTAGG
This sequence comes from Protea cynaroides, assembly GCA_028583415.1. Classification (NCBI taxonomy): domain Eukaryota; kingdom Viridiplantae; phylum Streptophyta; class Magnoliopsida; order Proteales; family Proteaceae; genus Protea; species Protea cynaroides. Next base: position 66,203,848 of record CM053273.1, read on the forward strand.
ACAAATTACCATAAGTGCAGTCCAATAAGAAATCTCACTCATATCCCAAAAATATGGTTCTTTTATCTTCAGCCTTCAATTGGTAACAATCTCGGCTAAAAAGGGGCATCTGTAAGCACCCCATTTTTGCCACCCTCTGCATAAGTGAACATATGGCAAGTTTTCGACCTTTAACCCAAAGATTTATGATTCTCTACTGAACCCCACAGCAGGGTCATGGGCTATTATTTACTTGAATGAATAGGTCATGAAATTATCTTCGAAATGAGACTGGAATCATCAAATTCTGACATCAAACATGGAAGATATCGTAGTTTGAAAGTGCAAGGGCATTTATGTAATTTTCGTATGATGCATGCATTATCATTTAAATTTCAAGATATCATATCTTGGTCATCTGATATCGGAATCAGACGATTCGAAGGCCAATATTCCTTATTTTCAGTCCTCTTCAAAGTGGACGTGAAAAATCCTTGGTAGAAGTTACCAGTGGGCCCCATGCAAGCTTTCATGCAAAATTATCGTTAGAACTTCAAAGCTTCATATCTTTTCCGTTTTACATCGGGTTCAGATGATTCCAAGGCCATTATTCTTCATTTATGATGTTCTACAAAGTGGACATAAAAAATCTCGAGTAGAAGTCTCCGAAGGATCCCATGCAAAATTACACATGGAAATGGTCATTTAATCTTCGAAAATTCATATTTTGGTCATCCCATATCCAAATCAGATGATTTCAGTTTCATTATGTTCCATTTTTAGTACTCTACAAAGTGGACGTAAATAATTTCTGATAGAAGTCTCCGAAGGATCCCATGCAGAATGGTCAGCTAAATTATCGATAATTGGCCTGCTTAAACTTCAAAAATTCATAAGTTGGCCATTTTATTTTCAAATAAGGTGATTCAAGTTTTAATATTCCTCATTTTTAGTGTTCTACAAAGTGAACATAGAAAATTTAGAATAGAGACTATCAAAAAATTTCATGTGGAATGGTGGCAGAAATGGACTATGAAATGTCAACTTTGATCCAAACCAGTTAACCTAAACTAGTCCAGTCCTGTCAATCTCGACTAGTCTTACTTGACTCAACCCAGATTGGTCCGGACCAATTCATGTCGGCGCATATGCATGTATTTCTTTTATATATTATTTATATGTTTATATAATGTATAATATATTATAATATATCATATAATATATACATGTCTTATATGCATATTATATTAATATATTATATATTATATATTATATATATGTTTTATATATAAAAAGCAAGTAGGATCCGAATAAAAGAAAAAAAAGGGATCTTTCACGTTTTCTAGAAAGAAAATGTGAAAGAGAGAGAGAGAAGAAGAGAAGAAAAGGAAAGAAAGAGAAGAAGAGAAGAAAAGGAAAGAAAGAAAGAAAAGAAAAGAAAAGAAGAAAAGGAAAAAAAAAAGAAAAGAGAAGAAAAGGAAAGAAAGAGAAGAAGAGAAGAAAAAGAAAGAGAAGAAGAGAAGAAAAGGAAAAAATAAAGAAAAGAGAAGAAAAGGAAAGAAAGAGAAGAAGAGAAGAAAAGGAAAGAAAGAGAAGAAGAGAAGAAAAGGAAAGAAAGAGAAGAAGAGAAGAAGAGAAGAAAAGGAAAGAAAGAAAAGAGAAGAAAAGGAAAGAAGAAAAAGGAAAAAAGAAAGAAAAAAGAAGAAAAGGAAAGAGAGAAAAAAAAGAGAAAGAAAAGAAAAGAAAGAAAGAAAAGAGAAGAAAAAAAGAAAAGAAAGAAAAAAGAGAAAGAAGAAAAGAAGAAGAGAAGAAAAGGAAAGAAAGAAAGAGGGAAAGGAAGAAAAGAAAGAGAAGAAGAAGAGAAGAAAAGGAAAGAAAGAGAAGAAGAGAAGAAAAGAAGAGAAAGAAAAGGAAAGAAAGAAAAGAAGGAAAGAAAGAGAAGAAGAAAGAAAAAGAAAGAAGAAGAAAAAAAAGAGAAAGAAAAGAGAGAAGGAGGGAGAATCCGAGAGAGAGGGGAGAGAAAAAGAAAAAAAAATTATTAAAAGAGAAAGGAGAAGGAGAATGGGGGAGGAGAAAGAGAGAGAGAGGGCGTTGAGGAGAGGAAGGAAAATAGAGAGAGAGAGGGAGACATAAAAAATATCTCTGGAAAATAGAGAGAGAGGAAGCGGGGAAATTGAGAGAAAACAAGAAAAAGGGGAAGAAGAGGATCGATGAAGACGGTTGAAGAAGCAGAAGGAGCGACCAAGGTAAGCCCAGCCCTCCTTCTGCTCTAGTGTTTTTTCTATTTTTTTTTTTTTTGTTGATTGTTGCAGCATACAATCAAAATCACCGATTTATTAGATCACATTACCCTCTTCTAACCTGCTGCAACTTCTTCATATCCCACTTCATCACCCAGCAAAACCACTCTACCAGTCCATCTAAAAACCACTTACCTATGCATGCTCATGACCTGCCTTCACCATTGTGATCAAACCAATCATGCAATCTTACATACACCTGGCCGAAACCCATTCCCACCTAAATCCTTTCCCCATTATTGATCTAAAGCCTTTGTTTTCTCTGAAAAAAATCTTAATTTATTAACATTGGTCTCAGCCATTGAATGTTAATTTGTTTCGATGTTGCTGAATTTTAAGTGATCAATAAAAATCTGATATTGATTGAATGTACCATGGATCATGGAATTCAACGAGATTAATTTTGGCTATGTGATGTGAAATGGTTGATCCGACCACATGATCTGAATTTTTATGAGATTAATCATGGCATTTGATATTGAATTTTTAATATGACAAAATTTTAGCCATTGATCATGAATGAATGTTATGTGATGAAAATTGAACCTCGATCATGAACCTTAATGGGATTGATCTGATTATGGCTGGGATTTTTAATGTGATTGATCCACATGATTAAAATTTTATGAGATTGGTCGAACTATATGATTGGAAATTTTTATGGCATTGATTATGGCTATTGATCTTGGATTTTGTGGTTATAAATTTGATCCTTGGATGATAATTTTATTTTTGATTATATGATGATGAATATGGACCATTGGTTGATAAGTTTATGTTAATCATGAATGAAATTTTATGGTGATTGATCTAAGAATGTCTGAATTTTATGTGATAAAATTGATCCGGATGCTTGGAATTAGTTATGAAATTGATCCAATCACATGCTTGAAATTATTTATGAAATTGATTTCATCGGATGCATGACATTGTTATGAAATTGGATCAATGATCTTGGAATTTTGATGTGATTAAAATTGGATCATTGATCTTGGAATCTTGATGTGGTTATGATCCTTTAGATTCAGAAATTCAATGAAATTGATCCAACCACATGATTTGAATTTTATGAGATTAATCATGACCATATGTTTGGAATTTTAATGAGTTGATTATAGACCATTGATCTTGGAATTATGATATGATAAAAATTGGACCATTGATCTTGAAAATTTAATAAAATAGGATCATTGATTTGGAGTTTTGATTTGATCAATTGATCATAATTTATCTTGATTTGAGTAATCTGAATGGTTAGATTATTAATTTGAGTAATCTAAACCGTTGGATTGTCATCAAAGTGATGTAAATGGATATGAACGGTTAGATTATCATGATAAGTTATCTGGACCATTAGATTATCTTTGGGAGTGATTGAAAAAAATTTGAACGGTTGGACTATCATCAAGAATGATTTAAACCATTAGATTTCCATCATAGTGTGTTTTAGAAAAATTTAAGTCATTGGATGGATATCATGAGTTATATGAACGAATCTGGACCATCGGATTGTCTTGATGATTGATTTAAATGAATATGAATGGTTGGATTGTGATTTTGAAAGAATTTAAACCGTTGGATCTTGATCATAAATGATTTAAAAGAATTTGAATCATTGGATTTAGTCTGATTATGAATATATCTTGACATGAGATCTGAGCCGTTGATTTTAACTATTTTGATGAAATTTAGGAATTTGATCTGGATATATTATTGAGGAGATAAAAAGATATCTAACCATTGATTAAGGATCTGATCTTGAGAGATTCACATTAAATCCCAACCATAGATCTAGAGAATCTCATCCGAGACACATTGAGACATAATTTGATTGGAAATAATACATGAGATGCCATTTTATTTGTCTGCTATATCTTGATGAATGCTCTCACATGCTTACTTGCCATTCATGAGATGATATATGTTGTTTGTTGCCATATTCGAATGATATTTTTCATTTTGGTAATAATTTAATTTATGCAACACCTTAGTCGAACTGTCATATCTGTACACCTAGCAAACATATTAGGTGTGGGGACGTGTATTTAGGCACCCACATTCTTGGGAAGGGCATAATGGGAATAATAAAAACTTTAATAAAGAAAGAAAAATATTTTGCCAAACTTTTCAAAATTAAAACTTAGGTTGAAAAGGGTAATTCAGGACGATTTTGCCCCTTGGTAAACTCTAAACCTAGAATAGGTTCTCAACCCTAAACGTAGAATAGGTTCTCAACCCTAAACCTAGAACAGGTTCTCACGTTCTAACCTAGAACAGGTTATCCGACCAAGCCCGAACTACGCGGATTCTGATTCCTTAGTCAAACCCTAGGATACGTAGGCCATTTGGGAGAATCTCAAATTTGGATCCACACCCTTAGTCCACTCGAACTATCCATAGATCCACTAGGATATCCATTCCCATTTCAACCCATCATCCCGAACTACGCAGATTCTGATTCCTAGGTCAAACCCTAGGATACATAGGCCATTTGGGAGAACCCCAAATTCGGATCCAAATTTTAGTCTACTTGGACTATCCATAGATCCACTAGGATATCCATTCACATTTTGACTCAAATAGGGTTACCTATATTTTGACCCAAATAGGGTTATCCACATTCCAACCCAGAATGGGTTATCCATATTTTGACCCAAATATGGTTATTCTTAGATCCACTAAGACTATCTATCAGTCCACATGGACTATCCAGATCCTAACCCATAGGGTTTCTCATCCTTTGAAACATAAATTTCAACTTAAACAATGAACTTAATCATGCACAAGCATAAATCACAGTCATAAACTTTAATCACACCTGAACTACGATGGTGAACCTGATTTTCAGAATAATTCTGTGATACGTAGGCAATCTGATGGACACAGATTCGGTTCAATGATATCAAACCACTTGGTTTGGTTCGATTTAACAGATAGAGTCTAGCATAGGAAAGGTATAGGAGACCGATTTCAATCGGGCGGTTTGGGTGCCTAACCCCTTCCCATAACCGTAACCTGATGCTTACCCAATCTCTGATGGACCAAAAATTCAATCTAAGGGTCATGAGTCAATCGAAGTCTTACCTTGGGGTGGAATTTCACATTTCTAAGGTCCTAAACCTTAATCTAGGTGGCGACTTCTAAAATTTTCAATCTTTGTCCTTACACCTTGTTAAATCAAATTATAAAAACTTGGAGAGTCATCCTTCTCTTGCTTTATAACCATCAAATGAGAGACCATCTTCTTCTGGGCACGACTGCCCCGGAAATGTGTCAAGAAGCTATGGCTAAGCTCCCTTAGGGAATGGATAGAATGCAATGGTAAATTGTTGAATCACATTCTACCAGCATCCCTCAATGCAGATGGGAATGATCGACAATAAATTGCATCGTAATACCCGTAGAGAAGCTCCCTGTCTTGAAGTTATCAAAAACTTCTCTAGGTTGGTTGATCCATCGAATAAGACAATATTCAGGACATATCCAGTTGACAGTGAAAAATACATAATAACATCTGAGAGTATCGTCTCGGTGTTATAAATTGAGGAATTTGGGCATCTTGGCCCTTTTAAATTTGTTGTAGGCACCATGTCAAGTCAAGTAGTTGCTGCTGTAGGGCATCTATAGGGGGTTGTGTCATGGGAAGGACTACAACTAACACTCGTTCTTGTCGAACTGTGTCGACTCATGCTGATACATCTTCTGCGGGATTTTCTTCGACTCATCTTCTGAGTTGGTCATGTATGGAGACTTGCTGAGAGCCTTGAAGAGGATTGTGGCTACTTGATTCTGCCATACTCTAGGCACGTCTTCATAAGTTGACGCCCTAGGGAACACGAGTAACATGGTGTCCCGAGACACCCTGACCTTGAGAATGCCGACTTTGACTTGACTGAGGACGGGAACCTGTGGGTCAGGGGGATCGACTTTGAACAGATCGACCCTGCTGAGCTAGATTCCATTGTTGAGAATTCTGAGAGCCAATACCCCCCGACTTTGCCGGTGCACCTCTGACGTTTACTGGTGGTGCCGACAGAGGTTGTCATTGTTCCTGCCATTGTAGAAGTTGAGCCAATGTCGTTATTTGCTGAATCATCACATCCAATTAGTCATTTATTACAAACTGTCGCAGATCATGGTTATTTACTCCCTGATGTTCATTGTGGCCAACTCCATTCTGGTTGACCTCGTCACTATATTTATCCCCATGGTTAGGGATATCTTCATTATTAGGAATGTCGGTATTGCTTTGCAAAACATGACTTCTCTCTCTAGGGTGGTGCCATTGAGTTTTGGCTTGTCGGGTAGAAAAAGGAATGTTTTTTTACAAGGCTTAAAAGCTTTTGTCAAAAAAACACTTGTGGCTCTACGGTGGGGGCCAATCTATTGCCGTTGGTTTTGTCCGGATCTTCTAGTGATGACACCTATCAACAAATAGCAAGTAGACAGTAGAGAGGGGAGGGATTGGATAACCCTATGGCTACTCTGATGCCTAAGTCAGCTATAGAAGTAAATAGATAGAACTCGAAATCAAAGGGAAAATGAGTCCTGGTAGAGTGAGGTTTAAGCAATTTGACTAAGAAGAGAGTAAATGTTAAAAGCTCGATCCCATTACCTTCGTCTGGGGGGGGGGGGTATTTGTAGAGTGGCATGAATTTAAGAGTGATCCGTGTAGTTTTGTGAATCTCAAGGTACGTTCCGAATCTTTCAAGGAAGTTATCATCATGGACTGGAGCAAGTTGTATTCGCATATATTCATCCCTTAAAAGTTGATTATGCAGATGTGGGACTATCTTTTGATTGTTTGATGATTTATTCAATGATTGTTCTTTAATAACTGCTCCTTGATCTAAGCTCGGCAGGGTCACTCTGATAGTTAACATGTGGTAACATGCTATGAATGCCCTACTGACTGTTGTTACTTTAGGTTGTCCCAAAATCATGGGGATAACTTTGTCTTTTATCTACCTGATGTAGTGGCATAGCCTGGGATGGTGACACACGTTCTACCAAATCGATAGCCACCATTGAACACGTGTCCTCTTCTTGTTGGCCAATTATTATCACCGTAACACCATTGAATTTATAATCACCATTACCATACAATATAGACAATTTTTCCTATAAATTGGTCAAGCCTAATTAACAAACTTTTACCCTCATCCTTGGGCCCAATCGCCCAGGGTTGGGGCACTAGCACCATGTAGTACCTCATCGACAAGGGATAGCACCACTGAAAAAGGAACCACCAGATAGTGGCAACGAAGAGGAGTGGTCGACTACAAGGGAGACAACAATGAGTAGGTGGTGCCGCTTAAATTGGAACTTGGCTGCGATCACAAAGGAGGGCGCTCAGAACCAGACGCAGTGGGTGGTGGGGAATAGTAGTGGAGGAGATGGAGGGGGCAAGGAGGGGAATGGGTTGCAAGGCTTGATGCAAACGATGCATATTATGCAAATAATCTGGTTGTTGCTGCTGTCACTACTGTCAATTCCATCTGTAAGATCAAGAGAAAAGGCTCCGTCGGTAAGATCAAGAGAAAAGGCAACGAGAGAGAGAGAGAGAGAGAGAGAGAGAGAGAGAGAGAGAGAGAGAGAGAGAGAGAGAGAGAGATTACATTTTTACTCTACTAGATTTTTGAGGCCTCTAGATGGAATTTAGAGGATAGTAACAACAATTTTTTATGGTATAGGATTTGGAAGTAGTCACTTTATTTTTTTTCTTTTTTGGTTTACTGTGTTTAGGAGAAAAGCAAAGTCTGTAAGGCTTTCTTTGGTTTATGTTTATAATCTATTTATGAAAAATTATTTATGAAAATAAACTATGAATCATAAAAAAATAACTGTTTATAATCACTAAACATAAAGAAGTAATAATAGATTATCACAATAATGATAAACTCCTTCAAACCTATTTGTAGATTTTAGATTATTTCAATCTATTTTGAATATAAATAAGTACTATAAATCATACCAAACTACTACATATGTCGTAATATATTATATAATTAATTCTATAATATATACTAAAGAGAGCCTTAGGTACAAACTTACAGGTGACACTCTGTTAATTTTTTTTTTCAATACCAAAATAATTATAATATAGACATTATTATATACATATAAAACACCCACTATATTTTTTTGAGATGCATAAACTTAAGGCTATCTTTGGATCTTTTTTTTTTTTATTTCAATTTTTTGCTTTTTTAGGTGTTTGGTATCATTTGTTGGTGCTATTTATGATAAACAAAAATATAAATAAGATCAAAAATAAAAAAGAAGTCTGACCAAAAACAATTTTTTGTTGTTTTTGCTCATAAGTTTAATGAGCACGTGGTTACAAATCTTTACAATGGTTAAAAAATGGAGACAAAAGGGTAATAATAACCCATTCTAACAGTGTTTTTATAAAAACTTCTTTTGTCAAAACCCTATTTTGCAAGAACGTCTCTCCAAACCTTGTCAAAACAGAGAATCTGGATAATCGACTTTTGCTTCTGCTGATTCTTCATCCCCTTCCTGCCTCTTTGCTTGTTCTAATTGTCGCCATTGGCCATCTCTCCTCGCAACCAGGTTTTCTCTTAACATTTCTAATTCCTTTATCTTATCCTCAAGGTTACGTTAAGACTTGATATTAGTTTTGACCAGATCGATTACATATGTAGTGTAACTTTTGACTATCGAGGCTGCTTCCATACTTAACAATCAAACCTAGAGAAAATAAAGATGATGGACTACTCCTACTGAAAATAAGGAAGAAAAAGAGATGATGGATTCAGATTCAATTTGAATGTGAATCTAAATCATTCAAACCCCATCGTTCTTCCGAGGAACCATACACAAGAGACGAAGGAAGAAAAAAAGGCAAAGAAGAAAGATCACTATCATAGGGAATAATATTTAAAGTTATTTTTATTTTTGGATAAAAGTATTTGCAAATAATATCCATTTGTAGGATCCAAATCGTCTCCTTCCAGGGGTTCGGGAGAAGACTTGGTTCCCACCAGCTGATGCCTGACACGTGGGCATCGGCTGGATTCAAGCCCACCATCCAAGCTAGTAAGGTGAGCCGACAGGGGGTGTCGGCTTATGCACCAGCTCGGATGGAGGGCTTGGATCCAGTCGACGCCCACATGTTGGGTATCGGCTGGTGGGAGTTGAGTCTCCCCTCGAACCCTGGGAGGAGACGATTTGAATTCCCATTTGTAATTGATTGAGATTTTGGTTTTGGTTTTTTCCGTGTTGGTTTAGAAAAATCTGACAGAGAGATCCAACAAGTCAGCTCAGTCAACATAGTCAGTGGTGTACGTTTTCTAGTATTTCCCTCATTCAACAGAACTCTACTAGTGCCTGCAAATTTAAATATAGCACAATAGGTGGTGGGAGAGAAATCAAAATAATCATCTCTCCCGGATTGCACAAAGTTTGGACTCCCTCTAACAAATTGGCGTAATTTTTTGGAATAGAGATGGCATCTGAGATTGAGGTTGTTGATGACTGAGAATGCCAGACTGGTGCCAACGGTGGACTTTCTACGGAGACGACTGGTGTCGACGCAGGTGATGAGACTCTTCAAAATGATGTGTATACTGCGATGGCATACGATGATTTGGAGAAGTTGTAGAGTTTGGTGGAGTGCGAAGGGTGTTTTGTGTTGGAGCCAAATGGGCTTGGGTATTATGGGTTGCAGTGGGCAGCTTTGAAAAGTACAGAAGGGAGAATCGATTTAAGTTATAAAAATTATTATGGACATAGATATATTAAATCCATTTCTGATTCTAAAATCTATTTTTTTATTATATCTATCAGACAATATTTTATTTTTAATAAAAAATAATTTTTAAAATGATTTTTAATAAATAGATAGAAAAACAAAAATAAAAATGGATCCTAAGAGATCCATCTTTATTATTTATTTTTTTGGCAATAAAGAGAGCCATCTTTATTAGTTGTATGAAAACGGAAAAAGAACGTGGATTTATGTTGAACCGTATGATATACGAATAATACGATTTTGACGTATAAACCGTTTTACGTTTCAAAGTTAAAAATAAAAAAACGTTAAATTAGCTTAAAAAAAAAAAAAAAAAACGCAAAACCCGATCATTTGGCTAATCTTAGTCGTTCCTTCTTCCCCGAACCTAACCCTATTTGGATTTTTCCCCAAATCCCCTCCCCAACCCTGCCGATGGTCCCGACAGCGTCCCTCCGTTGAAACGACAGCGGCCACCCCGGTCTCCCTCTCTCTCTCTCTGTCTCGCTCACGGTCACGGACTCACGGGCTGAAGAAGAGGATATATAGGGTGTTTCTTCGGTTTGGATTTTGCAAACAAACAAATCAGAAAGGGAGCAACTTGAAGAATCCCTGATGAGGTAAGAATCCCTAAAATTTTATATGTATTGTCTTCCATGATGGGAATCAGCAACAGGTGAATCAGCTGAAACAGAAAGAGGTTGGCTGGGAAAGATCAGGGCCCCGACCCTGTATATTGGGTTGATTCGTAAATCGGACATAAATGGGCAGAAAACGCTTAAGAAAAGGTTTTTAGGGTGAAGGGGCAGATTAGAGCATACCCTATTCTTATGAGAACCTAAAAATCTATACACTTAAATACGGAGGATAGTTTTAATTTTTTTTACTTTAACTTCTCTGTTTGGTATCAATAGAAGCTTCAGTTCAAATAATGTTTTCGAAAGTTTTTTTTTTTTTTTTTTCCCGATTAACAACTGTTGAATTTGAAAAAGTAGAGAAAAACAAGTATAGGGTCACATACGACCCTTGTACTTTATTTGTTTGATGAGATGATGATATTTTACTTTATATGTTTGATGAGATGATGATTTTGTGTGAGATTTTAGATTAGAAAGATTTCTGGATATTTTATTATTTGTTGAATGATGTAGATCTCTATTGCATAGTGAATATATGCTCGTGTTTTTAGTCTTGCATGTTCAACATGCTACCATATTGAAGTCTATCTCCGTTTATTACCCATACGAATCCTTATCCGAATTTTTGTCAATATCTGAACTTATTAATTTTATGATTCTATTCACCCTCCCCTCTTTTATTTTCGAGCATTTACCGTCGAGAAAATGGAGCTGAAACAGAAAATGTGGAATTGGTATTTATCTAATTCCATTGCATCCTTAAGATTTTATTTTTCCATTTCATGGGCAAATGCCTATTATTAGGGAGTGGGGGTTTGGTGAAGAATGCATAACTAGTACAATTGAACAACCGGTGAATGAAATCACATAGAAAATGTTTTGCACAGAAACATCTGAGTGGAAGCATAAGATTACCCTGTGTTTGGATGTTGATTAGCTATTGATACAAACTTTGATTTTTCACCGCACTCAATTGAGAGATAACCACAAACACGCAATATCAAAGATCAAAGGAACTGTGTTCTCTGCCACAGAGAGCGATGATTGTGAGTAAAGGTTTGAGAAATGAGAGATGATATGGAAGGAGAGAAGCGTAAGGTGTTCTTGACGAGGATGATGGAAGTTCCACTGACACCCATAGGTTCTATCTCCAGTAGCCATTCCTACTTCACCACCACCAGCAGTGACTGCTCCACCATCTTCAGTTCCGATGAGCACTCTATTGTTCTCCGCCTACATTGTCTCTCCGGTGCCCGCGCCGGCGTTGTAGCCACTGACTCCTTTGCATCTTCTCCACCAACTCCCACCGAGAAAGAAAACGAAGAATTGGAAGGTAAAATTGATCGTAACATTTTGCCAATGGTTCATATACATACGGTGGGTATTGTTTTGGGTAAATTTGTAGTACACATCTTTCCTTTGAGTATTGTAGCAAAGTCGAACATTTGGTGGGTAATTTGGTCAGGGTAAACTCAATCTTAGGTAGGGCATCCCATTGCACAAGGCTCCCACTACTGCAAGGTCTGGGGAGGGCATAATGTACGCAACCTTACCCCTACAACGCGGAGAGGCTGTTTCCATGTTTCGAACCTGTGACCACCAGGTTGCAATATGACAACCTTACCGTCACACCAAGGTTTGCCCTCAAACTCAATCTTAGGTAATCTTGTAATTTTCCCAAACTGATATAACACAGCTAAAAGAGGGGAAACCACCCAAACTCCTCTTGTCTCTAAAAATAAGCTGTAGCTTTTCGTCTCTTGATTCTGCTATATTTCATTCTTCTTTAATAATGTCTCTCTGGTTGCATTGCAGTTCAGATATGATTATTTGAAGGTTGCACTATGCAAGTTTCATGTGAAATAGTTATGTAAAAATTGTATTTTTTTTCCCTTCCAGTTGCAACGCCACTGCATTCTTTTCCCCATTTTTAAGCTTATTTTTATCTATTTCTCCCTTCTCTCTCTCTCTCTCTCTCTCTCTCCCCCCCCCCAATAGTGGTGAATCTGAATCCTGTTAGCCTCTTTTTGTTTAATTATCAGGGCATTTGGGCTATTTTGGGAAAATCTGTTTACAAGGTGAGTAGGACTTCTGTGGACATTTGAACTAATTAGATGTTTTACACCCTAGCATGATATATGTGAGACAGTGTCATTCTGATTCTGATTGAGTATGAAAATATCTTCTTAAGATCATCCCAATCATTGATTTTGGTGAATCTTAAGATTATGCTGCATCATTGATTTTGTTGAATCTTAAGATTAGGCTGCACATCGTTGAGCTTGACCAGTTACTTGTTAACCTGCTTACTGGAAGATCTGTGGTGTGTAAAGTAGAATTACAATGCCCTAAAGGGAGAAACTATTCTCAAAAGTAGATTATCTAACATATTTCTCATTCGTGGAATGGGTTTCAGTTGATGCAACCGAACAAACTTCAATTTCCTAACCAAAATTATTGCGAATTTGTTTTCATGAAGTCAATATGAAATTGAACCAAGGGGAGCCTTAGATGATTGAATGTAATTTAAGATTCTATATATTTTTATGTATGTTAGAATGATCCTAGGTTATGCTCATCCCCATATAGACATGGCTATGTCTCGTAAGACCAAAGGTGCATGATCATCATATAGTTGACTTTAGACCATTGGGAAAATATTAAACCTATATTGATTATAAGTGGAGTCACTGAGTGTCCCAAGGTCCAATAGATAAGACCACTTTGAACCAAAGGTTCGAGGTGCCTTCGAGTTGTCTTGGGTTTTGAGTCAACTTGAAACCTTGGTTTTGAGGCCCATACTTGTTTGTTTCGATCTGATTTTTTTTTGTTTGTCATATTTTAACCTTTTAATACCTATTTCCCATATTAGTTAAAAAAGAAAACATCCAAAATGATAGTGTGGTGTGGACTTAAGTTTGGTAGTGTACATTGAGACTTGGGATTGTGTACAGAGTTAAGTATGCAACACTTATAATCTATTATCATTTTAGTAAATGTTATTTATTTATTTATTTATTTAAATTTTATACTTCATTTACTTAAGATATTATTCATAAATAAGCAAACACCTTACATTTAAATCCAATAAAAATAGTCTAAGAAGTTAACTTTCCAGTTCAAGAACAAAAATCGGATTTTTGGGTCCGGGAGCAATTTTCAACTTCCAAATGCTAGGCTTTTCCCTAAATCTAAAAATTCTATAAATCTTATTATAGTAAAACATTATTAAAAAATATGATCGTATCATAATAATCTCTTGCTTTGATGTGCAAAGAATTATTTTCATCTAGGTTGATTTTAAATAGCATTCGCGTACTCTAAACAAAGTTTGATCGGAACGTAATTCCTTCCATATAATTCTGATTCAAGCAATCTTAGATTTGTACTTTAGCTTTGCAACAAATCAGAGATTGCTTAAATCCGAGTATAATGAAGGAGTTATACTTTGGTCAAGCCTTGTTTAGAGTATATGAATGCTGTTTAATGTCATCTGAATGGAAATAATTTTTTGGGCGTTAAAAACAAAAGATTATTTTGGCGTTCTTCTAGTTTTTAGTGATGTTTCATTATAATAAGATTTATGAGATTTTTAGATTATAGAAAAGCCTTAGCATTTGAAAGTTGAAAATCATCCTATAATTGGAAATGTGATTTTTGTTCTTGAATTAGAGGATTTATTTTTATCCTTTTGGAATTTGAATTTTAGATTAGCAAGTAGGGTAAATTTAAAAAGGCAAAAGCAACAGAGGCAGCAATGGTGGCTGCACACCATGACAAAGATCTTTAGTCAACTTTCAAAACGGCACCCGCTCTGATACCATCTAACAAAATAGAAAATAAGAGGAGAAAGGAGGGAAAGAGTATATGTCCTCTCCTTGTAGTTTGTATATATAGAAAATAGAAAACAACTATTGGATAGGATCTAGGATTCTATAAATCAAAGTCCTAGTCACAAACTAAAGACAAAGTAAACTCCAATAGGGAAAAAATACTAACAATCCTAATTGTTAAAGGAAACTAATAAAACAAACTAATAAATTAATTAGGAGTCCATATATTAATAGGAGATCTAATTACAATAGGACTGAATAGAACTGTAAACTCAGTAGGACTATAGATTTTTATTCCAACTTTGCAACAAGTACTATAGAGTCATTCTTTAACTCGGCAACCTAGGACTATAATCCTTCTCCAACTCAGCAGCATAACCAAGTAGTCTTACACGATGAGGACTCCTCACAGTTCCTACCATGTGGACTGTTAAGTAGTCCCCTATCCTGTGGACAGTTTAACGAACCTTTGTCATTACTTCTTCTTGAGACGAAAATTTATTGGTGTTTGTTTTTTATTCGTAGATTTCATTTATTTGCTAAACCAAGTAGATATGAAAATATATGGACAAGTAAATTTTTTTCTTTTTAAATTCAATTTTCTTATTAGATCATAGAGAATTTTCTTTTTAAGGACTTGGATATCATTATTATTGAATATGGTGTTTAGGTTTTATTTTGTTAATTCAATAATGAATTTTGTGTAAAGATTTCTGGTTAGATGCAGAGGATTGGTTGCCTTCAAGATATTCAGTGTCTGTCTTGATTTCAATTCATCAAATGTATATTGGTTATGATTTTGGTATAATTTTAATATTTTTGTGGTTTAAGGTCTCGTAAGTATCCTAAATATATTTTTTTTCTTTTTTAATAAGATTTTATCATTGACAAGAGGCTCAAAATCTCCAAGAATCAAAATTTTGCTCCTTCAATTATGTGCTTTGTCAGAAATGCAAAGCCTACTTATGGTTGTTTATTATATGAAGGTTGAATGAAAGGGTTTGTTGGTTTGGCTATAATTTTAATATTTTTGTGGTTTAAGGTCTTGTAAGTATCCTAAATATATTGTTTTTCTTTTTTAATAAGATTTTATCATTGACAAGAGGCTCAAAATCTCCAAGAATCAAAATTTTGCTCCTTCAATTATGTGCTTTGTCAGAAATGCAAAGCCTACTTATGGTTGTTTATTATATGAAGGTTGAATGAAAGGGTTTGCTGGTTTGGCTATTTCTTTGTGAGGTTTTTACATTTTCCTTTCTTTGATTGATGAAAGCTCTTTGTGGCAAGTCATGATGCCAACAATGCCTTGTTTGTGGCAAGCCATGGTGCTATGCCCAAGGCCATGACACTGAAGGGGGTTTTTTGTGTTGTGTGTGTATGTGTGTTTGGGGGGGAGAGAAGGGGGGGGTGGGGCTCTTTAGCTTATTTTGTTGATTGTTGGCCTGGTTGTGCTGTTTTTGGTTAAAGGGTTTCTGTACTCAATTTATTAAGTATATTTCTATTGGCGAACGGAAAGTGATTTTGGTTTAAAAAAAGGACAGTGGAATTTGGAGGACAGGACCAAGATTGGTACGAGTGGATTGCCAGTTTGACAGTTTAATAATAATTACTTAGTATTTTCTTTCTCAAATAGTAATATTTTCCTTACTGGAACATACAAACTATATTTTGCTTCCCTTTTTTAGGTCAATGAATGAAGTTGGAATTTGACAGACAAGGTGAGATGAACTGAGAACACACACAAATGTTGCATGACAATTCCGTACGGTTTTGAAAACTCTGTAGGAAGAAGGTAGAATGGTGAGACGAAGAGACCGGTTTTGGGAGTATGCTGATGATTTAAAGGGGCGCTTTTTATGCAAATATTGTCAGAAGGAGTATCCTGGGGGAATAGCACGAGTCAAATCTCATTTGTCTCAACAAAGAGGCCGTGATATTGCAATTTGTGACAAAGTTCCAGATGATGTCCAAGCTCTAGCTCTCCTTGCGATTGGTCCTAACAAGAGGATTAAGATTGCATCTTCAACGAAAACTGAGAGAAGTGGAATTGGTTCATCAATCCCTAATGCTTCAATGGGTCCACATCAAGTATCGCTGCTGACAATATGCGAAAAGAAAGACAGTGAGTTAGTTGACAAAGATCTTTTTGAATTCTTCCTCACAAATAACATTTCACTGAGTGATGTAGAATCTCCATCATTTGTTAAAATGATTAATTCTATTACTAGTTATGGTCCCAGTTACTTTCCACCCAGTTATTCAACTCTTTGCACAGAATTGATACCAAGGGCAAGGAAAGAGATTGAGAAATATGTCTCTACAGTTAAGGAATCTTGGACTCTCAGTGGATGCACTTTGATGTCAAGCATTTGGACTGATATGACAGGTCATTCTTTCATTAACGTGGTTGCATATTCTCCAAAAGGATCTGTTTTTATAAATTCATTTGAAAGATCAGCCAAGAAAAAAACAGATTCCTTTCTTAGAGACATATTTAGGTCTGTTATGGATGAGATTGGGCCAGAAAATGTTGTGCAGATTATTTTGAATGATACTTCTAATTATGAATCTGTTGGTGATTTTGGTATGGATAAGTACTCACACATCTACAGAATGCAATGCGTCACAAATGGAATACAATTGCTTTTAACAGATATTTTCAAAGAAGTTGAATGGATAAAAGGTGTTTTTCACAATGCAAAATTGGTGGTTGATTACATATTCAAGCACAAAGTCATTTTGAGGCTAATGGGGGATATGACTAACAAGGAGTTGAAAAGGCCTTGTAAGACTGGATGTTTCTCCTATTTTTTAATGCTTCAATCAATCTTAGATGCTGAAGAAGATTTGCGGTTTATGATTGCATCACCTGAGTGGAGAGATGTGAATTCTGGTGATACTTCATTGGCAGAAAAAGTTGCTCAAACGATTAAAAGCGAAGCCTTCTGGAGCCAAGGGAAGGATGTTATATCAGTTTTAGATCCAATAATTAAAGTATTACGTTTGGTTATTGGTGAGGAATTGACTACAGGTTACTTGTTTGAGGCAATAGAAAGGGCAAGAAAAGTTATTGAACAATGCTTTAATAATGATCCGCCAAAGTACTTGAGGTTATTGGAATTGTTTGATACAAGGCGGAATGGGCAGATACTACACAAGGTTCATGCAGCTGCAGCATATCTTAACCCATCTCTTATGTATAATGGGAAGATCAAATATGAGGACACTGATGTAAGAGATGGTTTAAACTATGTTGTGGAGACCATGATTTCTAAGGATGAGAGGAATGATTTTGTTACGCAGTTACTACTATACAATGGGAAAAGCCCTAAAGTTTTTGACACTATTGCATTATCCATGTTGACCAATGTTCATCCTCGTAAGTGTTAAACCTCTTATTTTATCTAAAACATATTTTAAATAGGAAGTCTCAAATTTTCCTTTATGTGCAGGAATTTGGTGGGAATTTAATTGTGTTTCAGTTCCTTTACTTCAAAAGATAGCCATTCGTATTTTGAGCCAACCATGTGGTTCTCGGGTTTGTGAACTGAATTGGAGTGCCTTTGAAGCAGCAGAAACAAAGAAAACAAACAAGTCGTCACCAAATATTTCAGATGATGTGGTTTTTATAAGGATGAATAAGAAGATGATGGCCAAATTCACAGACCCTGAAAGGAAACAAATTGAGGCTATTGATCTAGAGAACCTTCCAGAGCTTGCCAAGGACATCATTGATGGCCTGGAGGAGTTTGAGAATGAAGCAGGTGATACCTGATGTTCAAAGAAAAGCTTGGTATAAGATTGTCTACTTCATAACCTGCAAAAAATGTCATTTGACTCTACTCTCCAGACTTTATACCTCATTAAAAGACTCCAAAGTGTATAGTTGTATATATCTTGTTCGATAGTTGTGTATTAATTGGAGATTTGTTTTGATTACATTTAGCTACCTGATACATTGGGTAATATTTCTTTGATATGCTGTGTTTGCTTATTCAACTGTTTTTTTTTGTGTGGTTGGATTTTGTTCTGTGCTTTATATTTTCTATTTGGATATTAATACTTGAATTTTGTCAATAAAGTTGATGTGTACATTGTAAATTTTGGTTGTGGACTTCCAACGAGAAAAACCATTGGAAACCCAGACTCATTTTAACATTTCTCAAATACTTTGTACATGTACGGTGCTTTGGTTTTTTTTTTTTTTTTTTTTTTTTCTCGTTGTTTTGTTAGAGAGCTAAAACTGCACTATAAATCTGGTCAAAATTTTGCTTTATGCTCAAACATGAAATCACGCAAAATTCTGAAGCATTGTTCTAAGTTTTGTTACAATCTGTTTTATCTGTTCTTATGGATTATACAGGGAAGAGTAAATTGTTTATGGTGGATTATAGGGCGATGTTGGTGGATCTAATGGCGAAGATTCATGTGGTGGTCCGGCCTGCCACTAATGGCTAAGATTCATGTCTTGGTCCGGCCTTGCAGGGTAAACTGTTAATGCAACTGTTTTATTTTATCGAGGGGAGTGGCTCGAGGTTGGTGGTAAACACTACATTGAAATGGTGCTGGGTTTAGTCAAAATTTAACCTCGAAAAGAATCAGGTAGCTTGGTGGTGTTGGTCCAATCTCTGACACGTTTACCTAAACATTGAGGCATAGTTGCAAGGGTTTCTTGTTAAAAGTGATCTAACAGATTGCAGCTAAGTTGGGTGACCAGAAAATAGTCTACCTGATGCCTGTCCTTGATTTGGCAGGTTTGCATCCAATCACCCTTTGCGATATGTATTCTTGTAAGAACATTCGACGGAGTATGCCATGGGCTGTATGGAGTAGGTCAACTTAGATATGGATAACTCAACGGATGTTATTTATTTATTTATTTTTAAAATTTTTTATTTTGTTTTCGTTTTTCTGTGCTTGAGGATGTAAGAAGCACAGCAGCAGCAATACCACTCACAGACGATACAGATGATCGAGAAGTCTGGACTTTAACATCTAACGGAAAATATAGTGTTAGTTCAGCTTGGAAAGGCCGCCAGATTCATGCATACCCAGCTTGGTCTAAGGAGGTGTGGAGCAAATCAATGAAGCCGAGTTTATCAGTGTTTGGGTGGTGTTGGTGTAACAATAAGCTGCCCAAAGATGATGCAATTAAAAGGAGAAGGTACCTATATAACTTTCTAGATGTCATTTGTATAGGAAATTCGAAGAAAGCTTCAATGAAGTTTTTTTGGAATGTGGTTTTACTACTACAATCTGGAAATCGCTTTTGGCTTTCTACAATCTTCGGTGGGAAGGGTTTCAAAATTCTGATCTTATTTTTTCTTGGTGGAGGAGGAAGAGAATTATGGATGCCCCTTTTATTTATAACCCTAAAAAAAAATTTGGAGTGCAAGGAATAAATACTGCTATGATGGAATAAGAGAGTCCTAAAAGGATTTTGTATGAGGTCGGACAGAGTTTGACATTTAGCATCTGAGATTGCTCCTTGCAGAGTATCGGGAGTGGAAGATCTTCGTGTTCAGCAGTTTTTCCAGCTTATTACACGTCCATCAATTCAACGAATCACAAAGGCAGTAACTTGGCGAAAACCAATTACTGGCTGGCATAAGCTGAATATAGATGGACGTTCATTGGGAAACCTGGGAAATTAGGGGTGAAACAGGGTCGGATTGGGACGGGTATCTGCAAACCCTACCCTATCCTACCCAAAAAATTTTCATGCTAACCCAAACCTTACCCTATCCTGTCAGGGTATTACATAACCTCAACCCTTACCTTACCCTGGTAGGGTATTATCAAACCCTATCCTATCGTGATTTACTCTGATCGGGCCGGGCCAGGCCGGGTTTACCCTGATTGACCCTAAATCAGGGTAGGGTTTACCCTGATTTACCCTGAACTCAATATTTTAACATATAAATGCCAAATATTTACAAGTATAAGACATGAATGATTATCAAAAAGAGGAATACAGTAACAAGATTAATGATAACTTAATAGAGAGGATCAAAATAAAATAAAGCACAACATAATAGAAATATAGAGTAATATAAAAAGTAAAAACATTACATGAGAATCCAAAATAGTAGCATAAAAGATAATGTTAAATTGTTAATATTCCTCTTCTGCTAGGAATATAGAGAAACTAATACAATAACATTCATTATGAAATAAAATGAAATAACAAAGTAGCAAAGCTGAAAACTAGCAAAAGGCCAAAAGTATGAGAACTAATGGTCTCTCTTTCTCTCTCATTCTCCACAGTCTAGTGAGTCCAAATTCCATCCACAGTCTAGTGAGTCTAAATTCCATCCACAGTCCACAATCATATTTCCTATACAAAAAAAGGGTGAAAAACACAATTAGAATTTAAAACTATCATTTGAAGTAAATGAAAAATAAATTAAAGTTATGTAACAATTAGTTACAAAACCAACTCGAAGGCTCTAAACATGCAACACCAGGCTCTAAACATGCAACACCATGCTTTACGTCAAGCTGTGGTCAATCCTGAAACTACAATTAATGTAATAAGAAAAAAAAAGAGTAAATATAATCCAATTCATAATTCATGTACTTAATAACAGTTATATCATTGAACTTTGTACCTGATAAATCCTTATCAATTTCGTCCATGAATTCTTCTTCATTATTAAGAGGAATATTTGAAAGTCGTAGCCAATCCTGTGCACACAACAAAGACTCTACAACACGTGGTGTCAATGAATTACGAAATTGGTCTAGAATCCGACTACTAGTGCTAAATGCAGACTCTGAAGCAACAGTTGAGACACGAATTGGTAAAATATCTCGAGCCACCTTACTAAGAATTGGCAATCTTGAGCTATTATACTTCCACCATCCCAAGATGTCGAAATCATTAGTTTTCTTCACAAGGTTTTCCATCAAATACTGATCTATCTCTATCCCAACTTCTAAATTTTCATTTTCTTCTAACTGTCTTTCTATCTCAATGTCAAACATGTCACTGTTACTTGATAGAGTATCAGCATCAAATGAAGATGAAACATCTACCATTGTATGAGAAGAAGATGATTCATGTAATTGGTAATGATAAACAAGACGTTCCAAGACATTCCTAACATTTGCAACCTTCGCATCAACCTCAGATGGAGGATATAGATTTGAATAGGAATAGCAAAGCTTCACATATTTCATCTTCTTTCGAGGATCAAGAACAACAGCGATAATGAAAAAGATGTTAACTCTATTTGCATTATCCCAGTACTTTTTAAACTTTTCCATCATGGCTATTGCCATATTATGACATGTGGGATCGTCACTTCTTGACCACTTCATCAATAGTGACTCAATTGCAAAAACTTCTTTAAAATAAATATTTGATGTGATAGAAAGAGACCTAGACAATTTTAATGTGGCAGTGTAAAAAGCTTCTAAAAACTTGCCAATAACTTTTGTATTCTCCTAATCTTGTTCACTTAGAATATCCTTGCACTCCATTCTAATGTTCATGTCCCGCTCCTGTAGGCATTTAAAATCCTTTTGAAACTCTAAAGCAGTTTCTACCATGAGAAATGTAGAATTCCAACGAGTAGGACAGTCTAGACACAAGGTTTTCTTACATTGAATTTTTTCTTGCTCACAACACAACTGAAACTGTTGTCCTCTTGCAGGTGAACTCCTCACATATTTCACTACAGAATGACTTTAATTAAAGAATCCTCAAAATATTTGAGACCTTCCTTAACAATCAAGTTCAGAACATGTGCACAACATCTCACATGAAGGAAGTCACCATTTAACAACAACCCATTTTTCTTGCTAAGTCTCCTTTTCAAACTCCGGATTGCCACACCATTATTAGCTGCATTATCTACTGTAATAGTTGTAACTTTGTCTAAACCCCAGCTTAGTAGACATGACTCAAGAACATTACATATGACATCACCAGAGTGTGGTGATGGAACTACAGAAAAGTTAATTATCCTCTTTTGTAACTTCCAATTTTGGTCAATGAAATGTGCTGTGATGGACATATAACCAAGATTTTGGTTTGAAGTCCACATATCAGTAGTTAGGCAAACCATTTGACAAGATTTCTCAAAAAAAAATTTCAATTTCTTTTTCTCCTCCTCATATAACCCAAAACAATCTTTTGCTACAGTGATACGTGACAAAAGATTGAACCTAGGATTCAAAGCATTGCAAAATACTCTAAAACCCTCCCACTCTATAGTTTTAAAAGGCAACTCATCTATGATAATCATACGAGCAAGCATCTTTCTACAATATTCTTGGTCAAACTTCCAAGCTAACATATTGGGGACAAACGATGCTCGAACTATCATCACCCTTATCACCTGGAAAATTCAAGAGCTTTTGTTTTTTATCTCCTCTATATGGAAATAGTCAACATTTATCTAAATGGCGTTTCAATGAGCTTGTCCCATGTTCACTCGCACATGCAAGTTCTTTATTGCAATAGTTGCAATTACATCTTTTAACTTTAGAACCATCAGGAGGTATAATCTTCTTAAAGTAGTTCCAAACACTAGATGGCGGTAATGGAGGTAGTTTAGAATTAGATGATACCTCACATTCAGCGCTAGTTATTGGAGTAGAGGTGTTACACCCCAATTCTGCACCAACCAGAATGGTGTGATGAACCGTTAAGTAACCAACGGTTCAACCAGGATCTCGAATAGGCTATCTCCGTTTTACCCAAACTTCCACACATCCATAATCATAATCAGAGTAATACACAATAGCGGAAAAATTTATAAATAAATGAACTGAGAACTAAGATGATACCATTAATTAAATAGTAAATTATTCTGTTTTCAACTGAGACATACTTATGTAAATATCAAATACATGTCTTTATAAATTCAAAGAAACTATAAAAATATCTAATCAAATACACACGAGTTGCACTCGCAAGAGGGCTCTTGTGTATCGTCTTCAGCTCCAGCTTCCATTGCTGCTATATTCTCGTACGCAGACGCGTTCATATAATCTTCGACTGTATAACCTGCATCATCAACTAAAAATATTCGACGTCGAGGGGTAAGCACACAACACGGCTCAGTGAGTAGCCAAAATAATGCAACAATACATATGCATGCAATCAATTCATATCTTTGGTCTGGTTTATAGTTTGCAATGCGCAATAGAAAGGTTGGGTGGTCAAAGGTTAACGTTTATTGACACCGCCTCTATACACAGGGTGTGGAAGCCCGCCCGAAGGTTAACGTTTATCGTCGTCCCCATCCACCCTACCATAACATTATACAACAAAGGTTAACGTTTATTGCTATATAATGCTATACCAACACGTAAGCCCCTGTTAGCGAGGGCTTGCAAACTGGGCTCGCTACTAACCAATCCTAATGCCAAACAGTGTATCCAAGGCCTCACCCCAGCATCCCTCAGAATGTCCATAGAGATAGAGCTAAGGCCCCCCGATAGAGTCAGAGACTACAAGGACCGAGACCACCTCCCCTGATACTCTACGACATAATAGTTTCGCTAAGGTAATGGCGATACGACGATGTCAATGCACAAGACTTGAGTTAGAGATAGAGCTAAAGTGCTGAGACCCGCCAAAGGTTAACGTTTATTGACGTTCTCATCACACCTCCCTTGATACTCGCTCGCATCAAGTACATCAACCACACACATACAAGCACATGCCTATTCCTATCATCATCATCATCATCATATTATAAACAATAAAGTAAATATGCATGAACAAGTAATAGAAATATTGGATGGCATCGTTGTATGCACATTACAAACATATTCGCATAGAATCAAACATGGCATAGGACTCAAGAAAAGAAAACAGTTTATTATTAACCAATTTAGTTTGAAGTTATGGTTCCTCACCTTAGCTTGTTATAAGATATTTCCCAAGCTTTAAAATCACCGTTACAATGTTATTAGATTGCTAGCAGACCTAACAAAGCCGATAAAATTTAATTAGAATTAATTCCGGAATTAAAAACCATTCTGTCAACTGAGGGTCGATGCTAGGGTCGATACTAGGGTCGATGGGTCTATCGACCCTCCCTCCATTCTGGAATTCCCGAATGCTGAGGGTCGATGGTCAGAAACACCTAGGGTCGGATGGCCTATCGACCCTCGGTGCGACCCTTGGTGCACTATGATCCAATTTCCACTTTTTAATCCATTCTTCAAGTCTGGGGTCCTATGGCTTGCTTCTACATTCCATTCAACACTCATTCCATGGTTTGAAACCATGAACCATCCCCCTAGATGGCTTTCATGCATTCTCCTAGGGTTTTCCATGAAAACCTAACCATGGATCGATGGTTTGGGTTTCTTCGAGATCATACTCTCAACAATTACTAACCTAAGGTCTGTAGAAACTCATGGAATTAGTACCCATACCTGAGAAGATTACTTTTCCTTTGAAATTCTTCTCCTTTTTGCTAGGTTCTCTTCTTTGCTTTTCTTCTTCTTCCTTTCCTTCTCCTCTCTTTCTCTCAATTCAATTAGGGTTATGAAAGGAGTGAAAGTGGCTTAGGGACGTCCCTTAAATAGGCTAGAAACATCCTAAAATAAGTCCCTTTAAAATTAGGAAGGAATCTAATCGAAAAATCTCGACCTTTCCTAATTTCTATTTTCGGCAGGATCCGAGGGTCGATGGGAGGGTCGATGATCCCGTCGACCCTAGGGTCTTAAGATGTCCGACCCTCCCTTAAAATCTGAGGGTCTGACATTTTGTTTTGGGAGGTCCGACCCTACTTGGCTGGGTATGCGACCCTCCCCTAAACTTAAGTATTTTTGGGTTGATTTTATACCTAGGATCTCGATCTCCTTCACGCCCTTGGTCCACTTGACTCGACCATGATGGGTAAACCTGGTTCAAGGTGGTAAGACCGGGTTAGTTTGACACCGGTCTTACAACTCCCCCAACTTATAAAAATTTCGTCCTCGAAATTGTACGTACCTTCTGAATCAAACAAGTGAGGGTATTGCTTTCGCATAGCATTCTCTTCTTCCCATGTAATCTCTTCCATGTCTCTACTTTTCCAAGTGACCTTAACATAGTAGATATCTCTGTTGCGTAGACGTTGAACCTTCCGACTGATGATTTCTGTTGGTGTTACTTCGAATGTCAAATCATCAGTCAATTCTGGCAAATCTACTGTCAACACGTGCGTCGAATCCTTGACATACTTCTTCAATAGAGAAATGTGAAATACGTCGTGCACACTTGACATAGATGGTGGTAATGCCAACTGATAAGTTACTTTTCCACGCTTAGCTAGAATTTTGTATGGCCTAACATATCTTGGACTTAATTTTCCTTTCTGTCCGAACCTCTTCAATCCTCTCATAAGCGATACTTTCAAAAATACTTTATCACCTACGGCAAACTCTAGATCTCTTCGTCGAGTATCTGCATACTTCTTCTGACGGTTCTGAGCTGTTTTCACTCTTTCCTTGATGATGTCGACCACTCGACAAGTCTCTTCCACAAATTCGGGTCCAACAATATTGCGTTCTCCAACTTCATTCCAAAACAAGGGAGTTCGACACTTTCTACCATACAGTGTCTCATAAGGTGACATCTGTATAGTAGCCTGATAGCTGTTGTTATAGGCGAACTCGATCAATGGTAACTTTTCGTCCCATGATCCTTTGAAATCAATCACACATGCTCGTAGCATATCTTCTAGGATCTCGATTGTACGCTCTGACTGTCCGTCTGTCTGTGGGTGGAATGCAGTACTGAACTTCAATGTTGTACCCATAGCCTTTTGCAGTCCTTCCCAAAATTTGGAAGTAAATCATGGATCTCTATCGGACACAATGCTTTCTGGAACACCATGTAACCGAACAATATTATCCACATATAGCTTTGCTAACCTTTCCAGTGTATATTGGGGTCGTATCGGTATGAAGCGAGCAGTCTTAGTCAGACGGTCCACAATCACCCAAACTGCGTCAACTACTCGAGGAGTCAATGGTAGCCCTGTGACGAAGTCCATAGTGATGCAGTCCCACTTGTATGATACTCACAATTGCTTGTTTATTTATTTATGTACTGCATTCATAACCTGTTGCATAGGATTGCATGGGAAACCTGATTCCTCGCTGAGCTGAGATGTGAGCTCATCCGTCGATATCAAATCTTTTTAGCTTTATTTACAGGCACCGCTACAGTCGACGCAGCTATGGATTCCACTGATGCTGAGGATACTTCTTGTAAGACCCGCACTCCACTAACTTGGTATAACCATGTCATGCCAGGTCTTTTCATCATTCCTGAACCAAGTGGACCGAGCGTGTGAAGATAGATCACAAACCAGGTATGAGAATCTAGTTAAAAACACTAAAAACATACCTAAGGTCGCATGCTTGGGTAGGTATGGTCGACCATAAGGAAGGGAACCAAAAATATCAAATCCAGAACCCCACGGTCGATGATTTTGACCTTACGGTCGACGGTTTATGCGACCGTATGATCGACCGTGAGAACCCATATCAGACTCCGAGTTTTGGAAACTTTCCTAAACTAAGGGATTGCTTTCCTAATTGAAAGAGGACTTTGTATGGAGAGTTTTTCTCTATATAAAGGACGTCCCTCAACCCTTTTTCACTCTTTTAGAACATTAGTAAACCCTAGAGAAAGAGAAGGAAGAGAAGGAAGAGAAGGAAGAGAAGGAGAAGAAGAAAAAGCTAAGAAGAAGAGTTTACTGAGAAGGGATTGACTTTCTATCACAGGCAAAGGTATGAAACAAATCTCTGGAGAAGTAAAGTCTAAGGAATAAGACTTCTATGGAGGATAGACCATATCAATCTATTATGATCTATGTGATTTCCTTGAGAAAATCCCAAGGAGAACCATGAGGAGTGAATTTGATGATTAGGGTTGATAAGAAATTACTAATGATGGCCATAGGATGACTTTAGAATAAAACCCATTGAAGAACATAAGAATTTACCCAGGAAGAACTCGAATTTTAGGTAGACTGTGACCAGAAATCTCAAGGTCGCAGCTACGGTCGACCATAGCATGACCAGTATGACCAGAGGATCTACCATAAGCATTTGGGAAGATTTCATAAATCATATGGTCGCAGCTATGGTCGCATCATATGCGACCGTAGGGTATCGACCGTAGACAGTAAGGTTGATACAACATGAGACCATATGACCAATCAGACACCTATCAGTGCTTTGTTTTGATTTTCGACTACTGTAACATGTCACATATGAATCCTAACTTACATTCATATAACTTTTAGGTTGTTAAATCAATTCAAAGAGAATTTCAAGGCTTGGAAGGACATCGAGAATTGTTAACAGGTGAGGGAACAAAACCTAAACTAATTGAATAATAACAAACTGTTTATTTTTATTGAGTCTAATGCCATGATTGATTATATACTTGTATGCTTGTAATGTGCATCTCACATGTCATCCAATATTCCTGTTATTACTGTTCATGCATATTTAATTCAGTTTATTTATAACATGACGATGATGATGATGCTAAGAATAGGCATGTGAATGTATGTGTGTGGTTGGTGTGTTGGATGCGAGACGAGCATCAGGGGAAATACGTGGCATGATTGTCACACCCTAATTCCGTACTATTCAGAATGGTGTGATGAACTGCTAATAAGCCAATGGTTCAACCAGGATCTCAAATAGACTGTGTCCGTTTGGTTTAAACCTTACACTTCCACAACCATAATCAGAGTAAATACACAATAGCGGAAGTCTTAATATTAAATGAACTGAGAATCTAAATGTGATAATCATAAATAAAATATCCAATTATCTTGCATTGATCGAGACATAAGTAAATAAAATATCAAATTATATTTCCTTAATGGTCCAAATAAAAATCTAATCGAAAACGCATGAGTTGCACTCGCATGATGAGTCATGCGTCTCCACTATATCTTCAGCATCCATCGCCGCAACATGTCCGTATGTGGGAGCACTCATATAATCTTCCACAGTCGTACCTGCATCATCAACTAAAAGTATTCGAATTCGAAAAGGGTGAGCACACATCACGGCTTAGTGAGCAAACAAAACAATGCAACAAACATATGCATGCATTCAATTCATATCCGTGGTCTGGTATATAAGTTTGCAATGTGCTATAGAAAGGTTTGGAGGTCGCCGCACCTCTATACACGAGTGTGTGGAACCGCTCAACGGATCAAACACCATTTCCGCCCCTACATGCACCCACCATGGAATAGAGATAGAGCTAAAGTGCTTAGGACCGCACTGCATCACACTTCCCCTGATGCTCTACCCATACCAACAAGTAAGCCCCTGTTGGCGAGGGCTTGCAAACTGGGCTCGCAACTAACCAATCCTAATGTCAAACAGTGTATCCAAGGCCTCTCCCCAGCATCCCTCAATACGTCCATAGAGATAGAGCTAAGGCCCCCCGCAGAGTCAGAGACTACACGGTCCGAGACCACCTCCCCTGATGCCCTACGACGTAATAGTTCTGCTAAGGTAATGATGATACGACGATGTTAGTGGCCAAGACTTGAGTAGAGATAGGGCTAAAGTGCTTAGGACCGCATCGCATCACACTTCCCTTGATGCCCCACTCGCATCAAGTACACTAACCACACACAAACATTCACATGCCTATTCCTAGCATCATCATCATCATCATGTTGTAAATAAAAGGGAATTAAATATGCATGAACAGTAATAACAGGAATAGTAGATGACATGTGATATGCACATTACAATCATAGAATCATACATGGAATTGGACTCAATAAACGAAAATGGTTTATTATTAGCCAATTAGTTTAGGTCTTATTCCCTCACCTTTGCTTGAGTGTAGATCCTCTTTCAAGCTTTAAGAATCACCTTTATATCATTAGGAAAACCTAACAAGTCAATAGATTTTAATTAGAATTAATTCCAACAGTTTTAAGCTTACTGTAAAGCTAGGGTCGCAGGATGTATCTGAGACCCCAGGGTATAGGGTCGGTCATAGGGTCGGTTACCCATCGACCCTATGTGCGATCATAGCCCCCCTGGACTTCCCGAGAGCATGGGGTCGATCCTATAGTCTTGTAGGTCCATCCTAAGAATGTTCTATGGCTCATAGCTATGTTTTTACACACTTTCCATCGCCTATGATGATTACCCTCATGGATTCCTTCGAAACTCATCCATGGGTAGATGATTTGGGTTTCTCCCAACCCTAACTTCTTCATAAACTATTCTTAGGGTCTTACATAGTTCATGGAGAATGTATGCATACCTTAGGGTTGCTGAGATTCAGAAATTTCTCTGAATTCCTTCTTTTTAGTTGTCTTCTCAAATTCTCCTTCTCTTCTTCTTCTCCTCCTTCTCTTCTCTTTCTCTCACTTTCAATTAGGGTTTTGAAAGGAGTGAAAGAGGCTAAGGGACGTCCTATTTATAGAGAAAAATCTCCCAAAATCCATCCCAATGAGTTTAGGAAAGGTTCCCTTTGAATTAGGAAAGTTTCTTAATTTTCGATTTCTGTCAGTTTGCCTAGGGTCGATGCTAGGGTCGCAGAATCCATCGACCTAGGGTCACAAGTCATCTGACCCTAGAACTCAAAAGTCATGGGTTGGACCCTGCTGAGGTGGGGTTGACCCTACCTATTTAGGCATGCGACCTTACCCTCCATTTTACTATTTTTGGGTCAATTTCATACCTGGTCTTGTGTTTTCCTTTACGTACTTGGTCCATGTGGCTCGACCATGATAGGTAGACCTGGTACAAGGTGGTAAGTCCGGTTAGTTCGGTACTGGTCTTACAACTCCCCCCTGCTTATAAAAATTTCATCCTCGAAATTTGTACATACCTTTCGAGTCGAAAAGATGAGGGTATTGCTTTCGCATAGCATTCTCTTCTTCCCATGTGATTTCTTCTATATTTTGGCTTCTCCAGGTGACTTTAACATAATAGATGTCACGGTTGCGTAGTCGTTGAACCTTTCGGCTGGTAATTTCAGTTGGTGCTACTACAAATGTCAAATCATCAGTCAAATCAGGTGGATCTACTGTCAAAACGTGCGTTGGATCTCTGACGTACTTCTTTAATAAGAAGATATGAAATACATCATGCACACTTGACATAGATGGTGGTAGTGCTAACTGGTAAGCCACTTTTCCACGTTTAGCTAGAATCTCATATGGCCCGACATATCTCGGACTTAGTTTCCCTTTCTGTTCGAACCGTTTCAAACCTCGCATAGGTGATACTTTGAGGAATACCTTATCACCTACGGAAAATTCAAGGTCTCGGCGTCGAGTATCTGCATACTGTTTCTGATGATTATGAGCCGTTTTTACTCTTTCCTTGATAATGTCGACTACTTGACATGTCTCTTGAACAAATTCTGGTCCAACAATGCTACGTTCTCCCACTTCATTCCAAAACAAAAGAGTTCGACACTTCCTGCCATACAGTGCTTCATAGGGTGACATCTGTATAGTAGCCTGATAGCTGTTGTTATAGGCGAACTCGATCAGTGGTAATTTTTCATCCCACGATCCTTTAAAATCAATTACACAGGCTCGGAGCATGTCTTCTAGAATCTGAATGGTACGCTCCGACTGTCTGTCTGTCTGAGGATGGAATGCAGTACTAAACTTCAATGTTGTACCCATAGCCTTTTGCAATCCTTCCCAAAACTTTGAAGTAAATCGTGGATCTCTGTAGGACACAATGCTTTCAGGCACACCGTGTAATCTGACAATATTATCCACATACAACTTAGCTAACCTCTCCAGTGTATACTGAGGTCGTATAGCTATAAATCGAGCCATTTTAGTCAGGCGGTCTACAATCACCCAAACCGCATCAACTACTCGGGGAGTCAATGATAACCCGGTGACGAAGTCCATAGTGATGCAGTCCCATCCATGTTGGTTCCGATAACGACTATAACAGTCCTGCAGGTCTTTGTCGTTCAGCCTTCACCCTCTGACAGTTTAGGCGTTGAGACACGAACTTAGTTACATCTGCTTTATTCCTCTCCACCAGTATAGTTTCTTTAGATCATGATATATTTTTGTACTTCCAGGATGTATCGAAAAGATGGTGGTATGAGCTTCCTTCATTAGTCGGTGTCTAATGTCTAAATTTTCTGTTTCAGGAACACATATTCTTTCTTTGTACTTCAGTACCTTTTTATCGTCCAAGGCGAACTCAGGGATAGTCCTACCTTTTTCGATGTCTTCTTGTATTGTTCTTAGATAAGGGTCTGATCTAATAGCTGTTTTCACTTCATCAAGTGTCACACCCCAATTCTGAACCAACCAGAATGGTGTGAGTGAACCGTCACTGAACCAACGATTCACACCAGGATCTCAATAAGACCGTGTCCACTTATACAAACCATCGCACATAACCACAATCAGAATATAATAAATACAACGGAAGTCTTTAAATAAATAAACTAAGTATTTTATTGATAAAATTTAAATAAGTATTTAACTATCCAAATTCCAAACATAATTAAATATCTTTACATCACTTTAAAAATAACTGAAACAAATAAAATAAAGTCAAAGGTACTCACAGAAAGGGCACTCGCATGAAGCGTCATGCTCGTCCTCTCCTGCCTGTACTTCCAGAGCAGCAACACCTCCATACGCCGGAGCGTTCATATAGTCGTCCACCGTGTAACCTGCATCAACATCTAAAAACAGTATATATACAAAGGGTGAGCTCACAACTTAGCTCAGTAAGACAATCAGACAGTGTATCAATATTATATGGATGAGTAACAATCATTTTATGCTATGGTCTAGTTTAAGTTTGCAATGTGCTATAGAAAGGATTGGCGGCCACCGCACCTCTATACACGAGTGTGTAGCATTGCACAGTAGATCACACCACTGCCGACCCACATGCACCCATCATGGAATAGAGATAGAGCTAAGGCATCCATTACCTCCCTTGATACTCTACCCATACCAATACATAAGCCCCTACTGGCTAGGGCTTACAAACTGGACTCGCAACTAACCAATCCTATATGTCATCACTGTAGGCTCTATCCCAGCATAGCTCCCTATGGCATAGAGATAGAGCTAGAGCGTGGTGGCCAGGCCGGAGACCACAGTGCCATGACCTCCCCCTGATACCCTACCCGCACCAAGCATACTAAGACAGAACAATACGCAAGTAGACTCTATCCCAACATCACTCCCTACGGCATAGAGATAGAGCTAGAGCGTGGTGGCCAGGCCGGAGACCACAGTGCCACAACCTCCCCCTGATACCCTACCCGCACCAAGTATGCTAAGATAGAATACTACAAAAAGGTGCCAGTGTGAGGAATGATCCCAGACCCCAGGCCCTTCCCATTCCACACACCAACGAAAACAATCACATGTCTAGCAATCACATCCTAGCATAGCGAGTATGCATGAACAATAAATAATAGCTGAAAGTAAAGGATGACATATAATATGCACAAGCACCAATCCACATATTCATTGTTATTTACAACAATTTACTGTCCATTAATTATTAGGGTTTAGGTCCGATTCCCTTACCTGATGCTCGTTCGATAGCTTGCTCTACGTCGCAAGATCGAAACGTGCTATCACAAAGTCTTACATAATATTAGGGTTCAATTAGAATAGTTTCTTAGGGTTTACGTTGGTCGAAAACGAACGAGGTTACAAAATACACCTCACAGAGCTGACCGATCGCAGGTACCGGTCGCAGCTCTGTGGGGTAAACTGGCGACCGGTATGGTCAGCCGGTCCCCACAGGCTACTCCCCGAGAAATACCGGTTGCGGTACCGGTCGCATGACCTGCGACCGGTATGGTCGATCGGTATGTCTCCGAAAGACCATACGCTTGGTTTTTTGACTGCCGTCGATATTCTCTATTGATTCCAGGGTTCCTCCTACACATTCTAAGTCTGAGCTTTGAGTTAGAGTTGTTTCCAACTCCATTCAAGTCTAGTTTTGATGGTATTCATCCTAGAACTCGAATCTAGGGTTTAACGATTAAATTAGGGTTTGACGGCAAAGTAGGGTTTAGGTCAATACCTGCTTTGCATGGTATTGATCCAAACAACCCAACCATCCTAGAGTCATAATGTGAGAGGAAGGGTTTAAATACTAACCATCGACTGGTGTAAGGTGTGCGTCATCGAACGAAAACGACGACTCTTTCTTCTTCTTCCTAGCTCCTTTTCCTTCTCCAATCTCCTTCTCCTCTCTAGGGTTTGTGAGGATCAATGGAAGGGATTCTAGGAGGTTTAGAGGGGTTTAAATAGGCTAGAAATTAGGTTTAGGAAGCCTCCTAGGATTAGGAAATTCAATCGGTTCGAAATCTAGAAAGTAGGACCCGCAGAGATCCAATTCTGGATCTTGGTAGTCTGCTGCGCAGACCATACCGGTCAACCGGTACCATCAACCGGTACCATCGACCGATATGAGTGAATCATACTTTTGTTGGTCTATTTTTTGTCCGATTTCATACCTGGTTGTCATTCACTCGTCCTGTCTGGTCCGATGATGATCAGAAGACCTGTTACGACATGAACGAAGGGTTTAGATCGGGTTCATGGAGTGCGGGTCTTACATCAAGTATATCAGGTACAATCTTCAATGTGGCGAACATATTTAAAAACCGATGGATAAACCCTTGGTTGGTTGATTCACCCGGTGCATCTATCACGAACTGCTCATTACCGTAGTTGAATACCTTTCCAGTAGTATACATTGCGGCAGTTGTGTTAACCTCTCCTTGAGATTTTATCATCGCTTTTCTACTCAGCCCGTCAGCAACCACATTAGCTTTCCCTGGATGATACTGGATATCACAATCATAGTCTTTCAGTAGTTCCAGTCACCTTCTTTGTCTCATATTCAGCTCCTTCTGATTAAAGAGATAAGTGAGACTCTTATGATCTGATTTAATCTGAAATTTCTCTCCGTACAAATAATGTCTCCATATCTTGACAGCTTGTACCACTGCCGCTAATTTCAAGTCATGAGTGGGATAGTTCTTCTCATGTGTCTTCAGTTGTCTTGAGGCATAATCCATTACTTGTTCTCCTTGCATAAGTACACATCCTA
Source organism: Protea cynaroides (assembly GCA_028583415.1). Lineage (NCBI taxonomy): Eukaryota > Viridiplantae > Streptophyta > Magnoliopsida > Proteales > Proteaceae > Protea > Protea cynaroides. Next base: position 66,238,439 of record CM053273.1, read on the forward strand.
AACCCAATCCTGACGCATCAGTGTACAAAATAAATGGCTGTCCTAGTATATGAATAATCAAAATCGGAGCATATATCAATCTAGTTTTCAATGTTTGAAGACTCTGCTCACATTTATCAGTCCAAACAAACTTTTTGCCCTTCTTAGTCAAACTGGTGAGAGGTACGGCAATTCGGGAATAGTATTCCACAAATCGTCGATAATACCCAGCTAGGCCTAAGAAACTTCTAATTTTTGCAACGCTCTTCGGTGCTTCCCACTTCACAATAGCTTCAATCTTGCTAGGATCCATTTTAATCCCATCAGCGGATACAACATGCCCTAGGAAGGCGACTTCATTTAGCCAAAACTCACGCTTTGTAAATTTGGCGTAAAGCTTCTCTTCCCGTAACCGCTGCAGAGCGGCTATTAGATTCATAATATGAGTTTCCTTGTCCTTGGAGTAGACCAATATATCATCAATAAATACGATGACCGACGTATCCAACATATCATGGAATACCCGATTCATAAGTTCCATAAAAATTGCTGGTGCGTTTGTCAATCCAAAAGACATGACAAAAAATTCATAATGTCCATATCTTGTCCTGAATGCTGTCTTGGGAATATCACCATCCTTAATCTTCAACTGATGGTATCCCGACCGCAGATCGATCTTGGAGAACACCTTGGCACCTTGCAACTGATCGAACAAGTCATCGATCCAAGGCAATGGGTACCGATTCTTGATTGTCAGCTTATTCAGTTCTCGGTAATCTATACACAGTCGAACACTTCCGTCCTTCTTCTTTACGAATAATACTGGTGCTCCCCATGGTGATATGCTAGGTCTAATGTAACCCTTGTCCAGTAGTTCTTGTAGCTGTACTTTTAATTCTTTTAGTTCAGTAGGAGCCATTCGATAAGGTGCTTTAGACACTGGTGTGGCTCCGGGTATCAAATCTATAACAAACTCTGTAGCTTGGTCAGGTGGTAGTCCTGGTAGTTCTTCAGGAAATACATCTAAAAAGTCACGCACGACATCAATATCCTCCATTCTTGGTGTTTCCTTGGTGAGGTTGACCACTGAGACTAGATACCCAACTCCTCATTTCTCGAGGCATTTCCTAGCCTTTAATGCAGAGAGGATGAGCTTTCGTTTACGGGGAAGTTTGGTTCTCGCAAAACTGAACTCTGCTCCTTCCTTGTCTTTAAATGTCAGTTTCTTTTTGGCACATAATAGGTTTGCAGAATGCCGAGCTAACCAGTCCATTCCCAAGATGACGTCAAAGTCTGCCATCTCAAGTTGAATCAGGGTTGCATCTAAAGTTTTCTCGTCAATAAGGAATGGACATGGTCCATAACCTGTTTCTAATTCCACTTCTAATCCCATCGGCGACCTTACAAGCAATTTATAGTCTAGATATTTGAGGGGTAGGTTCAACTTCTTTCCAAATGACACAAATATAAAAGAATGAGTAGCTCCTGAATCAAAGAGTACTCTGGCGGGGATGCCATTAATAGGTACGATACCTGTGATTTGTTCTAATTTAGTCTACATGTTCACACAATGTAACACAAAATGAAAGGTTCAGGTCATACCTGTGACCGCATCAGGCGATGCGATAGCATCCTCAGAGGTAACAGCGTAAACTCTTCATTGTTGTGCTTACTTTCTGGGCTTAGGACACTCCTTTGAATAATGTCCCATTTGATTGCAGTTAAAGCATTTTACTCCTTCATTATTTGACTTTTGTTGCTATTGAGGTGCTGGAGTAGTCTTGGCTGCAGCATTAAAACCTTGAGTACGGAAGGGTTTGAATGTCCTTGTATTCCCTCCGTTATATGAATTTCCAGTTGGCCTCTTAATACCCCTGTTTTGAGCATAATAGCTCTCTTTCTGGCTCGACTCTATTACCCGAGCAATTTGTACAGCTTCGTTGTAGACTTTCTTCTCAAGTCCTAGTACATGTTCACGAATACTTCCCCTAAGTCCCATGATGAACCTTCGAGTCTTCGTATCTTCCGCTTGCATACTGTCTGGTGCAAAGAAGAACAACTCCTCATAACGCTGTTGATATGCATCGACAGTCATCTATCCTTGATACAAACTCAGGAACTCTTTCTCCATAGAATCTCTAAAACTCCTAGGAAAATACTTCCCAAATAATGCCTCTTTATATATACCCCAGGTCAGTTGGGCGTGCTTTGTTAACAGATAGGTCCATGTGGACTTCCACCAGTGGTGTGCATCGCCTTTCAGCATGAACATTGCACACATCACTTTCTCCTCTTCATTCACCGTCTTCATCGTAAAATTCCTCTCCATCTCATCAATCCAGTGTGCTGGCCACAACGGATCAGCTGGCTTACCATTATACTCTTTGGACTTCATCTTCAGAAAATGCTCAACTAGTCTGGAGTGGTCTAGTTGATGAGGAACATAAGCCCTATACATAGGTGGTTGGTATTGATAACCACCTTGAGCTACTTCAGGGTTCTGCACTTGAGCCTGCATGATGGGAGTTTGAGGTGCATGGGGTACTGTGTTACTTCCCCCTGGTACTGTGCTTGCCTGTCCTACTGGCATCGGTGTCGTCTGTGCAGCTGGAAAAGCCATGCCTATGGCAGCTTGCATAGTAGCTTGTACCTGTTGTATTTGCTGCAGCTGTTGTGCCAAGTTCATTACGACTGTAGCCAGGTCTGTAGGTGGAGCTGGCAGATTTGTAGGATTTGTCTGCCCATTAACTACGGACGGTGTCGTATTCAGATTCTCCTGTGTTTCAGGATGTATATGGCTGTCTTCCTCCACAGGTGGTGGTGGTGGAATAGAGTTTCGGCTTTGTCTGGTTACTCTTCACCCAGCCATTTTTCCGTTCTGAAGATAGTAGTGCCTGTAAGTAACCATAGCACATGTGAGGCAATCAATATAATTGTTCTCCAGTAAAAAATCCAACTAATCAATATCATATTCACATTTTTCCGATCATTTTGTCAAAATTACTGTATTTTCCATCATAGGGTCGATAGTAGGGTCGATCCTTATGCGACCCTAGGGTATGCGACCCTGAGATTCACTGTCAACTTACCGAGAGCCTAGGGTCAATGGTAGGGTCGGTATATGTCCGACCCTAGGGTTGACCCCTAGTTCTCTGTCAGATCACCGAGAGGCTAGGGTCGATGAGGGGGTCGGAGGTAGGGTCGCATGTTTTGGTCGAATTATGAGACCCTAGGACCCAGAATCAGGTTTTAAATCCCGATTTTGGATTCATTTCTCATTCTTTCTCCTCCTTTCCGACTCAGCTCATTCCTTTGAGTTGCTACAGTGACAACCCCGACCCGTTTGGTGATTCTATCATACATCCGAGACTCTCACTCCTTCTCTTCAGGTGTGTGCTCTACTGTTGCATGTTTTTAAGGTTTCTTAACTAGGGTTTCGCCCATTTTTATCGTTTTCTTCAAATTAAAATTTCTCCAACCGTAAAAATTCGATTTTTATTGGGGGCTTTTGCTGTTGGTCACCCAATGGACGAAAGCCCTAAAAAATATTCAAGTTTCATCGGTTGGTTATCGAGAAACTTGAAAATTTCAATTTTTGACCTAATTTTTTGAGATTTTTGAATTTCTTGAAATTTCTTCAAATTCAATTTTCTTAGATAAAATTTCCAACTGTATGAGTCTTGCAGGATAGTTTAGAATCTATGTAAGTCCTCCTTCCCATGTGTATGGGTGAAAAGTGAGGCTTTTGACCAATTTATGCCGCTATAATACCGAAATTTTTAGGTTTTTCACCATTATTGAGCTATTATCTGTTTTTCTTTGTTTTGACAGATAATATGGCTCGTACCAAAGTACCTAGGGTTCACAACCCAGTTCGTTTCCGTTCTAACAAGGCCGAGGCTCAGTATGCTCGCTACGCTCGTAAGAAGGTAGAGGGAGGTCGTCGTGTGGACTTGGCTAGCCTAGCCTTGTTTGATGTAGAGAGAGCATTTGGTGACATGGGCTGGCTTCCCATGATTACCTATGACTCCTGTACCCGTCTGGATCTGGTGAGACAGTTCTATTGTAATCTCCAGGTGGTGGGAGATCACAATGACACTGAGAGGGGTAGGGAGCTCAGGATCACGAGCTACGTCAAAGGAGTAGAAATTTCCTTCGACTGCCAGCAGCTAGCGGACCTCTTGGGCATATCATATGATGGCCCCTTGGTATACTGTGCTCCCAGAGAGCCCCAATTCTTTTTCTTAGAGATGCAGGCTGAGATAGACCGTCAGCTTATCAGAGAGGATCGCTGGGAGATGAAGGCGATCAACCTACGTCCAGAGCCTCGGGTGTACTATAAGATCATCCAGCACAACCTGATACCCCAGAGTGGACACTACGAGAGGATCTCCCAGTTGACCCAGTATTTACTTTACTATATCTGCACTAGGCAGCCTGTCTGCCTCCCTTATATTATTATGAGGACGATGATCTGTGCTACGTTGCCTGGTCAGATAGGAAACCTGCCCTATGGACGTTTGATCACCACCCTACTTATCCGCCTAGGTGTTGATTTAGTGGATGAGAGGATTCAGGAGATAACCTTCTCATCGGTTCTGGACTGGGAGGCTATCTGTAGGATGGGCATACGGGATGCTCAGGTCAGTGATGAGGAGAGGAACGCTCTGGTGCGTCCTCGTACTCGGGTGGAGATGGCAGACGCTGAGGCAACAACAGCAGCCACTGGAGCAGGGGTTCATGGGGGTGATGCCGAGGATGATGATCGTATGTACATGGATGTGGACTCCATACCTCCTCCATCACCCCTGCATTCTACTGGAGCTGGTCCATCACAGACTTCTTCACGCACGGCTGGTCCTTCACGCCCACCATCTGATGATATGATGGGATTACTTTGTGAAATCAGGGAGGCTCAGCGCGCGATGGATTTGAGGGTGGAAAAGCTTTTAAATGCTCAACGTGCGTCTGATCAGTGGATGACTGCGTTGACGGCTAGTCTCCAGACAACCCAGACTCAGGTAGCCTGGTTGACTAGAGTCTATGCTGAGGATTATGACAGAGATCGCGGGGCACCGCCTCCCCCCATCACCTCCAGCTTCATGATGTATTTTTCTTTCCTTTTGTATTACAGAGTAACTGTCTGGGTTGTGGACTCTACTCTGCTTTGGATATGTATATAAACTTGCTTTGGTTTGACGTGTATATACGTTTGTCTTTCACTCGAGTGTATATGAACTTGTTTCTCATTTAATAGATGCATTATTCTCATTCTAAATTTTGTCTCAAACAACACAGGTGCTTATAGTGTGATATTATTACAGCTTTTAAATTTTTATCTTATCTCAGTTCACGAACTTTTGTGGTAGTATACTTGTTTAACAGACAGGGCCTGAGAGCTCTAATACCAAGTTGTCACACTCCAATTCCATACTATTCAGAACGGTGTGATGAACCACTAATAAGCCAACGGTTCAACCAGGATCTCAAATAGGTTGTGTCCGTTTGGTTTAAACCTTACACTTTCACAACCATAATCAGAGTAAATACATAATAACGGAAGTCTTAATATTAAATGAACTGAGAATCTAAATGTGATAATCATAAATAAAATATCCAATTATCTTGCATTGACTGAGACATAAGTAAATAAAATATCAAATTACATTTTCTTAATGGTCTAAATAAAAATCTAATCGAAAACGCATGAGTTGCACTCGCATGATGAGTCATGCGTCTCCACTATATCTTCTGCATCCATCGCCGCAACATGCCTGTATGCGGGAGCACTCATATAATCTTCCACAGTCGTACCTGCATCAACAACTAAAAGTATTCGAATTCGAAAAGGATGAGCACACATCATGGCTTAGTGAGCAAACAAAACAATGCAACAAATATATGCATGCATACAATTCATATCTATGGTCTGGTATATAAGTTTGCAATGTGCTATAGAAAGGTTTGGAGGCCGCCGCACCTCTATACACGAGTGTGTGGAACCGCTCAATGGATCAAACACCATTTTCACCCCCACATGCACCCACCATGGAATATAGATAGAGCTAAAGTGCTTAGGACCGCACCGCATCACACTTCCCCTGATGCTCTACCCATACCAACAAGTAAGCCCCTGTTGGCGAGGGCTTGCAAACTGGGCTCGCAACTAACCAATCCTAATGTCAAACAGTGTATCCAAGGCCTCTCCTCAACATCCCTCAATACGTCCATAGAGATAGAGCTAAGGCCCCCCGGCAGAGTCAGAGACTACACGGCCGAGACCACCTCCCCTGATGCCCTACGACGTAATAGTTTTGCTAAGGTAATGGCGATACGACGATGTTAGTGGCCAAGACTTGAGTAGAGATAGGGCTAAAGTGCTTAGGACCGTATCGCATCATACTTCCCCTGATGCCCCAGTCGCATCAAGTACACTAACCACACACAAACATTCACATGCCTATTCCTAGCATCATCATCATCATCATGTTGTAAATAAACAGAATTAAATATGCATGAACAGTAATAATAGGAATAGTAGATGACATGTGATATTCACATTACAATCATACAATCATAGAATCATACATGGAATTGGACTCAATAAATGAAAATGGTTTATTATTAGCCAATTAGTTTAGGTCTTGTTCCCTCACCTTTGCTAGAGTGTAGATCCTCTTTCAAGCTTTAAGAATCACCTTTATATCACTAGAAAAACCTAACAAGTCGATAGATTTTAATTAAAATTAATCCAACAGTTTTAAGCTTGCTGTAAAGGATGGGTCGTAGGATGGGTCACAGGTATCTGAGACGCCAGGGTATAGGGTCGGTCATAGGGTCGGTTACCCATCGACCCTATGTGCGACCATAGCCCCCCTGGACTTCGCGAGAGCATGGGATCGATCCTATAGTCTTGTAGGTCCATCCTAAGAATGTTCAATGGCTCATAGCTATGTTTTTACACACTTTCCATCGCCTATAATGATTACCCTCATGGATTCCTTCGAAACTCATCCATGGGTAGATGATTTGGGTTTCGCTCAACCCTAACTTCTTCATAAACTATTCTTAGGGTCTTACATAGTTCATGGAGAATGTATCCATACCTTAGAGTTGCTGAGATTCAGAGATTTCTCTGAATTCCTTCTCTTTAGTTGTCTTCTCAAATTCTCCTTCCCTTCTTCTTCTCCTCCTTCTCTTCTCTTTCTCTCACTATCAATTAGGGTTTCAAAAGGAGTGAAAGAGGCTAAGGGACTTCCTATTTGTAGAGGAAAACCTCCCAAAATCCGTCCTAATGAGTTTAGGAAAGGTTCCTTTTGAATTAGAAAAGTTTCCTAATTTCTGGTTTCTGTCAGTTTGCCTAGGGTCGATGCTAAGGTCGCAGAATCCATCGACCCTAGTGTCTCAAGTCATCCGACCCTAGGACTCAAAATTCATGGGTTGGACCCTGCTGAGGTGGGGTCGACCCTACCTATTTAGGCATGTGATCCTACCCTCCATTTTACTATTTTTGGGTCAATTTCATACCTGGTCTTGTATTTTCCTTCACGCATTTGGTCCATGTGGCTCGACCATGATAGGTAGACCTGGTACAAGGTGGTAAGACCGGTTAGTTCAGTACGGGTCTTACAATGGTGGTCTTCGACCTCGTCACCAGACTCTAGCTCTATCTCTACTCAAGTATTGCCCACTAACATTGTCGTATCGCCATTACCTTAGCAGAACTATTACGTCATAGGGCATCGGGGGAGGTGGTCTCGAACCGTGTGGTCTCTAACTCTACCAGGGGGCCTTAGCTCTATCTCTATGGACGTATTGAGGGATGCTGGGGTGAGGCCTTGGATATACTGTTTGGCATTAGGATTGGTTAGTTGCGAGCCCAGTTTGCAAGCCCTCGCCAATAGGGGCTTACATATTGGTATGGGTAGGGTATCAGGGGAAGTGTTATGCGGTGTTTGATCCAGACACTTTAGCTCTATCTCTATTCCATGATGGATGCATGTGGGACAGCAATGGTGTTTGATCCATTGGGCGAATTTACACACTCGTGTATAGAGGTGCGGCGGCCACCAAACCTTTTTATATATAGCACATTGCAAACTTAAAAACCAGACCAAAGATATGAATTGAATGCATGTATATGTTTATTGCATTGTTTTGTTTGCTCACTGAGCTGTGATGTGTGCTCACCCTTTTGACGTTAAATATTTTTAATTGATGATGCAGGTCCTACCGTTGAAGAATATATAAATGCGCCGACGTTTGGACACGTTGCTGCGATGGATGTAGAAGCTGAAGATTATGCGCATGATTCATCATGCGAGTGCAACCAATGTGTTTTTGCTTAAGTTTAGTTATAATTTGAACATCGGATATGTAATTGATTATTTATTTTTATGTCTTGTGATTTGTAGATAATTGGATTAAATATTTATTTATCACTGTTAGACCCTCAGTTTATTATCTGTAAGACTTCCGCTTATTTGTTTTTTACCTTTGATTATTAATATGGAATATGTGTGTGGTTTGACATGATGGGTGCGACCTATGCGAGATCCTGGGTGAACCGTTGATTTATTGGTGGTTCATCACACCATTTTGGTTAGACTAGAATTGAGGTGTGACACTTCTCTTGGTAGGGTTCCTCTCCGTAATCACATCAAGGGTTGCACCTGTAGGGATTGTATCTACAGGACCTAAGTCAGCTCTTAATTCTGTTGATTTTTCTGTCTGTGGATAGATGATGGTTTGGTCTATCCACATGAACCTATTCAGATTTATTCTGGTTATGTAATATGGATGTATGTAATATTATGAATATTGTGGAACAACTATAATGGATAACTTATGATATTAAGTATTATTAGTTGGCATTTGGTTCCTTATTATGATTTTGCTGCAACTCTGATATTCCGCTACAAGTATTATTATTATCTGCTATTGATTATGGTGGATATTGTGACTATGGGGTTTGCTGGTAGATCATTTTGGTTGTCGATCGCTGAAAGATTCGGGTTGTTTCTTGGATAACTCGGATATCACGTCTGATTCCCCAGAATGGGCTGTGACATGTTTAACTAGAGAGGTTGTGTCGGATGCTTCCCATTGGCCTAGATATAGATTCTCTTAAATTTATTTGGACTTAGGATGACCCCTGTTGATGGTAATGCCGAAGGTGGGGGTATTACATCCATTTAGACCTTTGGGTGCTGTCTTCCCACGTTAGTAGTTAATGGACCCGATGGGTATGTCCGCACCCTAGGTAAGGAATTTCACCTGGAGTTTAATTATGATAACAGGCCTTCAGTGGGCCCGACATGGCTTCTAATATGTCTGGCCTGAGAATTTGAAGCCAGGGCTATGTTTTACCCCTGTCGACGACACATAACTGGTAGATGAGTCAATCGGCTTTATGCCGCTGGTTCAGCTGTGGTAGTTACCCTCTCTCTCCTCATTTATTATAAATAGAGGTTTAAGGCCTCATTTATAACCTTTAGCTATTTGGGAGAGAGTGCTGCTGCTGAAACCGTAGAGGAAGCTTAGTGGAGCTTGGAGATTCAAAGCTCAAGTTCTTGGGACTTTTCCTTACTCCCTAAGGTGAGTCCATCTTCTTTTCCTCTTTATTATGGTTGTTGACCACCATTAATGGTAGTGGTTGACCACCATTAATGGCTACCAAGAAACCCTAGAAACTTGGGTTAGGTTGCATACACCCCCAACGGAGGTGTTGCTTAACTTAGAAACACCAACAAGGGTAGGGAAATGTTCTCCACCATATTATTGTGGAAGGAAATGAGTTGGGGAAAACAAATCCCTAACTTTCACTTCATCTTCCTTGGTTGAGTCTGGTTCTTAGACTCAACTGGTAGACCTGAGCCGGCGGATGGGCAAAGCTTTTGCCCCCGGCTCCAGATGTTTGACCTAGGTCATCTGATGTAGCCAATCGATTGGTCCGCCGGGCTATCATCCATCGCTAGACCGAACACTTATCATATTTTTTAGCATGAACTCAGCCAGTGGACAAGCTGGCTGCACCTATCTGTCGGGCAACTATCCACCAACTAGCTCATGGGGCCAATTAGTTATGGGGCCAACTTATTGCCTCAATTAATGAGCCGAAGGCTTACTAGAGCCAACAGATTGGTTTACCAAGTTGATCAGCCGACTTACTCTTAGTAGGCTCTTATGAGAATTGGCTTAACCGGCGGTACCTACCGCCGGGGGCTTCCATCCTCGGCTTGGACAACAGATGTCCAGTTGACTATTCAAATCCTTTGGGGATCAACCGTAGGTTCCTGACTTGTCTTGGGACCCACATAACGATGTTGTGGATGCGTCCACGTTGGTTTAAAAATTATCTAACCAACATAATGAAACTTATGAACTTGTTTAGGTAAACCGACATGGGATCTAGGGGGGAAGTTTTTTGTCGACTTCTAGTACATTAGCACTACTAAGACATCAGGTGAGGGGTTAGGCCCGTAGTTTAATTAAGACATTTTTGTATGTTGTTTTTGGTCTGTCTATAACATGTCATGATTTACTGTGACAATATGAGCATGCATTTGCATACAAATATAACTATGTGTGATGAATTTGGTTAGTCTGTGTAGCATACTTGCATCGATAGTACTGGTGGTGCATGGCCATGTGGACCTTGCTTTGCATAGATAACACTTTAGAGGGGACATAACAACTTGAAGGGACTGGGACAGGGGATCTCTCCTAAGGTACGGCCCCATTAATTATTGTGCACATGTTTAAACATGAGAGGTTTATGCATTTCACTCTATGTTATTTGAAACCCTTACTAGCAGGGGCTTAGGTGCTGGCATAGGCCCATTGCTTGAGATGCCAACGTTAGCGTGCAATGGGATGAGTTAAGACATCGTGTGTTAATTGAGGATGCCACGACGGGGCCTATTTCGAGGGGTAATGAGCTATTGATTCATGAGGTGTGTCCTGGGATCAGTAGTGCCCTTGATTTTGGTGTGTCTGAGGTCAGTGGTGGTTCACCCTTGGGGTGCAAAGGGTTGTGGCTCGGGGTTTAGCTCGGGGATTTGGGGGAGGGGGAGGGGTGACAAGCTGTTGATCATGTGGTGTGTCTTGGGGTCAATAGTGCCATTGATTGTTGGTGTATCTGAGGTCTATGGTGGTTTCCCATTGTGGTGCAAAAGGTTTCTGCTCAGGGCCATGGACATTGCTTCTACTCAACCTTGTGCATAAGTGTTGGAAGCCATTTACCAGTTGGTGTATCCGAGGGCCAGTGGTGGAATCTTGAAATGGCATTGTCAGAAATATTACACCATGACCTAATTAATGAACTACCTTTCTTATTCATATGTGTACGTGAGCTAGTACAGAGCTCACCCCTTATTTCTATTTTATTTTTAGGCCCTAATGCAGGTACTTATTTTGTAGTCGACCTCATGGAGTCTCAACTAGTGGAGGTCTCTACTGGTGAGGATGCCTTAGAGGATCATGGCAAGGGCTGTGTTTGCAGCGACTGCATCTATGGAACTTGATGTGGCACACCCTCTCTCTCTCTCTCTTGAGTATTGATCTCCCTCCCTCTCTTGATTGTAGATCTGTAGATAGATTATTTGTAGTCTATCTATGTTAGTTTTCAATTACAGATTTACTCCTTTTTCGGTATACTTGTATACAGGATATGTTACACTTTTTTTTTGTAAACAATGTTGTCAAGCATAACAGATGGTTTATTTTATGTTATTGATATAATTAATTGGTATCCAGTTACTTATGAATTATGTTTCCGCTATTATTACTCTGATTGTTTACTTAATTTTGATGGATATTGCATATATAGACTGCTTGGTGTGGTTAATGATCACAGTAGATGTGTGGATCTTGGGTGGATCGGGTCACTATTCGGGTGACCCAGGTATCATGCCCGTATCTGGAATTGAGCTGTGACAACATTGGTAGCTGAGCACAACTGACCTGATTCACCAACCACTACCACCTACATATGTGTTTCCATAAGTCCAGTAACGGATGCCTAGGGGTTAATTAAAAGTCTTATTCAAACCAACGAGTTTGTAAGTAGGGAAAATACTAGTTATAGGTACACCACACTACAAGAAGTAATGCAAGACAATAACACACGTAAAAAGAGATAACATTTCATTAATAACCAGATTTATAAGTACAAAATTTAGGTACAGTCCACAATCCAGACAGTTACCCAGAGATCATCTAATAAACATCATAAATAACAAAAATGGGATACAATCCATAAGCTGGACAATTATCCCAAATGTACAAGTAAAGACTAAGTACATGCACTGATATGAAAAAAAAGACAAAAAAAAGGAGCCTACTAGCCATGAGGTAGCGGAGATCATCGTCTAGCATATTTGAATGCCAGATGATGCCTAGCATCAAAGGTCTCACCTTCCACTTGAGCCCGTAAACGCTCGACCTCAGTCATCATCGACACCTGCCGAGTAAGGATAGTTGACTGCTCAACCTCCATCCACTCCTGCTCTGCCCATAGGGGCTCCATCTCAATTACTATGGATTGTTGTCGCTCCTTCAGCTCGTCCTGCATCAAGTTCAATACCTTATGCACCTGGCCAATGCGGCTACGAGCCCTAGGGGCTGGTGGGGCCAGCATCGTCCTCACTATCGCTACCACCATCACTCCTATTAGCAGTAGTTGTTCTTGGACCTACACCACCCTCGGCTATCCACACTTGGCGGCTAATTGCAGCCCTAGCACCAGCATTAGCTCCATGTAAAACCGCACTCCGTATAGATCTCGGATGTGCCTCTAGCTTGGGGTCAGTCATGACAATCTCATTGAGCTTCCTCCTAACAATGGAGTCCAAACCAAATTCAGTCGACTCTAGGCCATTGCTAATGGACTCTCCATCAAGAACAATGTCGACATCCATAAAAATGTAGATCATCAGACGTCCATAAGGTAACTTTCTGTAACAGCATGTTCAACAGTAAACGGGATGTTCCTCAAAACAATATAAGGCAGGCACAATGCCTGTTCCACAAAGATACGATAGGTCATATACATAGGAAAGGCATTTAGCTCCTCCCGGTGTCCAGCCCTGGGGAGGATGATGTGATGAATTATCCTACTGATTACTTTGGGGATAGGTCTAAAGTTTGACTCAACGTTGCCCTCTCTCCCTATCGGCTCAGGCTGTAGCAGAGTCTTCCACACCTCTGCCACTCCTCCTCATAAATATTATCAGGCTTTCACGGCCCTTTATACATCTACTCCCCTCCAGCAGATATATCCAACATCTCTGTCAAGTACGTGACGTTGAGTGTCATGTTTATGCTCTTTACCTGGCTGGTGAGGAATAAAATGTAATTGTCATCGTTGATCTTGAATCGCAAATTGTAGTAGAAGTGCCACACCAGGTTGGGGTACACGTCCTCCAGGATGCGGAGAGCGTGCTCCCAACCTATATTCTAGAACACCTCACGAACGGCAAAATGTTCAAGGTCTTCATAAACAATGTACTGTCCGGCCTCCACATCTCTAGTACTGAAATAGTTCTGGTGCTGGCTCTACCCATAAGAGGGGGAGGTCACTTGCATGGGGCAATGTATATACCTACAAGGGGAATACAGATGAATTTGGGTTAATACAGGGCAAAACTCAAGGATCTTAAATAACCCAGGTATGCCCACGTAATACTATTGAGTGTGCATATGGAGCATGAGGGTTTACCTTGAGTACCTTGTGCCAAAAAGTCTATAAGAAACCAGCCCTAACCGATCAGGGCAGACTAGGTAACACCTAAAACCTAAGCTACCTAGGGCATGTAGGCATTCTGACATACCTGAGCTTGCATTGGACAGAGCCTAACACATATTAGAGGCATACCCTAGGATTAAAAACCAGTCTACATAGGGCTTGCTGTTTTCCTCCTACATAAATCTGGTTGTGGAACCCTAAAAAACCTAGGGCATGGCAGTAAGGTCACACCGACACCAAGAATGTACTGGCAAGGGCCCAAGACATGTGGAAACCAATGCTTTAAGGTCTTAAAGGAAGAATCCCAAAATAGTCTTTCAAACCCACACCAAATTAGGTTGAACAAAAACCCTAACTGTACCCAAAGTGAGATGTAATGGAAAAGAGGAAGGGAAGAAAAACCTTGTTCGAGACTGATGTTTCGAATGGAAAGTGATGGAAATCAGTTGCAAACACCCAAGGGGAGGTCACAAACTCACTGTCGACGGTTTGAAGTTCTCTCCTCTGGAATAGGAAACAATTGTGTGTTTTAAAATGAAACACACGACCCTTTTATAGGCTGACTTTTTCCACAGAGTTGGCCGACTAGCACAAGAGCCCCCTTATGCCAGCTTGATTCCGTCGGTTAAGCAAAAATATGAAATTGTCCATTAGGTAATTAGCCGGCAGATGAGACGATGGGCTCTACCCCCAGATCTTTTTTGCTGCCCCAACACAAGAATTTTTGAAAATTTTCAAAGTGTTAAGAAGCCAAAGGCATAGCAGGTATAATCCTTCACTGCCAATGCTACTGCCTTCACCACAGAGGCAAAACAAAACTCTGTAAATGAAATGGCGGAACACAGGGGCGGTGGCATGACTAGCTGTCTGCCCGCCGCCTCACTTACAATAGGGTTACAAGGATTTTATTTCAAGCCAGAGGCTTAGAGTTGATGGATTATGCCACCGGGCTTCTTCATCCGACTTCCCTATAAGTTGGGGGGAAGCCTAGCCGGCTGATCCTAGCTGGAGGTTGATGCCCTAGGGGTCCTTCCGCTGCCTTAGCAAAGAAAACATGTAACGTTGTAAGAAGGATTTCAAACATATTCCTTGTATGATGACTGTTTGTTCCCCAACCATGCATGATCAAATTAGGTGGTCTCCTATTGGGAAATTGTTGTAATGCTTGCACTAACACCAAGGCATGAATTTTTTTTCTCTAGATCTTTCCCATATAACAAGCAACAAGCAATGCCGCCCCAACGAATTCTATGTATAAGAAATCTACTCTTGGGTCCTCCCATAGGGGAAGGGGACAGTATAGGAAAGGGGTGCTTTACTTCCTCACAGCCGCTACCATAGGATCCTCTATTGGCACCTCCTGTGCTAATAGTGGCAGATGTGACGGTCGTTATGGGTGAGTTTTGTACAAAATTTGGAGAGACAACAAAGAGAATTTTTGGAAGAGCAACAGAGGGCTGAAGGTGCCAAGCAAGTACAAAAGTAGCGAGACCATCAAGGAACCCAACAATAGTTTCTCACAGAGTTGGTGGTAGCTCTTAGGCAAGGGCCGATACCGTTGGCGACTGCTGGGACACCTTTAGCACCCATTGCACTTGGCCAGACCTTAGCGGGTGAGGCACCACCACCACCATCGCCTCCACCTTCGAAGGATATCCCACCAGCCCCATTACAAACCCACCCTACCATGGTAGGATTAGTAGCATAGGCCCCAATGGATGGTTCAAAGATAATGAACAAATTCTGAAGGATGTGGCCTCTAAAGTTTACAGGGATAGCTACAAACCCCATGCAACCTGCTTTCTGGATCCAGGCTATGGAGAAGACATTAGAGACTCTAATGTGCTCTGAGGCCTAAAAACTTATGTGCACTACATTTCAGTTGGAGGGCGTACTGTACGATTGGTGGAAGGGGGTATTGCTCACTTTGCAAAGACAACATGGGGAGATTTTATGGCAAGTGTTCAGAGATGTGTTCTTTAAGAATTTCTTCCCCTAGAGTTTCATGGACTGAAAGGAGGTGGAGTACCTCAATCTCTCAGGGCTCTCACAATGGAGGCTTACCAGCAGAAATTTAAAGAGCTCTTTTACTTCTCTCCCACCACCATGAGAGATGAGGAGTTGAAGTTGAGAAGATTCATGCAAAGGTTGAGGGGTGTAATAAAGGTAATAGTGGATTCCATGAGACTCATGGAGTATACCGATGTTGTACAGGTGGCAAAGACAGTGGAGGATGGGTACAAATAGGGCTACCATAGCCAAAAGAGGACGACCAACCTCACATATAACCGTCCCACTACGAGGTCGTTCAGAGCACAGTTTCTTAGCTTCTCTGCTACTACCTCCTCCGCTCCCCAGACACTCAGCCCAGCAGTCAGCTGTTCGGCACTTATTTAGGCAGGGTCTGCGGCTCCAGTAGCTCGAGTCACACCACCGACGGTCGCATCTTTCGCCACCCAGCTTATGGTATATGGAAAGTTCTATAGTTTTTGTATGTGGGGACATTTGGCTAGGACTTGGCCATTCCCACCCTAGAAACCACCAGCACAAGTGACATGTAAGGTGTTTGCCATGACATCTGAGAACGTCGAGAGCTCCCCTGGAATAGTTATAGGTTCACCTTCGATCTAATAAATTCCTACTTGAGTTATATTTGACTTTGAGGTGAACCATTCAATTGTGTCCCCCTCTTAGCTGAGAGGATAGAGGTGTCACCTTATAAGATGAACCACAAGTGGCGGCCCACACCCCGTGGGTTAAATAGTTGATTTTCGATGTTGAATTTTGAATATGAGATTCCTCTAGAGGAAAGACCCCGTGCCCAACAGTGAACTAGATGTGATAATGGGAGGAATCTTGAGACTCTTAAGTATGCGCTTAATTTTGGGGATAAAATTCTTATAAGTTAGAGGGATTGAAAGATTCGCACCCAAAAATCCTTACCCTAGGTGGGCCCAACATGCCTTCTAATATGTTGGGCCTAAGAATCTAAAGTCAGGGCTACGTTTTAGCCCTATCAGCGGCACATAATCGATGGATGAGTCAACAAGCTTTATGCTGCCAGTTCAACTGCAGGAGTTAGCTTCTCTCTCCTCATTTATTATAAATAGAGGCCCAAAGCCTCATTTATAACATTTGGCTATTTGAGGGAGAGAGCTACTGCTAAAACTGAAGGGGAAGCTTGGTGGACCTTGGAGATTCAAAGCTCAAGTTCTTGGGACTTTCCCTTACTCCCTAAGGTGGGTTCATCTTCTTCTCCTCTTTATTATGGTTGTTGACCACCATTAATGGTGGTGGTTGGCCACCATTAATGGCTACTAAGAAACCTTAGAAACTTGGGTTAGGTTGGACATACCTCTAATGGAGGTGTTGCCTAACTTAGAAATACCAACAAGGGTGGGGAAAATGAGTTAGGGAAAAAAAAATCCTTAACTTTCACTTCGTCTTCCTCGGTTGAGGGCAGACTCGAGTTGGAGGATGGGGCAAAACCCTTGCCTCCGGCTTCGGATGTTTGACTTAGGGTCTGGTTAGCAGATGTAGCCGATAGATTGGTCCGTCGGGCCATCATCCACTGCCAGACCAAACACTTATCATATTTTTAGCATGTGCTCAGCTGGTGGCACCTATCCGCTGGGCCATTGTCTACCGGCTAGCTCATGGGGCCGGTTAGTTATGGGGTTGGGTTGCTTATGGGCTGGCTTAGTGTCTCAATTAATGAGCTAGAGGCTTACCGGAGCTGATGGAATAGTCCACTAACTCGATCATCCGACTTACTCACAGAGCACTCTTTGAGATTTGGCCTAGTCGGTGGCACCTACCGTCGGGGGCTTCAATCCATCGCCTAGATAGCAGATGTCTAGTTGACTATCCAAATCCTTCAGGGACAAATCGTAGGGTTCCTGGCTTGTCTTGGGACCCACATAGCAACATTGTGGACGCGTCTACGCTAGCTTAAAAGTTTTCTAACCAACATAATGAAACTAATGCTCTTATTTAGGTAAATCGTCGTGGGATCTCGGGCGAACTCTTCTATTGACTTCCAGTACACTACCGGGCCATTAGGTGAGGGGTTAGGTCTGTATTTTAATTAGGATATTTTGTATGTTTGTTTTTTTCCTGTCTATAGCATGCCATGATATATTGTGACAATATGTGCATGCATTTGCTTACAAATATAACTATATATAATGTGTGATGAATGTGATTGGTTAGTCTATGTAGCATACGTGCATCGACGATACTGGTGGCACTTAGCCATGTGGATCCTGCTTTGCATAGCTAGCACTCTAGAGGGGACACGATGGCCCGATGGGACTGGGACCAGGGATCTCTGATGGGCTGTGGCCTCATTAATTATTGTGCACATGTTTACATGTAGGAGTTTATGTGTTTCATTCCATGTTATCTAAAACCCTTGCCAGGAGGGGGTTAGGTGCTGGCATGGGCCCATTGCACCAAACGCCGATGATAGTGTGCAAATGGATGCTTCCAGACATCGTGTGGCAACTAAGGATGCTAGGAAGGGGCCTATTTTTTTTTTTTTTGGGGGGGGGGTGATGAGGGTGAGAAGGGTTGTGGCTCGGGGGTTTAGCTCGGGGGGGGTGACGAGCTACAAATTCATGTAGTGTGTGCCGGGAACATTAGTGCCATTGATTGTTGGTGTGTCCAAGGCTAGTGGTGGTTTTCCTTCGGGGTGCAAAAGGTTGTGGCCCTGGGCCATGGATGTCTCATCTACTAAACCTTGTGCATGAAAAACATTTGCTCCTTAGTGTGTCCGAAGGCCAGTGGTGGAATCTCGATATGGCACTAACAGAAACATTACACCATGACCTAATTAATGAACTACATTTTTCATTCATATGTGTGTGTATTTGATACCTGATTTTGTCACTGAGCACGGAGGGGAGCTCACCCCTCATTTCGATTCTATTTTCAGACCCTGATGTAGGTACTAATTCTGTGGTCGACCTCATGGAGTCTCCACCAGTAGAAGAGGTCTCTATTGGCGAGGACCCCTTGGAGGATCATGGTGAGGGCTGTGTTTGCAGCAACTGCGTCTACTGTAAGACCCACACTCTACTAACCCGGTTTAACCGTGTCGTGCCTGGTGGAAAAGAGCTGGAGATCATGAAAATCATTTCCATACAAAGAGGTAGGCAGCTGTCAGGTCTTCCCATTATAATTGGCTTGAGCCAACCAACCGTATGAAGGAACCGCAAGGCCAGGTAAGCTAAAAATATTTAATTTTACTTGAGTGGTCGACTGTAGGAACCTGTGCAGTCGACCAGTCACAATTAGAAACTAAGACCAGTCAACCAGTTAACTTTTAGGTTCACTGACTGGTAGTTATAGGTTCACTGGTCGACGGATTATGCGACCAGTAAAGTCGACTAGTAAAACCCTGATCTATTTCTGAGATTTGAAAACTTTTCTTATTTTGTGAGGACTCCCTCTTAATTGAGAGAGGACTCTATATGAGAACTTTCTCCCTATATAAAGGACGTCCCTTTGTTTTCTCTCACTCTTTTTACTCATTCTTAAACCCTAGAACTAAGAGGAAGAGAAAGGAGAAGGAGAAGGAGACTTGGAGGAAAAGAAAGTTGAGAAGAAGGAGAAAGGAGTTATAGACAAGGAATTACCATTGGGACCTTAACCTCCTACATCAAGGATCAACAGTAAGTACCTCGTCTCTGTAGAAGGATAGGATACTATAGGCTATGGATTGAAGATTAATTGCAAGGAAAATCAAATCTACTTCTGTGAGGTTCTCATATCTTGAATATAAATTATTACAATGGTTAGGTGATGGGATGATTTCAACCGTGTACAATGGCCATAGAAAGACCTATGATGAAATCCCATTGTTAGGCAATGATGTTGACTCAGAGGAAATTCGAATTGGAGGAAAAAGGTAATCCAAGTTGTGTGGTAGCATTACTGGTTGACTATATGTGCGACTAGTGAAGTAGACCAGTGACTCTCAGTGAGTTACCAGGCTTTCTCTGGTCGCATCATTGGTCGCATGATGCGCGACCAGTCAGTGTAGACCAGTCAATTGTTAGCAGCCCTATTTTGATTGTTGACTATCATAACTTGATGCAATCAAATCCTAACTTAAATCTATAAATTGTCTAGGTTGTCAACTAATCAAAGTAGTCTCTAAGGCTTTGAAGAGGAACCAATATCGTTTACAGGTGAGGGAACAAGACCTAAACTAATTGGTTAATAACAAACTACCTCTCTCTTTTATTTTTCTCTTAATTTGATTGATACCATGCTTGTGTAAATGTTTATGCATCTTACATGTTATCCAATATTTGTTATATATCCGTTCATGCATATTTATTACTGTTTTTACATGACATGTTGATGATGCTAGGAATAGGCATGTGTTTGTGTGTGTGGTTGATGTGTTGGATTGGGTGCAGTATCAGGGGGAGATTACGGTATTGTGGTTCAGCTTGACCATCTATTCTGTTTTTCACATTGATATCATCGTATTGCTGCTACCTTAGTAGAACTAGTATGTCGTAGGGTATCAAGGGGAGGAGGTGGTATTTTGGTCTTTGGCCTGACCGTCAGACTTTAGCTCTATCTCTATGGGCATATTGAGGGATGCTAGGGTAAGGCCTTGGATACAACTTTTAATGACACTTAGGATTGGTTAGTCACAAGCCTAGTTTGCAAGCCCTCACTAGTAAGGGCATATGTACTGGTACAAGTAGGGTATCAGGGGGTTCTGGTGGTGTGTGATCTGGAAACTCTAGCTCTACCTTTATTTCATAGTGAGTGATGAGGGGCGATGGCTGTATGTGATCCGTTGGGTGTGCTCACACTCTCGTGCATAGAAGTGCAGTGGCCGCCTATCCTTACCATAGCACATTTGTAAACTTATACCAGACCAAAGATATGAATATGATTACATGCATATGTTTGCGCATTATTTTTTTTTTCTCATTGAGCCATATTGTGTGTTCACCCCTTGACGTCGAATATTTTTAATTGATGATGTAGGTACCACAATAGTGGATTATATGAACAAGCCATCGTATGGACACATGACGGCTATGGACGTGCAGACGATAGAGGATGAGCATGACTTTGCGTGCGAGTGTTTCCAATGTTTTTATTCTTAGATTGCTTTCTATTTTGAGATATGGAGACTTGTAATAGGTGATTTACTTGTGACTTGGTATTTGGAGATAATTGGAATTTATTTATTTATCATGTTAGACATTCAGTTTAGTATTTATAAAGACTTTCGCTATTTAATTTATTATCTCTGATTGTGTGGAAAGTGTATTTGGTTTGGATTGTTGGAATGGTCTTATGAGATCCTGGCTTGAATCGTTGGTTCTTATGATGGTTCATCACACTTTTGGTTCATCCAGAATTGGGGTGTGACAACTTAGTATCAGAGCTCTAAGGCTCTGTCAATCAAACCTGAATAGCGATTGACATGGAAAAAATCAGAGGACCTCAAGGAAAAACTCCCGAAAGGATTTTTTTTTTCTCGATAAACTCTGTGATCCTGCTGATTACTCAATCTACAAAACTCTTGCCATTAAAAAATCTACAAAAACGAATGGCATGTGAAGCTAAAAAACCCAAATTTTCTTTCTTCTTTCTCGGTTGTTTTTTTGCAAAGTTCTGTTCTGTATCACAATTTGTTCCGTTTTCTTTCTTTCCAAGTGCAGGAAAATTAATGGAATCCAAAACTGGGATTGAAATCGATATGAGCATGAAACCCAATCATTTTCAGATCTACTATCATCTTTTCACACCCAAGCAACAAATCGAGTCTGATGATCAACGGGGAAGCTGGGTTCTGAAAGAGAGAGACCCGCCAATGAAGAACCACCGGATAAGGATTCGATTCACAGAAAGAACACCCCCCCCAAAAAAATTCCTAATTTGAGTGTGGGGTAAATATAAATAAGGGTATTATGGTCTTTCAACTTTCAAATAAGAGAATTATTGTCTCAGGATTTTTCAAATAGTGATTACGTCATCAACTAACGGGACTCTACTAACGGGTGAGGTCTCTTTGATTAACGGTGACAAAATTTTGGATGGTAGATGATAAATTTGGAAACCTGTAGGGTTAGATCAATTTCGACAAAGTTTTTCGAGGATAGATGAAATTTTTTCTTAGATATAAATGCATAACCTAATATGCTTGGTATTCTAATCAATTCTAGATCTTAATCAAACATTTCTAATCAATTTTAATATAATCCAACACTGATGGCTTGGAGTATATTTTAACTAAACATTTTTAAACATTTCTAACACTTAGCTAGAGCATGTGCTGATAACACATCAATTCTATGCTTTTAAATAAAGGGTTCTCTATTTGGAATATTACTTTTTTTGTCCTCTATATATATATATATATATATATATATATATATATATATATATATATATATATATATATATATATATTTTAGTGAGGATAACTCTTGTCTTTTCACATGTTCACTTAGAAAACAATCAAGACAATAACAACTCTCCAATGTCAGTCACTTTTGAAAGAATTTCTGAACAACCAATTTTAACCTTCATTTAAAAAACTTTGGTGAATTAGAGAAAGGGTAATTAAAAGAAGATGCCATGTTCTAAAGGCACCGATGTCATCAAGACAGTCCTAAATAAATAAAACCTATGTAATTAATTGTTTGAAAAGAGAAGTAATATCATAGGGAAATGGAAATAACTCCAAAGCCCATGGCTTCGAATTGCCTGTTTTGATCAACAGAAGAACTGACTATGCAGCTGTCCAGACTTCTACATGCACCTCTCCCAAATGCTTTGCTCGCCTGAGTTCCTATTTGATAGCTCTTGTCTCTGTTTTGTACTGAACCTGAAAAACAATATTTCATATAGGCAATAACAAACTTCCATTGAAGAACAAATATGAAGCCCCACATAGACTCTCTGGCAGCAGGGTCAAAGTTCCTATCATTTATGATTACAATGAGTAGGGATGTAATTCTAGGATATTTAAACTATTTACCCATCTATGGATGTTCATAATCCTAATGGGGTAAGGGGAAACAGGATTTCATATGCAATAATTCCTTTCTGACCAAAAAAAAGCACTTCAGGCCAAATGCTCTAGACCAGTCCTAACAGTTCCAATGTCTCCAACTCTCTCTCTTACTTTTATGGGAAAAAGACAGTTACCTCCCCTGTAACTTACCTCATTGACAATTGACCCCCAATGGTTTCGAAAAAGACAGTTACCTCCCCTAAACAAACTATTAAAATCCAAATAACCCCACGCGCTAGGAATATTCCATTAGATGGTAATGGTGGGAGTCCAATATTTTATTAAAGACAAAATTACCCTTTTGGAGAGATGAACTATCCATTTTACCCTTACTATTTAATAGGGTTACTATTTGCCAGTCGAACGATTCCCCAATTCCTTGCTTGCTCACCACAGTTGAGCTCACTGTTATTCTGTTTTCCAAACCCTTGAATCACCTTCGTCTTCGGAGCTCTCTGTCGTTGCAAATCCTTGAACATCGAAGCAGTTCCATCCTTCGAAATGTTTCCACTGAAATCTTGAAGTACTTCCATCCTATCATTGCAAGGACCTTGTAGTGAAACGAAATCGTAGCTCAGTGGAGCATAAGCAGAAATAATTACTACCTCTGAGGAATTCTGGAAGATTGAAGCTTTTCCCATATCGCCTTGATTCGAAGTGGATTCTCAGGATGATCTTCTCCAAAAGGGGTTGAATGCTTGCACATTCTCTCATCGTAAACGAGACCCACTCGGGGTTGATGATGGTTCTTCTCAGATTCGTTCTCCATAACTAATAGTTGCAGAGAACTGGGAAGAACTCCAATGATGAACTCGGGGTATTTTAATTAGAAGGGAAGCTCTGCAATTTTCTGTTACCTTTCTTTTTCAATTTTTTGAAATTCACCTTCAATCAAATATTCATCATCATAATGCTGAAAAAAGTCTATAAAAGGGCTACAGAAATAAGAAATGGGGGTTGGCAGTAGTGTAGAAACTGCACACCTGCCGTTAAAACTACCTAATTTAAAAAAAAAAAGAAAAAAAAGAAAAAAGAAAAAAGAAATTCACTTTCAGTCAAGAAGGGAAGCTAAGGGAAGCTTTGCAATTTTGAAGTTGCAGAGGCATGGTTTTCCGGATGAGGACTAAGATTGGTTTGATCGAGAAGAAAAAGAGACATAGCAAGGTTGAGCCTGTGAATAAAGTTATTAACCAGAAGAGATGCAGGACAATGACGATCTGTCGTCGCTAACCTTCAGTGCCAATGATGCTTCAGAAGTTGTTTGATTCTTGCATAGAGGTGTTTAAAGGCCCTGGCATGGTTCCAGAGACAAAACGCACAAGAAATGTTTTCTCTTCCTTAATCGAAGACTTCTCCCTCTGACAGTTGAAACAGACTTCTCCCTTTTCGTTCAAAACCAATGCTTAATCGAAGACAGAAACAAGGGAGACTGAGAGTGCAGTTTGTACGAAAGATTTGTGCGAACCGTTGCTACAACGATCTTCTTACTCATGGAAATCAAAACCAATGCTTAATGAAGGAGTTTTGCCTCACTGGTTGCCTGAAATACCTCCGCTTACATCTGAGTCCAACATTTCATCTCCGCCCCATAGGAAAGAATGAGAGGGAGAATGAGAAGATGAGATTAGGATTATTTTAATTGGGTATAAAAGGGTTATGTCTTTTAACAGTAATAGGATTTAAAGTAGGGATAAAACGTTGAGGGTAGAGTTGTCCATAAAATAGTTAACTTTAACACCGTTAAAAATTGAAACTATTTGGATTTTAATAGTTTGTTTAGGGGAGGTAACTGTCTTTTCGAAACCATTGGGGGTCAACTGTCAATAAGGTAAATTACAAGGGAGATAACTGTCTTTTTCCCTACTTTTATTTGCACTTCCTAATGTTTCAAAGCCATGTTTTGGACTGGTCAGAATGTAAGGTTGAAATGCTCCTTCCCTAGCTAACGAGGCTGTCGAAAGAACTCAGTAACTAGGTTGGACTGCTAGTTAACCACCTTGGCTGGAATATTAACCAGCTGCTTTGGTTTGTTTTTTTCTGTGTTGCTACAATGATACATGCTCTATTTCACTCCATAAGACAGGGAAAAAAGGTTCGAATCCGTTTGGATCTGAACGGCTGAAACCAAATAGAGATCACTCAATTTTGTCCAAGCACCCCTCCACAGGAATATAGATAATCACATCCAACAGGGGCATGCTTGATCTGGTAAGAACCAATTAAAATGTGAAGTGATGAGCAAACAAACAAAAGTTTCAACTGCTCAAACAGTAACGGAGCGTCATTGATTTATTAGATGCTTGTTTTTGTCAACTTTAATACCCAACATTCATTTTCCCAATCCATGAGGCAGACTATTTTCCACTTCTTCGCAGAAGATGAGAAAACATAGATTACAAATTTCAGAAGGCTACTCATACATTATCAGGAGAGAATAAGCTAGTGACTTGCCTACAAATGGAAATCACGATAAGTATGCCACTTTTTATATCTCTGATGACCAGATAAAATGGGTCTAAGTCGAGGAGCAGATGTACAATCCAATGAACAACATCCTCGTAGCTCTTTCACACAGTTCGCACAACATCTGAAATAGATATAACATGGAAAGAAATAACGTGGATTAAAAAAATAAAAAAACTCAGAAAGTTTTCACAATTAAAATAGCAACTCGTGTCTAAATGCAACATTTGGAAGAACTCAACTTTCTTTGCTTCCTTCTACTTCCTACTGTGGCACATGAACCATCTGTAATTGTGTCTAAATTAATCATATATGTTGAACATATTGCTAGATCACATTAATTGGGTCTTAGACGATCATAATAAATGATATGCATTTGGACAGTAATCTACAAAACAAAAAAATTACGTGGGGAAAAAGAAACAAAATAACATCACTACTGGCCTGGCTGATAATTGCACTAGTTTCATGAAAAAAAACTGTCTAAAAGCATTTAATCAGTACTATCGATGCATTTGGTGTCACTGTCATTGATTCAAACCACAACATATGCTGCTGCAACCTTCCGCAATTAATTGACTGTCAAACCAGCAGTTGGTAGGATAAAATCAAGGACTATTTCAGCCCTGATACCATGTCACAGTTGCTGAAATAAAGAACTTACAGCAAGCACAAGAAGGAGAAACAGAAAAGAAAAAGAACAGAGAAGAAAAGATGAGAAGGAGATGGGAGAAGAGAAGAATCGATTAGATTCTTCCTCCCTCTTTGGGTAATCATATATAATCAAAGCTCAAATTACATAAATACCAACAACTTAAAGAAGACTAAACCACTAGACCCCCTTATCACTGACACGAGAAAAAACCTACAAAGACAGAATTAACCCTGCGGTATACAATTTAGCAATTATGACCATCAAAACAAAGTTTTTGTGCTGCTAGATACTAATGTGGCTCCTGTTTATTCAATCCTATGCTTTGCCAAATCTAAACAATGTATTACTAGATTCCTATTTGATTGCTGATATAGCCAGGCAGTCAATAAGTAATTAAGTAATGAGTGTCCTTTCTACATGTGGATGCTTGGTCAGTTCTGAAAAATTTAAACATGTTTTGGTTCTTTGAAGCATAAAATTTGTATAACTAGGAGGCTTACTACAGGGAGGAGAAGTAAAAATCCTGTAGAAAACTACTTACAAGAAAAGCAGATTGCAGTCTAAATTCGAACAATTTCGGTGCCTCGGTTCACAAAGTTGCAACCCACAAATGTAGCATCTTAGGAAGGGACTATCCAAAGAGACCAGTTGATGGCTGCCTGCTTTAGCCACAGCTCCAGGCTTGTAGCCAGATGGTGGGAGAGAAAGACGAGAGTCAAAAACAAACAAATTCCCAACCCATTCAACAGGGCCTTCAGTCTGGAGATAATGAGAGACACCTCCCTTCAATGTGTACAAGTTTTGGAAGCCCTTTTGTCTGCCATAAGAAATAAGAAATTAGAAATTAGATCAGGAATTAGAAAACTTGACGAAATGTTTCTTTATCAAATTGATACAACCTATGATACAATAGGATAAGTGTTCTGTCCACTGTGAAAACTGGTATATTGACCTGCATTTTTCTGCATTGCCAACTGACTACCTGATCCAGATGCTTCTTTCCGACTCAAAACACATTTCACAGGAAACCCACCTTTAGGTATTCTGATAAATTTTCCTCAATAACAGATTTTGTTTATCCCCACACCCCCCCTCCCCACCCAAAAAAAAAAAAAAAAAAGGAATTATGGGGATAGGAGATCATATAATATGGTCCACAAAAGTCATTGTCACTCTTCACACTTCAGACGACACTAAATTTTTAAATAGACAAAGAACACTGTCAGACCACATCTATTTCTGAGATAGCATAGTTGGATAGGCTTCTGATTGGCACTTTATAATGCATACCTCCTGGATTTAATAAATGGTTTTTCATGTGCAAGAGTTTACTCAGCTAAATTACTAAAGTTCATTGAGTTGATACCATAGCTGCATGCTTACAAAAAAAGCAGCTATGTGTCATATTAAACCTAGTCATTCGGTGGTCAAACCCAAACAACCAAGTCTCCAGTCAGAATTTTACGTAACGAACAATAAATAATATATTTACCTAAGGATTGTAGAATATACATCACAACGGATGCCTCCTGTACAATACATCAAAATATCTGTAATTGCTTTATCAACGGTGGTTAGAGGATCCACTGCAGTGACCTGGATGGAAAAAATATACAAAAGGAAAGAGTCACGTGACAACAATAGAACACATCAATAATCAATAATCAATTATATGCATTCTCACAAGGCTACTAAATAAACCTTCTTCAATTTAAATTCAATTTCTTTGCTGATTTGGTATCCAACAAAACCTACATCATTCCCCTTTCTTCATTGCAATATAACAAAATATGACCCTTATGGCCTCATTTATAGAGAGAAAATTCTACTTTTTCTTACTCAGCTTGTTTCTAGGTAAAAATTCATGTAAAAGAAAAGGTTTCAAATAGAATATTTTTTTCCCCTATAGATTTTACATTTTTACCTGGAATTCCTTTACGAGTCCTAAGAATTTAATACTACCAAGAAAAACACTGGTAGACCAAGGTGAAGTACTTAACCAGGTTCACTATGTAAATTACAAGGAAATTATTGTCACTTTTGTTGGAGCCAGCTCATTTCGCCAGAAAAGAGGGGAAACTCCATTTTTTTGCTCAGATTCATACACTTTTGCAAAACTGGGTCCAAATATTGCTAGATCAAGCTGCTACATCACATTTACAACAAGATTTGCTGAATTTCATTATAGATTTGGCCAAGTTTCACACTGAAAAGTATATGTTGATCTCCAAAATTACTTTTTGCGAAAAAAAAGGATAAATACCTTGTGGTTGGTCTTAAATTTTTTATATGTTAGACAACGTAGGCCGATCTACGACTTCACAGAGTAAATTTTTATATTCTGTTTTTAAATTTTTAATATTCCTGATTAAAAACTAGAATTTCTAGCAACAATTAAAAAAAAAATAGAGTAAATATTTATTGGTTGAGGCTCAATTTTACATATGTTAGACACCGTTGGCCAACCTACAGCCTCACAGAGTCGATTTTATTTTTATTTCCTGAAAATTGGTAGGGTGGGGTCATTAGACTGAAGTGGCATTTGGCTGGGGTATAGGATGTTGCCAAAATGCACTAAGGTTCATATTGAGGTGTCTAAGTCCATAGTTGTCTCATTAAAGGAGGCATAAAGAGGAGGTTGGAGAAGGAGAAGGAGAAGGAGAAGGAGAAGGCAAGGGAGGAATCAAGGCATGACTTTTAGGCTGCGTTTGGTAACTCTCCCAAAGAACAGTTCTTCTGTTCTTCCGATCTGATAGAACAGAAAAACTGTTCAGAACAGCCAAAAACAGCTAAAAACTGTTTGGCAAATCTGGTTTGTTCTTCTGTTCTCACAAAACGAACCGGATGAAAAAAATCTAAGAACGAAAATTTCAGAACATGGTTTACCATGTTTTTATGTTCTAGAGCAATTTTGAAAAGAACAAAAAACTAAGCTGTGCCCGATAAAACCTGACACCCTTTCTACCTACTTCCATACACGAAGAAGCACATCCCCCTTGTTCGTTCTCTGCAAGCACAGCAGTTATTTTCCCCTCATCTCTCTCCATGTCTCTCTCTCTCTTTCTCTCTCTCTCTCGTCTTTACTTCTCCTCCATCTACTGCTGTTTCGTCTCCATCTCTGCAACTTACTTGTTCTTTGTTTTAGGGATGGTCACCTCTCCTTTTCCCTCTTCCTCTCTCACACGGTACCAAGGGATTTCTATATGAATCAGTACATCGGGTTTACAGATTTGGATCTGAAACTAATGTGTAGATGGTTCTGTGATTTAAGAAATTAATGCTTTGCTGGTTCTATGAAATTCACATCTATTTGGCAGTACTCACCAAAAGATAATCAAGTGGACTCCTGATTATTATTCCTGTGGTTAATTTTTTATCAAATATCGACTGAAAACGTCAGTATTGACTTTATTTTGTTCTTTTTATTTTCTGTTTCAAATTCCAGATATGAATTATTTGTGTTCTAAATTCTTTTGGCATGAACCCAAATGATAACTACAAATAAAAAATAAAAAGGTTTGCGGCTCTAGATGCATGGATTTTATTTTTATTTTTTGGAAAATTTTCTTGTTTAATTGATCAACTTATCTCCATCAACCCATAGGTACAATTTATAATTAAATGACATTAATATTAATTAATTTGGTAAGATATTGGTTTAATGGTAATTCTGTAATATTTGAATCCTTTGAAAAAAAGTGTTCTAGAACAAATTTTACCAAACAGCAAACAAGTTAGAACAATGTTTTCAAACTAGTTCTGGAGCATATTTGCCAAGCAGTTTTAAGGCCAAAAGAACAGCCAAAGAACATTATTTCAAAACAGAACAGAAAAAGACCATCTCTTCCGGTTCAGAACAAGAACAAGTGAGAACGTTACCAAACGCAGCCTTACAGTGAGGATGACGTGCCTGCTGAATATAGGAACAGATGCAGAGATAGATATGTACAATAGGCTGCAAACAGAGCTACTTACTATCATGACCATATAGACTCGTGTTGATACCATATTTTGTCTGTCAATCAGAAGTCGACAAGTGTCTATGTACGTGTCACGATGGGAGGAGGATATGTGTCCATACACGTGTCATCCTTAGAATACTCCCGTACGGATAGAGGAAGCACGTGCGATTTGGTACGTGTTAGGTCTCTAAGTCGGCATTAAGCGCCTACAGGACAGTCACTGTGTACTAGGCAACTAGGAATTGGACTTGGAATAGGACTCCTCCATGAGTGGATACATGCTAGCTTCCTGAAAGGTCGGTAGTGGTAACTTCTCCTGACCATAGGATCCTCATCCTATAGTTGCAGGACGTAATCAGCTTGGATTCATCAGGGAAATACGTCTCCTTATCCAACTCTATCACTTAACAACGCATCCGACACCAATTAGAGGTATTCATCCTATATAAACACTCGACGATCACAGCATCTTCTACTAAGAGAATACTTGGGCTTTCCCCATTCTAAGAAGCTTACATTCTTCCTATAAGTTCCATACTATGCTCTGTTACTGATTTGATCGTCGGAGTGGTCGCCGGACTACCCAGTTCGACCTCCGATAACTTTCTCTTTCTGGCAGGAGACGGGACACATTAGCCAGCCCAGTTTCAGCAGTAACAGTTTGGTGCCCACCGTGGGGCCCTAACTATTCTCTTTTGCTCACACTATAATCATCAAGCTTCTTCCGAGATGGTGAGGAACACTTACGGCAACCCCGACAGGAATGACCAAACCAACGTAAACCAGAATCAGTCCTGCAACGAAGAACCTTTCGGGAACGGTGGTAGGGATCTCTCTACGGACCACATTTTACCAGCTCTGGCGCAGGCCCAAAATCCGGCAACCCAAGACCAGTTTCGAGCTATATCCGAGTAGATCGCAAGCATGCATACATGCTTGCCAAGGCGAGGATCGTCAGGGCCAAGCCGATCTCAATCTCAACAGTCCAATAGATCGGCGCGACCCTCCCCTAACCACCAGTACGTTGGGATGCCTGCTCTGGTATCGGAAGATGACGACAACAATGAGGAATACGAGTTAGGTTACAAAGCATCATCTAACCATTCGGAGCGTTCAGAATGAGTGTCAGTGCATGATCGACTTGGGGAACGGGGATCCCGACGTGCACAGGACGAAATCCCTATTCCCCAAGACGACCTGCAGAGACGAGTTGATGCTGCCCGAGCTGCGTGAGCAGCCGCCGAGCAACGAGCTGCTGCAGACAAACTTGCAACAGAACACATAGGCACTGCTAATGCTGCACCCTTGCCGCTGCACTAGCGGCCTCCAGACAACAAGGAAACACAGGTCCGACACAGATACTGACCTCCATCCCTATACCCGTAGTCGCTCCACAACCCGGAATTCTAGAGTACCAATTATTGGCCATGCAGACCAGACTCAATGAGATGGAGAAGAAACAGGCACCCTCTGCGAATGCCTCGAGGAAAAAGGAGTATCATACTGACATTGCATTCTCCAGACAGATTATGAAGCGCCCTCGACTGAAGCACTCTACCATGCCGAAGATCGATACATACAATGGGACCATCGACCCTCATTTGCATCTCGACAACTACTCAGCCATGACGTTACTTCATGGCTATGACAACGCTATCCTCTATCGGGCGTTCCCATCGACCCTCAAAGGACCAGGTTGGCTCTAGTTCAATAACCTCCCAGTTGGCTCCATCAGAAACTTCGACGAACTGAGCGATCGGTTCTTCAAACACTTTCAGACTCAAACAGCGACCGCCATGACGTCCGCAAACCTGATGGCAATCAAGCAAAAGCTGGATGAAACCCTTAGAGCCTTCCATACTAGGTTCAACAATGAAGCTCTGCAGATAAAGAATCTTGACCAGGTTGTAATTGCTACAGCTCTCACAAACAGTATAGCCGACAAAGATCTTTTGAAGTCCATCTACAAAAAGAAACCCACCAATCTCGTAGACTTGCGAGCTTGGTGCAAAAAATATGCGGTGGCTAACGATGCCTTGCTCCTAACTTAGAAGGAAGGGAAGAATACAGCGAGCGCGGATAAGAAGTAGAACGACCAACAAGCCGGCAACCCAACTTCCATTGAACCATCCAAGAACCAGAAGACATGTAAGGATGGGTATCCCGGGAAACATGTCACAAAGGTGGAATTCAATTGGGATACGTTCATGCCTCTGAACATCCCCATGTTGGAGGTAATGCACAACTTGAAGGGTACAACGCTCAAGCTTCCGGAACCACCGCAAATGAAGGCAGATCCGAAGCGCCGAGCTTCAAAGAAATATTGCAGATATCACCGTGACAATGGCCATGACACTGATAGATGCCGAGCCCTGAGGTATGCGATTGAAGACCTGATCAAGCGCGGCCACATAAAAGAATATGTGGATAAGCCTCAGTCTGACGGTTGATAACAGGACAAATAAACTTTGGACCATAAGACTGATGCAGACACACGGCGAGACCGCAAAGATCAAGATGACTCCAAAGATGATCCTTCGGATTCACCACCACTTAATAAGGTTGGTGATCCCCGAGGACGGATTGGAATGATAATGAAAGCACCAGTGCAAAGCCAATCACAGGACAGGCCACGAGACAGGGGGCACAGTCCAACTCGGCACCAACATAAGATATGGGGTGCCAAAGATGTTCAAAACGTCATGACCGAGTTGACAAGTCGGATGCAAAAGTTCAATCTAGGGAGGCAGTCGGGGGCAGATTCGGGGGCCGACTGTGATCCCAGAAAGATCATGACTGGCTTGACAAGTCGTTTTTCCGAGATTCAATTGGGGGACCAATCGGGGGTCGATTTGGGGGCCAACTCTCTTCTCAGAATCCCGAGATGACCTCCTCATCCCACCAGGAGCATCAATCCCCCTCTTAGACATATTGGTATGCCGAAAAAGAAGTACCAATTACCTTTAAAGGAGGGAGAATTCGCGAGCTGGGATTATTACAGCACACGCAGTGATTCTTGATCATTATATCAAGGCAATCATAGGAGGTCCAACTGCGGGAAACACCTCCAAGAACAGCTGAAAGACATACGCCAAAAGCGTTTGCAGTGCCTCGATGTCCTCTGCTCCATAAGTGACAGGGGACGTCATCACCTTTTCTGACGAAGACCTCCTCAACATCGAGCTCCCACATGACGACGTAGTCATCATCACCATGGAAATCAACAAGAAGAACGAAGTCGAGAGGGTTCTGGTCGACATAGGCAGTTCGGGAGATATCTTGTACTACCATGCGTTCAAGGTCATGAATATCGATGAGAAACACCTACGACAAATCACCTTCTCATTGATCAGTTTTTCCGAAGATGCAGTAAAGGTAAAAGGAGGAATCCAGCTCGAACAAAACCCCAAAATGTCAAGTCTCCATCACCTCTCTTGTGGTGGACATCCCGTCCATCCACAACGTGACTCTAGGTCGGCCAGAACTTAATTTCCTTAGGGCCTGCGTCTCGACCTACTATCTCGTCATGAAGTTCCCGACCAAGCACAGCGAAGGACGTTGCAAGGTCAACCAAAAGCTCTCCCGCAGATGTTATGTGACCGACTTGGATGCACACGATGATAAGATGCCAACTCAGTCCATAGAAATCGAGGATCTCCGAGACGATTTCACTCAAGAATGAGGCACCCCAGTCGAAGAGTTGGAACAAATACAACTATCGGATGATGAACTGAGAGGTACTTTCAGATCGGATCCTCCCTACAAGGTGAACAAAGGACCGACCTGGTTGATTTCTTGAAGAACAACTTGGATGTGTTGGCCGGGTCGACGTCCAATATGCCAGGTATTCCTCGAGACTTGATGGAACACCGACTTGCCATAAACCCAAAGTACAAGCCGGTACAGTAGAAGAATAGAAACTCCGCGCGCCTGAGTGTGAAGCCGTCATTAAAGTAGAAGTAGATAAGTTATTAGCAGTTGGTTTTATTAGGGAGGTTAAATACCTACTTTAAGTTTTCTAATGTAGTTATGATGCCAAAGTCCAATGGCAAGTGGCGTATTTGTATTGACTATTCTGATATCAATAAAACTTGCCCTAAGGACTATTACCCTCTCCTTAGAATTGATAGGTTGATAGATGCAACAACAGGCCATGAGATGTTGTCTTTCATGGATGCCTACTCTAGATATAACTAGATCAAGATGTACAAACTAAATGAAATCAACACAACCTTAATCACCAGCAATGGCCTATATTGTTACAATGCGATGCCTTTCGACTTGAAAAATGCCAGGGCAACCTACTAGCGCTTTGTCAACAAGGTCTTTGAGAATCAGATAGGAAAGAACAAGAAAGTGTATGTGGACGACTTCCTAGTCAAGAATAAGAAGGCTACAAATCATCTGGATAACCAGCAAGAAGCTTTTGAAGTGCTCCGAAGCCACCAGATGAAGCTGAACCACAAAGTGCGCATTCAGAGTTGGCTCGGGAAAGTTCTTAGGTTTCTTGGTGTCCAACAGGGGCATTGAGGCCAATCTAGACAAAATCAACGCAATCATAAAGATGACAGCTCCAACAAAGTTGAAACAAGTTTAAGAGTTAATAGGTCGGATAGCCGCCATGGGTAGATTCGTGTCCAGGTTGGCAGACCGCTGTTTGCCATTCTTCAAGACCTTGAAGGGAGTTAAACACTTCGAAAGGACAAAGGAGTGCTAGAAGGCCTTCAACGACTTAAAGGTATTTCAGACATCCCCGCCTTTACCTTGCCACCTCAGCAGAAGTCGTCCGCTTGGTACTAGTAAAAGAAATAGACAAAATTCAGAGGCCAGTTTATTATGTGAGTAAGGTCTTGCTGGACGTAAAACCAGGTACAGGCCGATTAAAAAACTAGCCTTAGACCTGGTTATAGCCGCTTGGAAGCTCCAACCTTACTTCTAAGCTCATACCATCCTGATACTAACCGACAAGCCCTTGAAAAAAAAAAAACTAGCCTGACTTGATATATTTGGACAACTTGTGAACTGGGCGACTGAGCTTGGTGAGTTGGACTTATAGTACCAGCCAAGGTCGGCAATAAAAGCACAAGTGCTTGCCGACTTCATGTTAGAGACCTCCGTCGATGATAGTGCCGACATTGATAAGACTTTAGAAGATGATGATTTCGCACGGAAGACGAAAAAACAAAAGACGGAACCTTTACCAGCATGGACTCTATACGTGGACGGATCTTCGAACAACCAGCACTCAAGAGGTCGGGGTCATTCTGACCAGTCCTTAAAAGTTTAGAGTGCAGGTCGCCCTACGATTTCTACTTCCACGCAACAAATAACTCGACGGAATATGAATCTCTATTAATCAGACTCCGGCTAGCGAAGTTTCTGAAGGTAAGGAGGTTGGAGATCTATAGTGATTCATAGGTCGTCGTCAGACAGATCAACGGTGAATACAAAGCCTAACAACCCCACATGCTTGAGTATCTAGCCAAAGCGAAATCAGAACTCGCCTTGTTAGAAGGCTATCAGATCAATAATGAGGATCGTGAAAACAATACCGAAGTGGACGCCCTGTACAGACTCATGGCAGAAGACCTCTCCGGCCTTGATTCGTCCGTATACATCGACATCCTCAACAAACCAAGTTTAGGCAGAGAAGCTGGCAAGCAACAAGTCGATACTAAGATGACTTGTATAGACCCGATAAGAACCTATATTGAAACGGGTGCACTTCCAGAAGATCGGCTAGAGAAACGCCAAGTTCAAGCAAAATTCCGACAGTACACGGTTATGGACGGGAAGTTGTACCTTAAGTCGCTCACCAGTCCTTTCTGACTATGCATCACCCCAGCAGAAGCTCGTGAGGCCATGTGGAAAGTTCATGTAGGAATCTATTGAAGCCATTTGGGAAGAAGAGCCCTGTGTCAGCGATTTCTAAGACAAGGGTAATACTAGCCAACAAAGTTGGCTGATTGTACCAAATATGCAACTGAACGCGAGAGATGGCAGAAGCATGCTACAGTCAGTCATCTGCCCGCAAACGAGCTATAACCACTCAACAGCCTCCTACCATTTGCAATGTGGGGAATGGACATTGTTAGTCCTTTCACAGGAACCAAATCTGACAAGAAGTACTTAATCGTGGCCGTAGACTACTTTTCTAAGTAAGCAGAGGCCAAGGCCATCGTGAAGATAGACTCAAAGAGGATAGAACCCTTCACTTGGCTCAATGTCATCTACAGGTATGGTGTACCCAGAGTCATCGTTACCGATAACGGATCACAGTTCGATAGCCAACAATTTAGAGCCTTCTGCCATGAGTTCAAAATTGATCAACGGTTCGCATCAGTATCACACCCCGAAGCCAACGGGCAAGTCGAGGCTACAAACAAAACCATCTCACATGGATTGGCTCGACGACTAGAAGGTTCTAGGGGAAATGGGCTGATGAGCTCCCCAGTGTGCTCTGGTCCTACAGAACCACCAACAGGACCCCAACCAGAGAAACGCCCTTTATGTCGGTGTACGGGACAAAAGCAATGTTGCCAGTAAAAGTAACTCATCCTACCATCAGGATATTTAACTACGGCGACTTAGACCTTCATCGCACCTCTGTATCACAACCTTCCCAGCAAGGTAAACTGATGCCCACTTGGGAAGGGCCATATAGAGTAGTCTGCGTGATAAGGCTAGGAACTTACCACCTTGAAACAATGAAAGGGGAGTTAATCTAGAGGCTTTGGCACTTAAAAAATTTGCGAAAATTCTACCATTATTGTAGTAGACATGAGGAAATTTTAATGAAATGTCTTTACATTTCTATCTTTTGTCTCCAACAATTCTAAGGTAATTACTCGACACAAGTCGTCAACAGGCCG
Organism: Protea cynaroides; assembly: GCA_028583415.1. Taxonomy (NCBI): domain Eukaryota; kingdom Viridiplantae; phylum Streptophyta; class Magnoliopsida; order Proteales; family Proteaceae; genus Protea; species Protea cynaroides. Next base: position 66,275,172 of record CM053273.1, read on the forward strand.
ACCCATGGGGCATTTGGGTCGATAACCTACAAACAGCGCATAAGTCGGCTCCCTAACGACTTGTGAGATATCTTGGGCTAACAACCTGCGAATGATATACAAGTCGCCACTCATACGACTTGTACTATCTATGGGTCGATGACCTACAACCACGTTACTTAGATTCATAATGCAAGCAATTTGCATCCATTATGAACTCGGGGGGTGAGGAACGCTCATAAGTTCATACAATAGACAAAAGGTCACGCGAGGTCGGGACTCAAAAAGTTCCATCCATTGTCATTAATTACAAAATTGCAAGGATACTTCATTTACAGTGTAAAGACTACAAGATTAGAGATATCCCACTAAAGCCTACACGGACGAACTCCTGCTCTTCCTAGGAGGAGGTTTCCTCAAACGCTCCACAGCATCAACTAACTTCTCCGTTGTTTCTCTTGTTTCATGTTCAGCGTTAGCACGCTACCGTGAGACAGTTTGATAGATCACGTCCAAAATCAGATCGGCTAAAGTCTCCTCAGCTTTAACAAACTTCTCTGCCATAATCTCAATATTGAGCTCGGTAAGATGTAGACGCCTTTCCTCACAATCCGAACGGGCACGCTCAGCAACCTCTTCCTTCAGACGTTAGACCTCGTTGTAGTACCTAATATAAGATTCTTGGAAAAACTGATTCTTAGACTCCACCTTCTCAGCTCGGTGCCACAATATTTTGACTTGATTAGCCCACCGGTCTTCGAGCCGTCCCACAGCCATGGCGAACTTGTCTCGATCCTTCTCGACCTCTAAAATCTGGGCGCAAAGAGCCTCAATTTCAGAGAAAAGGTCGACAATGGTCTCACGCTCGGCTTCGTTCGGTACAGCCGACCCAAAAGCCTAAGTGCAAACATAAAGAAAGGTAGAATCAATCAATCATGGAATATTACGGAATAAAGTAAAATGAAGCACGCTCGGGAAAAAGAATTTTCATTATATTCGTTTTCAAAGGGTTAGGTACAAAATGATATATATACAAGATCCAAAAATAAAAGAAGATAAAAAAATCAGGCTAACTGCCGCTTAACCTCAACGCCTGCTCCGCCCTTAAAGGACTCCAGAGCAGCCTCAACCTGGGTGCTTTCAGTAACCCCGACTTCATGAACTCCAAAGGTCGTCTCCGAGACGACACCCTCCTGAGCTGCCTCCACCGTCGTGCTTTCGGCTCCTACAACTTGAAGGACCCCAACTTAAATAGGAACCAAGGCTAGAGTTGTCCGACTCTCACCTCCAACTGTTTCAGTCCTGAGAATCTGGGGCACTTCCTCAAGCACTTGCCCATCAGGGGAGCATCTTCTCATTCTTTTTTGTCGTCAGTGGGGGCATCCACGTCGAATGGGTACTTCGAAAAATCAAAGCCCGACCTAGTTACCTTGCGCACGTAATCACGCAGACTATGGACCCCTTGGACAAAGGCACTTGTGCAAAGTCATGCTGAAAGGACTTCATCTCAGGTGCCTCCCCAACATAAGTCTTCAGAGCGTCAGAGACCTTGAACTCGTCGAGCGCCTGACTAACCTTTCCTGGAAGGTTGGCCTCGAATTCTTGGGCATTCTAAGTGGCGTTTTCGCCTTTACCTCGGCCACTTGGGCTTGGTGGTTGAGCTCAAAAACTGCCTTATCGGCCTCCTTGGCCTTCTTCAGGGCCTTCAAATCGGTTTCCATGCGAGTTTTCTTAGAGATAGAATCATCGCTCTTCTTTTGTTCTGTGGCCAGCTCAGTGTACAAGCAAGCCTGCTCAAAGACAAGATCATTCGCTCTCCTTTTCGGCCAACAGCTCGGCCTCCAATCGGGCCATCTCAGACTCCGCCTTTTTCTTGTCGTCAGCAGCCTGGTCCCCAACTTCCTGCAACCTCTTAGCTAGGGACTCATTCTACTCCAAGTAGGCTCTGCGAACCTTTACGGCTTCGTCCCTCGTCTTCTCGGACGAGCGAAGACTCCTTTAGAGGTCCACATTGCGGCGCATGATGACCTTCATCGAGTTCACAAACTGCAAAGAAACAAAGTGTTAAAAAGAATAACACGAAAGAGCGAGATAAAAAGGTGGTCAAAAGCAACACTTACACTGACAACACTCGTCTGAGTTATCCGCATGAGCTCCTTATCCGTTTGATTTTCGAAGAACTTGACGTCCTTTGGCAAACAGATCCCCTCAAGTAGCTAGTAGGCCACTTCTGGTGACTCCGTCCCCCGGACCAAGGTAGTGACTGACCACTTCGGCCAGTAGAGAATATTAGGACTCATGGGTCCTGGGGAAGTCGGAGTTTGCCCCTCAGGAGCATTCTTCGACGTCCCCGCCAAGAAAGGAGCGACCATTGGTGTACCCAAGCCCGACTGAGGGACCCCCGTTTCCTATGGAAAGGTTGTGGGGTCGACTAGAGACCGAGAACTCGGGGTCAACTTGACTGTCGTCTTCAAAGTTGGAATTGCTCGACTCTTGACTGAGTGATAGGAGTTGAACCTGATGACGCCACCGAAGGCAACTTCGAAGGCGTATAGGTGCCTTCATGGGAGATCGGAGCACAGGGAGGAATGTCTTTCACCAGAGCTGAGGGAGGAGTGCCCTTTGCAGGGGCATCCTTTACGGAGGGCTCTGAGGTGACCAGGGATTTCTCCCTCGCCTTCGTCTGGTCCTGCTCTTCGTTACTTTCCTCTTTGGACCACTCGTTGTCTATGTTCGTGAGGACAGAGTGGTGCGAGGTGGACTTAGCCTTCTTCCTCTGCTTTGGGGGACCTGCTGCAGTAGTCTTCGCCGGCCTCTTTCGAGACCTTAACTTTGTGATCTCGCCCAAATTGAGATTGCTCTTCCTCATTGCAAAATCAGAATAACAGAAGGTCAGTTAACGGGTTAATCAAATACAAGTTGGAATAATGCACATGCTACAATAAGCTCACCTGGGTCGTTCGACCTGCCTTCAGCACTCTCGACAACCTCAACGGGGACTCATCGTCATATACGTCATTCCCGTTTCCAAGTTGTTGGGCACTAAAGGAGGGGAGATGAAAGGAAACTATCATCAATGGGCACCCCCGCCTCGGTCAAGTCGTAACTCTCTTTATCACATGAGTTCAACTTTGGCTGTATGTTCACTGACGTGACATATGGGAAAGGCCACACGTTCACTAGGGGCATCCTCTTCCCATCTTTGCGGCCCAGGAAAAAGAACTTCCTATGCCATGGGGAATCTTGGACCTTTTACTCCCTAAGATAGAGTGAGCTCCGACCCGTTTGTTGAAGAAGTAACACCCCGTCTTCTTCTCACTCTTGGGGTATGTTGGTTGAGAAAGAACATATATCTAAATAACTCTACAGTGGCCGGCCTGTTAAGACGGCGAAAGAAGACTAAAAATGCAATGATCATCGACTAAGAGTTCGGGAGAGCTGGGCTATAGCCAGTCCATAATACTTCACTATTTTAATGGCCTCCAGGGGAACTGGCAGCTTAAACCCGAAGTTGAAGAACTTAGTATGCAAACACATTTCACTCATACTGGGAGCACATGCAATCTCACCACCGGCAGGGATCTTATAGTAATTGTCACACCCCGTTCCCGATGTATCGGTACTATGGAATGCAACGGGATCTCTTCATCCTATTAGGGCATAAGAAATCCCCTTCTAGAATCGCATGTCACGGTACACCACATATCAATCCCCATCAAATACTCACAAGATTATCAGAGTAATATTAAACATCTAAATTAAACAATTTATCGAAAATAAGAGAGCAAACATAGCGGAAGTCTTAGAAATTAAATACCAAAATTATTCAGCTAACAATTAATAGTTTAAAGTTCCAAACTCTAAATTATTCAAGTTCCAAAATAAATAAAAAGAAACCATTGTTTAAAGATTATCCTTTAAATAAACGTATCCCAAAACAAATCCCAACAATTCAAGAGTAAAAGAAATCGTAGGCACAACCTACGCCTACTAACAATCTCTACGATACGCTCTAAGGATCATGACTCATCCTCCATACCGGATGAAAAGCTACCCAAAGCATCAAACGAAGAACCTGCAAGATCTAAAATAATTTGTGGGCACAAGGGTAAGCTTAACCACTGAGCTTAGCAAGAAAACTAAACGTGCAACAAGTAAATGCATGCAACTATCAACTACGGTCATGTAAGATAACTATAAGTGCCAGCTCAAGACAACCCACACATGGAGCCTCCTACTGCACGGGTCTCCGCTCAGAATGATGCCACCTCACTCGGTGTACAGCAACATCCCCCATGTATGGGTCTGTCGTTTTGGCCCACACATAACTGCAATTCATCCCAAGTCCACCTTGTGGCACTTGAGGAGGTGATAATCTCACTAGTCGACTTGCTCGCTCATCCACACTACGTCGGATATGGGGAGCATCGTAGCTATATTCATATCACCCTTTATTGAACCCATGCCATTACTTAACCCCCTAATGGCTAGGGATACAGTTATACGGGTGATTTATGTTCAATTAGCCATGTCCACCTAATTAGCCAAATTACTGGACCGTAACATTGCCAAGCTTCCGACCCCGTCCAAGCCCCCACATAGGACACCATGACTTGGTTAAGTTATATATGGTCAATACAAAGTAATACCGGTAACAAGTGGTGCAAGCGTCTCATTCCATCACCTCCTTACCGACTTAACCAGACATCATGAATCAGTCACGGATCAGTCGTGTTCATGGGGTCATGAGCATCCCATTCCACTCTTTCCCACCACTACATGGCACTATTGATCCCAGACGCAAGGATGCATATGCATGAGCACACAGCAGTATATTGGATGGTATGTTATCACACAAAGCATGTTATCAATCTCACAACATCACACAGTATTATAAATAGAGAGATATACACACATCCAAAAGGTTTAGTTCCCTTACCGAAAGCTTAAGGAGTAAACCACTGGAGTCTCGATCGAGTAGCCTCCTTATCGAAGTGATCTTCGTATCTCTACCAAAGTCATAAGCAGTATTATGCATTAATTTATCATCTTATAGATTTATTCTAGCATTGCTTTAGGCTTATTATTCCTGTTTTCACAGTGTTATTAACTTGTCTGATAATTCATGCCTACTGTCTACTGTCTGTCATCATAGCATAGCATTAAGCGTTAGTTATTAATCCCATTCATTACCGTTCAAGGTCTAAGGGTACATCTAACCTTGTGATAGACCTGCTGTCCATATGAGGTAGGTCAAGCGTGGATTGGTTCTCCACCAGATAGCACACTCGTTAGTCAGATTTCACCTTCTATTTAGCTTAATACTAAGGACTTCTTTTAATGAGGTTTAGGGTGTTCCAGCACCTTAATAAGGTTCTCCTAAGGCTGAGTAGTAGCTATTGGCCGAGCACGGGAAGGAGCTGCAGCCAAAATAGCTTGCGGTTGGTGGCTGCGGCTGCACCGCACCAGGGGCTAGGCATACGGCTGGTGGTCGCGGCTGCACGCTTTTGCGTGGTCGTGCGACTGCATTAACACTTCTGGAGTATTGCCTAGTCCTTGTAGGTTTGGTTAAAGGCCTCAAACAGCAGAGGTGATTAGTGGGTGGTCATTTTAGTGTCTAGACCAAACCCTACCTCTGACATACATGAAGCATAAGGGGTTTTCACTTCATGGAAAATTGATTACAGGGTTCTAAACTCTTAAACATGTCCAAATAAATTATACTAAGCCACTGGCCAAGTTTGGCCGAGATCCGATGCCAGAATCACGTGCAGCTGATGGCATCGACAGCATATCACTACTGGTAGGTCATGCGGCTGGTCTCTTCGGCCGCAAGTTGAAACATGGCTGGATGGTTGCGATTTTTGCACAAGTGGTTTACTTGGATTTTTCTAAGTGTGAATAAGGAGTTCGGGCTCATGGATCCCTGTCTACATTACGTTATGGATACCGATCCATTTTGACAAATAACCGAAATACCAGATCTGGTTTATACCTTCGATTCTAGATCGGAGTCCTTAGGATCCTTATTGAATCATGGTCTTGGGTCTCTTGAACTACAAAGTGGTCATATGGGTACTTGTTTAATCTTCATGATTCATTACCAGCCTACCTTCATACCGGGTGCACTACCGTTCCCATTCCAAGTTTGTAAACGATAGGTCACATGGCACAATTCTCGATCATCAATGGTCAATGGTATGCCTTCCATTGATTTAGTCATGGACTCTCGGTTCAAGCATGGAGATACCATTGCTACTTAGTACTTACATACTCAATACTTTCCATTTGGAAAAATACTTTCCATTGGGTATCTATCCTTATAACTACTATTAATCGACTTAAATCAGAATGGGAGGGGTACTTACAGTGGGTATCTCTTTCGAATTCTCCAGCAACCAAGTCGATAATCCAGTGGTAAGCTTGTCTTCCCTTCCTTCCTCTTTCTTCTTCCTTTCTTTTCCTCTTTCTCCTTTTTTCCTTTCTCGTTTATCTCTCTCTGTTGGGTGGTGTTCAGAGGAAGGATTCTTCCTTCTCTTCTCTTCTTCTTCCTCTTGCTTTTCTCCTCTCTTTATTCTTTCTCTCCTCTCAGACTCGTGTGTCAGAACTCTCCTCTCACCAATTTTCTTGACCAACGGTTTGTTTTGGAGAGTTATCTCCTTTCTTCACCAAATCGGTAAGTGTAGGATTTCCATGGATCCCATCATGGAAGTAGAGAAGATTTCCTTCTCCGGTTACCATGAATAGGCTGTTGGAGATAGGCTTTCCAAGTTTGGAGAAGACAAAGATTTAAAACGGTGGGTCCTGCGGCTGTTTGTCACCAACCAATTTCGCGCCTGGGGTACGGCTGCACTGCCTGCGGCTGGTGTGCAGCCGCACCACCTATTTCTCCAGCCCGACCTCCTTTTTGGTCGGCCAGCTTAGGTGTGTGCATACTATGCACTAGGTGGTTGCATAGGTTGGGTCCGAGACCTCAATAGTGCAATGTCTTGCATTTGGATGACATAGAAGGTTCAAGATAATGGTTTTGCATTACCTCACGGATATGTCATCGTCTTCGATCATGTTGGCCCGATACATACGCATGTGGGAAGACCCGACACATGCCCAAAATGGTCAAACCGTAACGGGGTTTGGGCACAGGTCTTACAGTAATAACGGTCCGGGATCTTGAATTCAGCGGTTAGCTGCACGAGTCGCTGCTCTTTAAGGTTACACTTGTGCTCCGTAGCAACCATCTCACTGGAGGGGGAGGGGTAGGGATTGCTAAGCCTACAAGCTCCCAAGAAGCTGAAGAGGCATCGGTCGACATCTTGCGCAAGGTAGAGTCTCTCTCTCTCTGGCTGGTAGCATGCCGCTATTGTAACACCGGGAACGGCTGGTCTTGCCGGCAAAGCTGGGGCTATTGATAGTCTAGATGGCACCCGGGCGCTCTCAAAACCCAAAGTTATTTGCTCTTCCTCTGACCAACCGAAAATGGGTGTCACGGGGTTAGAATAAGCCGTCCCGGGACGATTGAACATACAAGACACAAAAACAAAAAGGGAGAAGAAAGCAAAGGTGAACAAAGGAGATAGTAACTTACTGGTTAAGTTGCAAACTCGAAGATGAAGAAGGTGACAGAACTTCAGTGCTTCAGATGCTTAGAGTTTGCAGAGGTAAAAACGCTCGAATGTTGCTCCAAGGTCTTTTTAAATATCTTTGCAAGCAAATAAATCTCGGATTCAAAAGGGTTGGAGTTTGAGCGCCATCACTATGAAAGTTGCTGAATTGTCTTCAGTCGCCACCTCCGCCAGAAAAATCCAATCGATTTCGCATTCCAATAGGTGAAAGCCCCCTAACGCATTTAATGAAATGTTTTGAAAGGGGAAGACAACTTTGCAAATTATTTTACTGTGACTCGACCCGATGTGACATTCCTGGTTAGTGTTGTAATTCAGTTTCTATCCTATCCTCGGACATCTCATTAGGATGTTGTTATTCGTATTCTAAGGTATTTCAAGAAAGGCTCTAGGCTATGGCATACTGTACTCTGGCTATGGACAATGATGTGTTGAGAATTTTTAGGATGCTGATTAGGTAGGTTCCCTATTGATAGGCGGTATACTACCGGGTCCTGTACCTTTGTTGGCACATACCTTTTGTCGGTATGTCCTGGAAAAGCAAGCACACTGTTGTTGCTCGGTCCAATGCAGGGTCTAAATATCATGCTATGGCACATGTCACGTGTGAGTTGATGTGGGTCAAGCAGTTAGTTGTTAACTGAGCTTGGTTTTCCGAACAAGTCTTCCATGCAGTTGTGGTGTGATAACCAAGCTGCCATTCACATTGCTTCCAATCCTGTGTTTCATGAAAGAATGAAACACATTGAGGTCGATTGTCACTTTGTTCGTGAAAATTCCAGCAAGGGAATATTTCTCCAGTTAATGTTCATAGAGGAGAACTGATGCGTTTACCAAATCTCTTGGGAGTGGGAGGATTGCTTATACTTGTAACAAGTTCAACATGATTGATATCTACGCTCCAGCTTAAGGGGGAGTGTTATTGGGTTGTCGATGGTAGGGGAGGGCGTCAGGAATAGCACTTATAGCGCCAGTTCCCTCCCCTAGTCTCTTATATTATTTTATGGCTTTTCCCTTTGTATCCTTTGGTTTTTGGTAATAGAATTTATTATTCACACCAAAATAAGAACCTAGTCCAAAACCCCTTTGAACCTCCACGTTGGTCTTTCTATTGTCTTTTTTCAATACGATTGGTCTTTCATAACTGCCTAGAACAGGCTACTCATTAGATGGCTAGGACAACCTGAACAGCACCAGCACAAGCACTAGCAAGGTACTTCCATCATGTGTACCATCTGTGGGAGGCAATAATGTGTGCTTTGTGAAACATGTGATGTCCATCCCAATTTGTCTTTTCCACATATTGCTATGATTAAGGTTTGCAAACATTCTGTTCACTAGACATACCTCTGATTTAGATTGCCCAAATGAAGTGCTCCTAAAGCTGTCCACATCAGGTCGTTGTGCCCCTAGAAAATGACCAATATCCCATTCGTACCCTGTTTAACAGCAAGTTATAAAATTTTGAAAACTACAGCCAAAAATAACAAGCAAAGGCTGATCAGAAGGATTCATTATAAAATGAAACTACTCCACCTTCAAATCTAAAGGAAAAAAAAAAAAGAAAGAAAAATATATAGGACAGTCACGGTTGGATAAGCTATATAAATACTTTAGGCATTATATGCAGTTTCAACAGGCACTTTTATTATTTATTATTAGTATTATTACTATTTACTTTTTTATTATTTTTGGGGAGGGAAGGTGGGACAGAGAAGGAGGGTATGCCTTAGTTTTCTCTTCTTTTTATTCATAAATCATTCCATGTTCAAAGAAGTACATAGATATTTCACTTTATCATCATTAACATCACAGGTTTGTAGTTCCATCTCATCCTTACTGACAAACCAACAGAATTCCATTGATAATTACTAAAAAATGCATCTAAACTTTGCAGTTAAACAACAAGGGAACATGTAAATACCTAGCAGGTTTCTATGACATGGCACCAACACTAAAGATTGTATAAGCTTACATAGAAAAGCAGAGATTGATCCAACAGGAACATGGACAAGCTAGTAATGGAATTCCATTCCAAGTCACCAAAGGTTAAACGTTGACAGGAACTATGAACTAGAATAGAGAAAATTACATAACTCACCAAAGTTAGATCTTGTTAGCATAATAAAATTGTAACTGTACATTGCCTTGACTTAATCAAAATATTTCATGCCAGTTTCTAGGACTTGGACTCCTATTAGTATATGGACTCTTAATTAGTTTATTAGTTTGCTTTATTAGTTTCCTTTACTAATTAAGCTTGTTAGTTTCCTTTTCCTATTTTGAGTTTACTTTGTTGTTAGTTTGTGACTAGGACTCTGACGTGTGGAGTCCTAGATCATATCTAATAGTTGTTTTCTATTTTCTATAAATAGAAGTTACAAGGAGAGGAGCAAGACACACGTCGATGCTCTCCATCTTCTCTTATTTTTCTAATTTGTTACATGGTATCAGAGCAATCACCTGTTGAGGTCTGGTGATCAGGTTTTGTTTGTTATGCAGCCAATATCTACTACTTATCAAGATCTGATTTTCAAGATCTTATTCATTGTGAATGCCATCTACTAATCTACTTATCAAGATCTTAGTTTTTGGAACTGCGGTAACTATTTTTTGCTGATCAAGCTCTAGTTTTCTTCTATTGCTGATCAAGATCCTTTTTCACATCTGCCAACTTATTACTAATCAGAAAGATCTGATCAGATTTCAAGATTTTCCATAATCAAACTTCAAGGACTGCTGATCAAGATCTTTTATATGTACACCTTATTGTTGATCAGATCTGCCTCAAGATCTGGGTTTTTGGAATCTGCTGGTTTTTTCGTGACTACTACTATATGTTTTGATCAATTCTACTATGTTGATCAGATCAGATCAGATCTACAACTGGTTGCTATTGGTTTTGATCTGCTCTACTACTGTTGTTGTTACTGCTACTTCTATTGCTACTGTTGTTGTTACTACTACTTTTGTTGCTACATTGTTTTAAGGTGAAGCTTGAGCTGCTGACCTGCTGTTACTACTTGGTTCACAGTGACCTATACTGTGCTGCTACTACTATTTGGTTCACAGTGACCTATACTGTGCTGCTACTACTACTTGGTTTATAGTGACCTATACTGTGCTGCTGCTACCACTACTACTGCTACTGATCCTACTACTACAACTACTACATCCGTTGCTACATTGTTTTAAGTTGAGCTCTCACATTCCCCCATGCTTTAGCTTGATGGGGATGTTAACATGATAAAATTGTAATTGTACATTGCTTTGACTTAGTCAAAGGAGTTAGTGTTAGTTTCTAGGACTTGGATTCCTATTAGTATATGGACTCTTAATAGTTTATTAGTTTCCTTTACTAATTAGGCTTGTTGGTTTCCTTTTCTTATTTTGAGTTTACTTTGTCTTTAATTTGTGAATAGGACTCTGATTTGATCATATCTAATATTTGTTTTCTATTTTTTATAAATACAAGCTACAAGGACAAGAGCAAGACACACATCGATGCTCTCCATCTTCTTTTATTTTTCTATTTTGTTACAGATCTAATGTGGAGTGTGGACCAAACTCTGGTCGAGTTGTCTAAAGGACATGGAGAACAAAGTTTGGAAGAAATCCGACGGTCAGATTCAAGTATGTGAAACCCTTCCTGAATTAGAAAAGCGAATCCCAAAAAGGAAACCAGAAATAGTAACTTCCAAAATTAGTAACTAAAACAATTAGAAATAGCATATGGGGCATGGTTGAGCACCGATTCCTTAGAAACCACTAAATTTATAAGCTACTAAAATTACCACCAGATTTAGAAAGTAGAGATTAGAAACTGAGCGGGAAATTGAAACAGAAGTAAGAAATAGATAAATAGATTCACAAAAAAATATACACAAAGTAGGGTTGAAGAATGGTTTTAGAAACTGGCAGAAAAAAGAAAATGAAGCAGTTCAGCAAACAGGATCAGAAATCGAAGTAGCAAGCAGTTTTAGGAAGCTGGAAATTTCAGAATCAAAATAATATCATGAAACAGGGTCAGGATAGCAAAAAGGTTTTCTGAAATCGATGGCAGAACTCTATTTGAAAACTAATAACAAAATCAAACTAGAACCAGAATAATGTTAACTGAAGAAACCAAACAGAAACACTGAAGAAGTTCAGTTATGAACTATTAGTAGAATAGAACGTGTAGAGAAAAACATAATTTAAGGAAGAGAATAAATTACTAGCTGCAGGGTAGTAGAAGTTCAGACAGCAAACACGATCAGAAATCAAACGAGAAAGCAGTCATAGAAAACTGGAAATTTCAGAATCAGAATAGCAACAAGGTGTCAAGGTGTCCATGAAACAGGATCAGAATAGCAAAATAGTTTTTTGAAATCGATAGCAGAGCTCTGTTCGAAACCTGAAAACAAAATCAAACTAGAACCAGTATTTGTTAACTGAAGGAAACCAAACAGAAACCAAAGAATATCAGTTAGGAAATATTTAGCAGAATAGAAGAGCACGTAAAGCAAAGCAGAATTCAAGGAAGTGCAGAACTTACTAGCCACGAGGTAATAGAAGTTCAGAGAGCTGACCTAAATCGATAGGGAAGGGAGAAGAGATGAGAAAAGAGATCTAATCAGGAATCCACCTTATTTGCAAGGCGGCTAATGCACCAGCACCCTAACTTGGAATCCACCAGGGTTTCCACTGTGTCCCAGACTCCCAAAGCAGAACATGCCACTCATTTCTGAATCTAACAGAACTAACAAGCAAAAGCTAGTGTCGAATCTCAAAATTTGTGATGGGGTTGTGTAGGCCCTTCTCTTTAATTATCGAACTGAGAAAAAACAGAATTAAAAAAAAAAAGGGTTGTGTAGGCCCTCCTCACCACCTTACCTAGACACATCTTAGGTCTACCCTTGGTTCTTTTAGATCCTTTGATTTTGTAAATTATAGAAAGAAAGAAAAAGACGATAGAGAGAAAGAGAGGAGACAAGGAGAAGCTGTTGTAACTCTTGGAGTCTCAACAATAACATTGTGACTCCCATTCCATTCAATAAAATTTCATATACACTCCAACAAGGATTGCTAACATCATCTACACCCACAAGATTACAAAAACATCACCTAGGTCCACTTAACTCACGGAAATTACTAAAATTGTTGATATACAGTTTTACCCCTCATATTATAAATTGAAAAATTAAAAAATTATGTTGAATGACTAATTTGACCTTGTAATGAACCTATTCCCTTTTATAAAAATAAAAAAAATATAAAAAAACCCTATTCCCCAAATCGAGTTTGACTTTGATGAACCTATTCCCCTATCTCATTCTCCCTTGTTCTCTCCAGCAGTAATGACCCTAATGGATGAGGGTTTGGATTGAAAGTGGTGGTGATCATCTAGAAGAGGAAGACCTATGGATGAAGGTTTGGATTGAATCAAAGAAGCAATGGCACATCGTGGGTCCTGCCATCTTCGATCAGTTATGAAACTACGGCCCTGTTTTGCGTTCCTGTTTCCTCTGCAGAGGTCATGAAACCGCAGCCCAAATTTACAGCAGGCGAGACGAAGCGAAATGGATGAAACTGTGGCCCTGTTTGTTTCCCATGTAAGATTTTCCTATTTCTTTCAATACCAGTATTGAAGAAGAACATCTAACTCAATTTCCTACGTATCTTCGGTGGAGATAAAGTTTTCTGCTTCGAACAGAGACCGCAGCAGAAGCATTTTAAAGAACCCTCAGCATTTTTCTGCAATTAACTCTCTTCCATCCAAAAATTCCAGCCTACTCCTCGAGTCAGTAAAGCTCGTTTGTAATGTTTGCCAGCTTCCTCGTCAAAACTAGTTTCCAAGCTTTTCAATATGATCCGAGTAGAAATAGAGGTTCGATTAGAACAGCAGAAGAAAACAAAAACTTACAACATCTCTATCACTAAAAAGACCATCACCTTTGTTATGCCTTCCTGTTACTTCAACTCAGAATTCCGCTAGGCTAAGTTGATTTCTGCCGGCTAAATTCCTTCTAGACACCACCAACATGAAAGCTTTCCCCTAATCGGACAGAATTCATGAATGCCGATGAAATGAAGACAGAACAGGGGAGAAGGGGAGGGAGAGGGAAGGTGAGAATCAAAACTCGAGAGAACAACGGCACCATAACTCCTCAGTTCAGGGTTTCATCCTTCTGAGTTGTGTAATTCCCCCTTATTCGCACACGGTTTACAAGTCACCCTACCGTCTGAGGAATTTGAAACTTAAAAATGAAGTTTTGTGACTTCTGTCTATCGTCTTTAGTCACCTCTACTGCCTGTTAAAGTGGATTTGATTTGCAGAGTTCTAGCATTGTTTTTGCGTCTATTTAGTTAGGGTGGTCCAGATCTTTGAAAATACGCCGCTGGAAATGGTGCCGACGGGGATTGGGCTCGTCTGGAGCACTCGTCTGATACACCTTCTCCTATTGAAGATGCTGCAAATGGGAAAAAAGAGCAGGAAGACAGAGAAGAAGAACAAGAGAGACCCGTATTAGAGGAAACGAAGAAGAACATCAGTTGAACCGTGGTAATTAAAAATTGAAAAAAAAGAGGGTCATCTTTTAACTCAGATCAAAGGGTAGTATTGTCCATCAACAGTTCCATTTCAGCTGATATTAGCAGCTAACGGGAATCTATGGACGGAGTGGGCTTCTTTGATTAACAGTGCAAAGTTATTGGGTGGTAGATGATGTTTTTGCAAACTTGTGGGGGTAGATGATGTTAGCGATCCTTGTTGGGGTGTATATGAAATTTTTTCTATAAAGAAACATAACAATAAAAGGGTAAAGGGAGCAGAAACTGAAAAATAAAGAGAGGGAGAGGCGTTTTCAAAGATTCCCCTCCCCCTTACGACATATCGTAACACTCCCTCGTAAGCTGGAACCTATATATCACCTCAAGCTATAGCATATATATCAATCATGCCCTACATGTCACAAACATAAGTAATCCGCACACTCCCTAGAGACTTAGAGAATACATCAGCAAGTTGTTCTCCTTTATGAACATGGGCATGGAAAAATAATCCCTTGAAGAATCTTCTCACGAATAAAATGACAGTCACCTTCAATGTGCTTCGTTCTTTCATGAAACATAAGATTGGAAGCAATATGGATGGCAGCTTGGTTATCACACCACAGCTGCAAGGAAGACTTGTGCAGAAAACCAAGCTCGGTTAGCAACTGCTTGACCCATATTAGCTCACACATGACATGTGCCATAACACAATATTCAGGCTATGCATTGAACCGAGCAACAATAGTTTGCTTCTTGCTCTTCCAGGACATAAGATTTCCACCAACAAAAGTACACTACCTGGTAGTAAACCACCTATAAATAGGAGAACCAGTCCAATCAACATCCGAAAAACCCTCTACACGCCCATGTCCATGGTCAGAGTACAATAGTTCATGGCCAGGAGCCTTCTAGAGATACCGTAAAATATAAATAATAGCATCCCAATAAGGCATCCAAGAAAAAGAGCGACCCAGTACACAAGACCCCCGCTACTGCAGGGTCTGGGGAGGGCAGAATGTACGTGCCTTACCCCCACAACGTGGAGAGGTTGTTTTCGTGTTTCGAACCCGTGACCACTAGGTTGCAATATGACGACCTTACCGTCACACCAAAGCTCGCCCTCCAATGAGGCATCCAAGGAGAGGACAAAAACTGATTCACCATGCTAACTAGGAATGCCAACATAAGTTTGAGGTTAGGATCCATTGGGTATCCACAGGTTAGGATCCGAACATCCCTGCCTTGATGAGCAAATCCACAATACATTTCCATTGAGAAAGAGAAATACCTTTCAATGACTAAGCCACCTTAACTCCCAAAAATCCTTTAAGCAGACCAGATCCTTTGTAAGAAGGTAAAATGAACTCAGGTGCCAGATTTATAGACGAAGAAAAGGTGGCAGGGGTTAAGGAAGCTAGGGGCGTAGGATCTACTCATGGACGACAAGTATAAACCTATTGGACGACCAGTGGAGGAGGTGGTACCGGCGAAACAAAGTGCTGGAAAATATAGCTAGGTAGATCATCATCCAACTTAGACACAACAAAGGACCCATCCGGATACAGTGTGGACTCAAAGAAAGACACATCAGCGGAGACATAATATTTATGGGACCCCTGTAAATAGCAACAATAACCCTTTTAAATACATGAATATCTCACGAATAAACACTAGAGAGCTCCAGGATCCAACTTAGAGAGACCAAGACGATGATTACGAACAAAAACAAATACATCCAAACACCCAAGGAAGAGACACAAATAGAGAGTCAGAGGGAAACAATAAAGAATGATGAACACCACCACCCAAAACTAAAGAAGGCATGCGAATAATATGATAGCAAGTAGTTAACTCAACATCAGCCCAAAAAGACTTGGCCACCTTCATTTCAAAAAGAAGGGACCGAGTAACTTCCATTAAACAGCGTTCTTCCATTCAGCAGTAACATCATGTTGTGGGGTGTCGAGACAAGAAGACTAATGAACCATACTTGTGCAACCATAAACAATGAAAACGGACCTAAGAAATATTCCTTTACATTATCACTGCGAAAAATACAAATAGAGCTTTGTGTTGTAACATCTAGAAAGCAAGGGGCAGCCTACCTTGACTTGTGGGGCTACAACCCATGTAAGTCCTTGACTTGTGGGGTTATTGCCCATGTGAGTCCTTGACTTGTGGGACTATTGCCCATGTGCAGTAGCCTACCTTGACAGGAAGGGCTGCTGCCTTAGCCTATTGCATTTACTATGTGCGCCTACCGCATTTACTATGTAACTTCTTTTCTCTATAAATAAAGCATGACCTCTATCGTATTCTAGACAAGTCGATCATTCCTCTCAACATGGTATCAGAGCAGAGATCCTCCTTGGCAACCAAACCCTAGCAAGTTTCTCTCTCTCGATTTTTTTTCTCTCCCATCGCCCATCTCTCTTTCTCGGCTTCAACTTCCCATGTGTGTGTGTGTGTGTGTCTCCCTCCCTCTCTCTCTCTCTCAATTTGCCACTGCAAGCAGCTCTTGGCAGTGGTGCCTTAGCCCACTGAGAGCCCTCTCTAAGGCTAGTTTCTCAGATCAGACTATGGTGGAGATCCGAGAAACTCTATTTTCTAGAATTTTCTATGTTTTACATGGATTCACAGAACTGCCTGTTCCTATGATGATGTATCAGGAGATTTTTTGTCTATGGTCGTAATTGATTCTTGATCTCTTTGCTCTGTCATCATGTCCAACGTTACTACTGCCTCCTTTGGAACCGACGGGACGGGTCGTGATACCCATTTTCCCTTGTTCCTCGTGAGCTACGTTCATCTTGATGGGAGCAACTATTTGATATAGTCATGGTCTTGTTATTTGTCCATTGATTCTCGAGGTTATATAGGCTACATCGATTGCGAGACGACATAACCTACAACTGCTGGTGATTCTCAAAGGAAGTGAAACTCTGCTAATTCATTGGTAATGTCTTTTCTCATCAACTCTATGCAACTACATATTGCTCGGGGTTACCTTCTTTTAGAGACTACAGCCAAAATTTGGTTGGCAGCCAAGGATTCCTATTCCCAAGCTGGGAATGATGATGCACAGGTCTATGAACTCAGGAAAAAGCTTCCTGAGACCAAACAACAGGATCTCCCTTTGTCTCAGTACTACTCTGAGTTGCGCAATCTATGGCAGGAGTTGGATTACTATGATACTTTCCAAGCTACCTGCAATGACGATGCAACTGCATTTCAGAAGAGGGAAGACAAGTACCTGGTGTACAATTTTCTGGTTGGACTGAACATTGCCTATGACCAGATTCGCGCTCAAGTGCTTAGTCGTGATCCCTTTCCTTCATCAAAGTAGTCCTACTCCTTGGTACAATTGGAAGACAGTCGCCGTACTGCCATGTTATCACCTAGTAGGTCATCCCATGGTTCACAAGACCGTGCAACTTTTTTTTTTGGGTCTAAGGTCTCAGTCCGGTGGCAGTAGCTCTACCCGTTCTAGTGGTCGCTCTTCTTTTGACCGAGAACCTGTCTGATGTGACTATTATGGTAAGGAACGACATACCAAGGAAATCTGTTGGAAGCTCCATGGTCGTGGTCAGAGCCATGGCTCCTCTGAGTCTACTCTTATCGGTGCCGCCCTGCCAGTGTCGGTTATTCTCTGTCCCAGAACGAACTTGCCATGCTATGATGCCTCATGACTTGTCTGGAACCACCCTCGTCTAGGCCATCTATTTCTACCACTGCCACTTCCACGATTCATTCTGCCTCCAACCTTGCTACCTCAGGTATCTTTTTTGGTGGCCATTGTGCATCGGTTGTCTCTCAACCTTGGATAATTAACACAGGTGCCATTGACCACATGATTGGTACCCCTAGTCTTTTTTCTCAGTATTCTCCTTAATTTGGTAAGGACAAGGTTCGTGTCGCCAATGTTCCCTTTCCTCTGTTTCTGGGAAGGGCTTCATTACGTGTTTACCCACCTTACCGTTGACTTCTGTTTTTGTGTACCGAATTTTACTACTAACCTTCTTTCTATTAGCCGTCTTACCTATGATCTGACTTGTAAAGTGACTTTTTATCCTACCCATTGTCTCTTTCAAGATCTAGTGACGGGGAGTCCGATTAGTTGTGGTAAGGTGCATGGAGGTCTTTATTTGCTGGACGATGGGCTTCCCATTGTTCGTTTTACACTTCAGACCGATTCCACGCCGACTACTTCTGAGTTGTCACTTTGGCATTGACGTTATGGCCATCCTCCAAAGTGGACTCTCTTTAAAATGAACCAAAACCCAATATATAAGTCAGTCTCGTCGAAACCATTCGTCTATTGGTTTCAACAGAGATTCTTAAGCTTGCATTTTGAAACTCATTTCTCACCTCTTGTCTCTCTCTTTTCCTCCTAAACTCTTGATTTCTTCAAGATCTCTCAACTTGCTCCAATATCTCTCAACTTTCAACTCTTTTCTCTCTCTTCAAGGTAAGTCATTATCTCTAAAATGTGTATTTTTCATAGAAAGTGTATGCAAACATCATGCTTGGCTTTCAAATTTTTATATGTTTGTTAGAATGACCCGATCTATAAATCTACGGTGTTGGTTTTTTTTATAAACAATTTATTTATTGGATTTTCTGTTTGAAAATTTTGATTTTCCTACAACTATTTTTTGAAAAAAAAAATGTATGTGTTACATATTTTGTATGGACTTCAGTTAAATATATGTAAACAAAATCGGATGATCTACATTTTGATGGAGGCAAAATTATTTTTCTGTTTTTATTTTTTATTTTAATTTTTGGATATATAATAAATAATGAATTAAATTAAAATAAATGTAAATAAATGATAAAATGTTGTTGTTTTTACTTTGAAAATCTTGAAAAAAATATAAATGCTTTATAGATGATAACTATTTTATGTAATAAAGTATTGTTAACTAATTAGTTTTTGTTGATTTAAGGGTATATTAATTACTGAAAAATTAATAAAATATTTTTTACTTATGGAAAAAAATATAAATGTGTTACAAATAATAATAGGTTGCTGTTTTATATAATAAAGAATTGTTAGAAATGATAATAGGTTGTTGTTTTTTATTTAAGGATGTATTAATTACTTATGGGATATTTTTTATGTAATAAAGTATTGTTACAAATGATAATAGGTTGCTGTTTTTTACTTAATGGTGTATTAATTACTTATGCGATATTTTTTTATGTAATAAAGTATTGTTAGAAATGATAATAAGTTGCTGTTTTTTACTTAAGGGTGTATTAATTACTTATGGGATATTTTTTATGTAATAAAGTGTTGTTACAAATGATAATAGGTTGCTATTTTTAATGTGGGATAGTTTGTAATATAATTTGTTTCATTTGTAGTAATTGTTGTATTTTGTTCCAACAGTGTAAGTATTTGAAATGGCTGAAGCACCAACTCCAAGTGGTGACATTGCATGGGGGCATGAGATACCACTGACTGCCAATAAGAAACAGTCACAATGTAATTATTGTGGCAAGAAGATAAAGGGATGTGGGTGCCAGTAGATTCAAGTGGCATTTTACTGGTATTAACAGAGATGTGATGGCTTGCCCCAATGTACCAAATGAAGTGAAGAAGGCCATGGCAACCATGATGAAGAGTGATATTGATAAAAGAAATAAAAAGAAGGCAGCAAGGGAGGAATTTGAAGATGCTTGTCTGGAGGACCTACCCAATGTAGGGGACGAGGTTTATGACATTGACAGTGATGAGGTAGATCCAGATATGATACAGGCAGAGGTTCAACAGATGAAGAGAGTCAAGATATCAAGTTTAATGCAACAAGAGGAAGATCTATGAAGGTAGTTTGAGAGGAGCAGTTAGAGGCGTTGGATCATCTAGACAGGCACCAGAGGATGAGGGAAGGAGGACGAGGCTGAGACATGGGGTGAAGCTGAGATAGCTTTTAGGGGGACTCAGAGTGTGAGGGGTTTAGCTGGTGCATAGGCACCACCACAGCTTTGTAACCCAGACGTTGAGGTCCTAAGGACAATCCTACTGTATTTTCTAGACATAACAGGTCACAAAAGAAGTTAAAGCATTTTTGGATTCTCCAAGTAGATATTGTACCATTGAATACCAGCAAATGCCACTACAGGACCATACTGTCAGAGTATGTTGGACAAGGAAAGTAAGGCAGGTCCAGGAGTGAAAGGGCCTACAGCTTGGGAGTTGTACAATACCTACCTACTCAAACATAAGAAAGATATTCAAGAATATGTGGATAGTTTGAAGCCATGGTGGAAAGCATATGGAGTCAGGTAAACTGGACCCACTAGACAATGCCTCATGAATTTCATGGTGAATTGTGATGGGCAAACAGTATTCTTGTAGTCTGTTGAAGCATCCAAGCATGTTAGGGATGCTAAATATATTTATGGTCTCTTGAAGGAAGTGGGAATAAAACATGTGATACAAGTGGTTATTGACAATGATAGCAACTTCAAAAAAGCTGGTGAAAGTTTAATAAAGAATAAAAAGTATCAGCTTTTTTTGGACACCATGTGCAGCCCACTGTATTGATTTGATGCTGCAGAACATGGGGAGATCAAACTTGTGAAAGACACTGTAGAAAGTGCAAGACAAGTAACCACTTATGTATCTTACCATGGATATGCCTTGCAGATGATGAGAACCATGTATGGTGGAGACTTGGTGACATCAGGGTTGACACGTTTTGCAACAAACTACATAACCCTAAAGAGTTTTTGTCATAGCCCATTCTGGGAACCGGGCGTGATATCCGGGTCGACCCAAAAGACAACCCGAATCTTCCAGTAATTGACAACCACAGTGGTCTACCATATAAACCCCACAGTCTATGCAAACAATATCCACAAAACCAATGATAGATAAATCAGAGTAATTATAGCGGAAGTATAAATATGGTAACAGATGTCTACTGATAACATATCATAATTAAGTTTGTTATGTCTCACAAAACAGATTCCACAATATCATATCATAATTTACTACACAATATCCCGAAGAATAAATCTAAGTATAACAATTGTAGATAGACTAAACATTGTCTATCTACGAGTATCTAGAAAGAAATAAACAAATCTCTGCATTAGGTCCCATAGATGCAGTCATTACAAGAACAACCCTCGGGATGATGCTTCAGTGGACCTCCGCCAAGAGAGGTGCTCTCCACCATAGTAGGCTCCATTTGATCAGCAGCGGAAGAAGTACTTGCGCCAAAAGCTAAAAAGAATTCGATATCGAGGGGTAAACTCCCATCCCAGCTCAGCGAAAGATTGAGTATCAATGCAATCCTATCATCATCCAATCAGGATTGCAAGGAAGTAAACACAGAATAAGATGCACATCAAATATGAATGCCCCATGGTCTCAGCTGTACTCTAGTAGAGATCTGTCCGAACCATACCACCCCTGGACTAGTTCGCATGCCCTTCTTCCTGAACATGTTCGCATTTCCCCCTTCCTGAACACCCGAACCTCCCCTCTCCTGGTAAGTCTACTTGATGTGGTTGTTTATGTGTTTGGTGACCTTGTGCCACAGCCAGCACTCTAGCGGGGGTACGGTGGTCCATGGGGGGCGGTGTCGGGATCTTTGCTGGGGTGCAACCCCCCTTTCCTTTATATACTACATGCATCATACATGACAGTTATTGGATGACATGTTATAAGGCATAAAAGAAGACATGTTATGATTCATCAATAGTAATTAATGCACATTACACATGCTCAAACTCTACGAACTCAACCCCTCACCTGTAGGCACCAGGGGTGCTGCTAAACCTTGAAGCCGGCTGAAGGTTCCGCTGCTACCCAATGACGAATTACCTATTTTAATTAGATAGTTTCATTAGATTAGCTTTTATGTCTTTTAATCAGTATGGACAGGTCCTAGGTGTCCATACGTGGGTCCCAAGATAAGCCGAGAACCCAACGATTGGTCCCAATAGGTCCTAACTAAGCTTACTAGCTAACAGAGCCATAACCGGAGGGTAGTTCCAAGTAGTACAACCTCCGGAATTATCATCCGGATAACACTCAGAAATATTCCCCTGTGAGTTAAACCGGAGGATGTAAGTAGATGTTGTGTCATCCGGCACAGCCTCCAGATACCCCTCTGTGATCAAGTGTACTTCACAGAAGCCTCCAGTAAGAAATCCGGAGGCAACGCCGGGTGGTGTTCCCTCTGGCTTGACGTCTAGCTATCATAAGGTATCCAGACCCCAGGTACACGGAGGCTCCAAAATATATTCGGAGGGTGTGCCCCCAGTAATCTTCGGAGGCTCCGGTGTATATCGGAGGATGTGCCTCCTGTACTGAGTCACCAGTGGGTTCTTTATACTAGGGCATCCAAAATGAGGCGAAGGCAGTAGCGGATGGTGTTCCCGCAGGTTTAGCCTCCGGCTCGCTTTGGCACAATCTGACTAAGGCTAGGTCCATTAAGTCATACTGTAACAGTCTTCCCAGGAAACGGGTTCGGATTGGTGGTCGGGTCTAAAACATACATTTTTAATAATGGAAAACCTGATAGAAATCTAGTATAATTTTTTTTTTCCTCCATCACATAATCCATTAATACATGAACCATATATCACTTTTGGTACAAAGGTTCAGGTAAGAAAACAATACTTCCCAATAGTTTCCACATCACTTTTGGGGTTTGCTCATGTATTTTATGTGGGAAACATGGCTTTATGGCTGTAGGAGGTGAAGGGCTTCTTGTTGCATTCGAACCTTACTTTGAGTTCAAGAAGTTGTAACTAAGGAACTTGTAGTCATTCATGTGAGTGTTTTTCTTCCTTTTAACAAACTATAGATGTATAATGCATGTGATAGCCAAATTGTAAATGCTTGTAATCCATAACAAAACTTCTTATCGTACTTGGATAATCTTACGTTTTAGGTACCTTAAACTAAAGAAATTTCCTACATAAGTACTTCAAATTGTATCACTGCTTCTTTCTTGTTTCGCCTACCCAAATTAGAATACCTTGAAGGCTTTCTACACACCCAGTTTCCAAGCTCCAACAGCCCCTTCCTGAATATCAGAACACCCACACATCCTCCAATTTACACATACAACAAATATTCACTTACTACTACCATCCCTAGCTCAGTATTATATTTTAATCAAGCTTAAACCTTCATTGATTAACTCTACACTATAAATGTTTACCTCAAGTTGGCATGGAGGGAAATTATTGAAATCCCCTTTCTCTCTCTAAGAGCTTCCTCTACTAGGTATATCCAATACAACTAATTATCATATTATAATATAACTCATCCTTAGATATTATTTTGGTAAATTTACCAAAATACCCATAGATTTCTTGACAACAGTACAATACTAGCTAGCTTAACACCTCAATTGGCTGGGGTGTTACAATCTTCCCCCCTTAAAATAAATTTTGTCCTCAAAATTTTATCATACTTGAACTCATTACTAACATTCACAAATATAGCTAGACCCTCCAAAAATATTTCTCAAGCATCCATACTTACCTAAGATCAGAGTAATACCTCCATTCTTAGTTCGTGTTTACACGAAAGCATCAGTTTTTGTACTTAAACTGTTACTCGCCACCATTTTCGAGTCCATGCTTTTGCACTTTGCATATCAATATCTCACCTTATACAGTTGGAAACTAGTAATGGTCCATTATTCTTCTTAATTATCACAACAATAGCCAAACTTTAGAATGAATCCTACACAACATATATTTTTCTTTCTTAATCAGTTAACCATAATAGTTTGAGAGGAAAATCACAATTCGATAACCCATGTAATAGCACTTTTTATAATAGTCACAAAAATTTCATTATTCATATTAACCTTAAGCTATGCTTTTGAATCACAGCAATAGGTATCTAATTCCTTTCTAGCATGCTTTTCATAACTTATCTGATCACGACCTGTCAATTTAAATCATTCACTTCTTTTCATTTCAATATAGTTTGTATCCCTTCCGTTCAATCTATGTCTTTATATCTCAGTCTAATCTCATTTCAGTTCATCATACTTTCCTTAGTCCATTTTTCCCTATTAATATATTTTTTTTTGACACTTCCTTGTTTTACATTTCGTATCAAGTGTTCACATAGTTTAAACATCATATCCATCCAGTTTCTGATCAATCTATCTCATTTCATGTTCATATCTTTGTATTTCGGTTTAACTTATACAAGCAATCCATTTCCTTTCATCACCTGACTTTTCAATGCTTTTACTTCATAACCAGTGTTCTTGTAGCTCCCATAACAATTAATATGGACTTATATTAGCAAGAGTTTTCACACATGAGTGGACATGGCTTCAGCCTACACTGTTTATCGTATAACAATTCCTATAATAACTTTATCCAACACTTTGAAAATTCAGCAATTCATTATGTCTATAACAGTCCATCTTTATTCAAAAGTATCTTAATATTGCAAATCCAACATATCAGTATTTCCAATATTACTCACCCTCACTAGTGTGGAATAGTTCACATAAATATTCCTATGCATTGATAAACATTGCATATATGTTCAGCTTATACTCATTTGCAACCCTTTGTAAAACTTAATCTCGTCTCATACCATATTCAATTCATCTCAATACAAAAGGAAATCAGCATCTCATCAAAATATCACCAAACCATTTTTTTTTCCTTTACAACATGGCCTAGCCCATTGAAATTCATATAGTCCATAACACTGCTACATCACTACTCATCAACCAGGGTAGAGCAGTAAATTTTAGCATTTCCTTGATTCTCTCAATCATAAAAGTGTAGGCCATAATAATTGTTTCCTCCAATATATACACTACTAGCCGCTAGTAACCTCCTGCAGGCAGGAAAACTATTATAATACCTCTCTATCCCATGAGCATTTTATCATATTCCCAAGTTAACTAATTTCAACTTAATTAGTTTACGTATTGAAATCCTAAACCACCAGTTCTGTATAGATAGTCATAGACCAACAATCCTTTGCTCTGATACCATGTGTAACAGTCCTCCCAGGAAACGGGTTCAGATTGGTGGCCGGGTCATAACCTCAGTTAAGAATACAAAAACCTGGTTAAAAATCTTGGTACAAATTTTTTTTTTTCCATAACATAAACCATTCATCATTCTGACATAATACAGCGGAAGCATTTTACATAGACAAATTATAAAATCTGGTAGTTGGGTATAACTCTTTACAAAACATTACTAATAAAATTTACAAACATTAATGAGTCACATAATTGAATATCCAATAGTGTGCCAAAGGGGTGATCAGCTCCCCACTTGGACTTTTATTGCTATCCATATCATCCTTGCCTCCACTTTGTTTATCTGTAAAACATGGTCAATAACTTGGGTGAGCCAAAGCTCAGTGAGTGGAAATCTATCCTGGCAAGAATACATATAACATTCACAACTAAACATATAACATCATACTTAAAGAACATAATTTATATCCTAATTTACTTACAAGAGTTATATCTCTTCATAAGCTTCCATAATGTGCCATAAGACCTTTACAGTATACCCTTACTTATCTTTCACATATAGCAAAGTGCTGGGCTCACCAGGTTAAAATACGTATCTTGCCTAGGTGAACTCCCTTCTTACATTACTTACCATATAATGTCTTTCTTAACTACGTTTAATTTTCATATTCAGTGGTACACCGGCTCACCGGTTTAAGCTACAATTCTTGCCTAAGTGTACCCCGACCATTTTTCGCTTTAACCAAACAAATCTGTACAATTACTGTTTCCAACTTGCATCATTTACTATTTCCTTTCACAATTGTCCGCATGATTTTACATTGCTAACCATATATGCTATAATAGTCCTATCATAGCCATGAAAAATCACTTAAACATGATAGTTATGCTCATAACAGTCCAATATATGAGTTTAAGAAACTATATTTACAAATTCTTCACTTTCATAACTTTGTTGTTCACTTAGGCTTATAACAGTCCAACTTAGGCATTTAAGAGTATATCTTTGCATTTTTTTCACACTCTACAACCATGCTGTCCATTTATACTTATAACAGTCCAACTTAGGCATTTAATAGTATATCTTTGCATACTTTTCTCACTATACAGCCATGCTGTCAATTTATACTTATAACATAGCCATATATATGCAAAAATCAAAGTAAACATAACAATATTCTGTTTTAAAGGACTCTTTAACACTAGGGAAACTACTTAATCATCGTTACCCAACTATCCATGTCACAAAATATAGTCACAATATATAACTCATCTCACTATAACAAATCTGAAACATAAACTCACCCTTTGTCATTTATTACTTTGGCTAAGTAGCATGGTAATTCATTGCATCAACCAATACTTAAGAAGAGCAATATGCAAGCATTTACAATTTGGCTATCACATGCATTATACATTTATGGCTTGCTACAAGGAAGAAAAACACTCACATGAATGACTACAAGTTCCTTAGTTACAACTTCTTGAACTCAAAGTAAGGTTCGAATGCAACAAGAAGCCCTTCACCTCCTACAGCAATAAAGCCATGTTACCCACATATAAAATACATGAGCAAACCCCAAAAATGATGTTGAAACTATTGGGAAGTATTGTTTTCTTACTTGAACCTCTGTACCAAAAGTGACCTCCCTTTAGCTTAAGCTTAAAATCCCTTACCGTGCTGTCCTAGCTTAAACACCTGAGCATATGAGGCCTCAATTAATTTAATAATTCTTTTTTAACCCCCTACAATGCACTATAATGAAGACCTTTATCTCTACAATGAGTTTTCATGTCCTTTTAGGTCCCCATGCAGGAAACACAACACTTTACACCTTAAGATTTGTTGTAACAGCAATTTCTGGGAAATTGACAATTAATCAATCTAAAATTCATTTGAATGCCAAAAACTCCATGAAAATCCCCCAAATTTGAACCACATGGTCCTTACACATCACTAAAGGTCTCTGAGAAGAAACCCCACCAAAAACCAATCCCAAATGGCCAAAATAGGGGTGACGGTTGGAAGTCAGACAATTTATCAAACATCTAGCAGGCAATAAAATTGCCTGCCCCCAAACTATGGTTTCGGTTTTGGCATTGCTTCCCAGACCTTTGGGCTATATTTCAACATCTCCAATATCATCTTTAATAGCTTTTAAAACATATCAATCCATCACAAAGCATTCCTCCAAGGTCCATATCGAAATACATCCCAGTTTCAATTGATTTCTTTGACAAAAGTTCAGTTTTGGAAACCAAAATGTTAAAACTGAGTTTCTAAACCCCAAATAGTAGCTTAGAAACTTCAATACCATTGAGACAGCTGACTTAATTGTTAATCACCAACTTAGACCAAAATAAAATAATATTTTCATAACTATTCATATATTTACAATATCTAAAAACATCAAAAAATAATAAATGATGAACAGTTTTGATGAACCTGTTCATCATCTTCAACCTCTGACCAAGCTATTTCCAAAACTGAAACCCCTTTTTTTTTATTGCTTTTAAACCACAAGCAAATGGTAACAACACCTTAACAAGAGTTCTTACCTCAATGCAAGCTTGAAAAATTCCAGATTTCCTCTCCCAAAGATGTTTGGAGTTGCTGAAACTAAAATCACCAAAACCTCCAACGATTTTCAGCAATTCACCGTCTATCTACCTTGCTGCTCTTCTTGCTATAACCCACTTAAATGATATCAGTAACCATCATCTAATCTTCCCAAAACAGCTAGAATCTCTGGCTTAACACTCCATAAGAATTTGAGCTTCAAAACCCAACTCAAACACAATCACACCCTTTCCAACGATTCCAACAATTAAGCTTTCAAAACCCCAAAATTTTGTTTACTCTTAAATGTTTTTTCTCAGGTTTTCCACAGTCAAGAGAAATCAGCAACCAACATCTAATTCTCCAAAAGATAACTGTTCATTTTTTTATAGAACCACCAAGAACCAACTCCTTCAACGAATTCGTTTCCAGCCAAATTCTAAAAACTCAAACGGAATTGAATTCTTTTATTTATAAATTCATCACTTTTTCTATTTCACAATATACCTATTTTGTGAAATCTCTATTATATCCCTACAACAAACCTATTGCATGAGTTTGGTGTCCATGCCTACAGGGAAACCAAAATTAAGTGGAATGGCCAAGCTACCCCTCATAGATGCCAAAATAAGAACATGCATAAACACCAACTTAACAAGCTTGGTACCCTTTTTATTTAGGGACCAAAATTACCCATAGCAAAATCCTCAATTTACAATATGTCAATACAATTTAATATTTGTTGTACCATGCTAGTCAATAATATTTTAGGCTTATGTAATATGAAATTATACTATGTATAGTTAAATTATCATGAGATAATTGAAACGTTTAATTGTGTAAATTGTTTATATTACAGGTTGGTGACTTGTGATGACGATGTTATACTAAAATAATTTAATTATTAAACCTTAATGTACAATTACATGCTAGACTAGTGTTTTATTGTTAGAACCAAGGATTATTCATACCTAAAGGCCTTGAGATCAAGTCTCAAGGGAGGTTGTGTAGAAAATTTTATGATTAAATTATTTTTAGTGATGGGGCCCACAAGAGGTGGCTGCTAACTATTGGTTGGGTTTACTTTAAGTTTCATTTTAAAAAATAAATAGCATATTGTAAATTGAGGTTTAAAGAAACGGTATTCTTGGTCCCTAAATTAAAAGGATACCAAGATTTGCAAAAAATCAAGTGTTTGGATGTATTTAAAAGGGCATATAGGAAGGGTATAATAGTCTAAGCATATTTTTAGGATACCCTATGGGTATGGGTTGAATACCCATGCATTGGTTTAGTTGCGAGGACTAAAAGAAGATTTCACAAAATGAATTATATAAAATTAAAGGAAAAGAAAAAGGAAAATTTAAAAGTAAGTTTCTAAAACACTTTTGGAAATTTGGGGGTTTTGGGAAGCTTGTTGGAAACGAATTCGTGGCAAGGGAGTTTTGCTCTTGGTTTATTCTCATGAAAAGAGGTTGATCAAGTTAATGGAAGATTAGGTTATTATTGTTAAAGGGGTCTTGGGAGGAACTATCAAGAGGTTGTAGGGCTGAAACTCAAAGGTTTTCTAGCTGAGATTTGAAGGTGATCGGTCTATATAGTTGCTGTACTTTTCTTCTTCTAGCTTGGGAACAAAGGATTTAGAAATGTGTGGTTGAAGTTACAAGAAGGTATTTTGTTGTGATTCAAACATCCTAGGAGGTAAGTCTCAGTTCTATTTTACCGTTTTGAGTTATGCATGTCAGTTTAGGTGTCGTTTTATGAGGTTGCAGACCTTGGGAGTAAATTGGTTAAAGGAAAGAGATGATGAACACTAAAATCTGTTCATCCTTTAGTTTCTAGGGATAAGTTTGATGGTTACGTGTTGATTGATCTAAGGAGATGATTATATATTATCCAAGCTATGTGGATAGCACTTAAACTGATTACACCAATGGTTTTGAAGTGTTAAAAATTTCTATTAGAGGTTTTGAAACTCTGATTTAAAGGTTGGTTTCAAAACTAGGTTTTTTAAAAAGAACTCAAATGCATTTATAATGTGTTTTATTAAAAATTCTTATGGAATGATTCTAAGATGTGATGGTTATGTTTAAAATCACGTGAAGTTGATATTTGGGTGTTTGGCAAAGGCCAAAAAGGGCTGGGATGGTTTAAAGGTTCAAATGAAAAAAATAACTTAAATTGCTGGAATTTTCCTAATTAAGTGGTAGGAATTTATAATGGGTTGGTTTTGGACCCTATGGAAGTGACAGGAGATGGGTAGGCATGTTTAAAATCTTGTTTACAGGAGTTTTGAGGTGTTAACCAAATGCCCTAATGGCTGGGGCAGCAAGGTTGAAGGAGGTGAGATTTCTGAAATCGTGGGGAGCTAGGTACAGTTTGGTTTCAGCATATGGGGAGTTGAGGAGCTGGTACCTTGACTGTACAGCAAGCCATACTGGAGGTAAGTGTCTGCAATAGCTCTGGTAGATAGTGATGCATGCTATTTTTATTTGGGGTTAATAAGGTTACAGTCCTTGAAGAATGAATTTGATGGAGATAGGAAATAATGAACAGTAAATGTAAGGTAATTTTACTTAAATAAAGGTTGGGTTGGGGTCTAAGCAATGGCTAATGTGGAGAGTATGTACTTAATCCTTTCATGACTCAAGTAGTTATGATTTGAATGTAGGGTAGGTAAATTTATAAGCTTCTATAGGCCAATGCAGTGGCTTTGAAACTCTAATTTGTTAGTTGGGTTCAAAACTAAGATTTTGGTTAAGAACTCAAAAGAACTTATAATGTGTTGGTCGGTTTTCTTGGGGTTTCTTTGCTAGGACTCCAAAGGATGTTGTTGCGATGGTTTCTATGTTTGTATGGTCATTTTTGTATAGGTTTGAATACCTATATGATTACTATATGATCATTTGCACCTTGGAATTTTATAGGTGCATCTAAGGACTGTTTTGCTTGAGATGTTACAAGAGAAGCCTATTGTACTTGGGAGGGCAGCAAAAGGTGATCTACAGAGCTGAATTTTAAAAGTTTTTCATTGTAAGACATCCCATAGGAACCTTGGACAGGTAAGCACTAATAAATTAACTTTGAATTAAGGATCCTTATGCTCTCTGAAGGGCAATGCTGAGATAATTGTTGGTAATTAAGATAGTTTTATCACTTATGCTTAAAGGATTTTTTCTTGCTGAACTTCTCTCTCTAGTTCATCAGCAAGCTAACTTTGGGAGTTTTGTCATATAAGGTGAGTGTTTTCCCCCCTTGTAGCAAACTAATTATGCCTATATATTGCTTGTGATATAAAATAGAAATGTGTTAGTGATGTGCTGTCCACTGTATTATCTTGATGCATTTAATGAGTTAAATGGTGGTTTATGTTGTTTAACTTCCTAATGGGTTAAGTGAAAAATGCTTGGAAGCTGTAAATATGTTTTATATAATGCTAGTAGAACTAGTTATTGCCTTGATGGTATTAATGTAAAGTTGATGTGAATATTAAAGCTTAAGAGCTAGCAATATATTTTTGATTTACAATATACTTATGTGGGCAGAAATGAATTGAATGAAGGATAGGTATGAATGATTAAGCCTTTAGATTCCCTTTATGTACTAATATGAATGTGGATGGATAGAATGCCTCTGAATTGAGAAAACTATGGAATGAAAGGTATATAAGAACAAGTGTTGGATTACTATATAGGTATATGGATAAGAAGTACCAAGTAATTAATTTTTCCACAGGTTATGATGTAAGAAAACCATTTATGAACTAGGGTAGTAAGCCTATTTTGTATGTCTTGTATGGACTGTCCTATACCTTGTTGGACAACAAAGTAAAAGTTTAGAAAGGCATAAAATGAAAGTTTGTTATGAAATCAAGAATGAGCTGTGTAGTGCTATGTATGGACTGTTCTACAACACTGTCCTACACTTAGGTAGACAGCAAAGTAAAAGCATAGAGAGTTTGTCAAGAAAACATGAATGTACTGTATAGTGCCATGTATGGACTGTCCTACACCTAGGTATATAACCAAGAAAGAGTACAGCAAAGTATAAAGGAGAGTTAGTTTATGAACTTAATGGAAATAGAGATGTATAGTTAAGTTATGACAAGTAAGAACTTAAACGAGTATACCTAGGCAAGATTCTCAATCAAGCTGTGAGCTGGGGAACCACTCAAAGAGAAGAATAAGATATTATGATAGACAAGATATGGGCAAACCATTGAGTTTAAAATTAAAGGGCGAGATACGGGCAAACCATTGAGCCTGGAAATGAGAGACAAGATAATGGAGAACCGTTGAGTCTAGAGAGACAAGACACAGGCAAACCTTTGAGTCTAGAAATGAAAGGCAAGATATGGGCGAACCGTTGAGTCCAGAAATGAAAGACAAGATATGGGCGAACCGTTCAGTATAGAAATAGAAAGACAAGATAAGGGCAAACCGTTGAGTCTAGAGAGACAAGATACAAGTAAACCTTTGAGTCTAGAATGGAAGGATAAAGTACGGACAAACCTTTGAGTCCCAGATATGAAGGACAAGATATGGGTGAACCGTTGAGACTAGACAGGAAAGTCAAGATACGGGCAAACCATTGCGTCTAAACTTGAGAGACAAGATACAGGTACATCTATTGAGTCAGCTATGTAAATAATATAATGATGTTGCAAGTGAAAAGTGGTGAGTTTTTTGGAAGAGAGACAATAAGGAAAGATAGTAGTAATGGAGTAACGTGCTTATGTAAGGTCAAGTTATGGATTTTAGCAGTTCATTGTTTATGATTATGTTCATTCCGAGATGACCTATATTATGAAATGTTAAATTACAAGTTTATGTTTCTTATGAAAGGGAAATGCTATGTTTACATGTTTATGATTATTACGAAATGAAAGGATAAGTATCATGTATACTTGTATGTATTTTTCTGCTAAGATGGAATTCTACTCACTGAGCTTTGGCTCACCCAAGTGGATGAACATGTGTTACAGATAAGCAAAGGGGAGGAAAGGATGAGCTGGATAGCAGATAAAAGTCTAAGTGCGGAGTTGATCACCCTTTGGCACACTTTTGGTTATTTAATTATGAGATTTATTAATGTATGTATTTTAATTAGTAATGTTTTGTAAAGTTCTATATCTAGCCACCAGATGTTACAATTTATATATGTTTAAGACTTCCGTTGTATTAGGGAATGATTTTATGAAGGGTTTATGTTAAGAAGGAAAAAAAAAAATTTACCTGATTTTCTAAACAGGTTATGTTTATCTTAGTTTATCTGTGTCTGCTGTTTAGAAAATCAGGTAGAATTTTTTTTTTCCTTCTTAACATAAACCATTCATAAAATCATTCCCTAATACAGCGGAAGTCTTAAAAATATATAAATTATAACATCTGGTGGCTAGATA
The DNA here is from genome assembly GCA_028583415.1 of Protea cynaroides. Classification (NCBI taxonomy): domain Eukaryota; kingdom Viridiplantae; phylum Streptophyta; class Magnoliopsida; order Proteales; family Proteaceae; genus Protea; species Protea cynaroides. Next base: position 66,308,265 of record CM053273.1, read on the forward strand.
TAGAACTTTACAAAACTTTACTAATTAAAATACATACATTAATAAATCTCATAATTAAATAACCAAAAGTGTGCCAAAGGGTGATCAACTCCGCACTTAGACTTTTATCTGAAATCCAGCTCATCTTTTCCTCCCCTTTGCTTATTTATAACACATGTTCATCAACTTGGGTGAGCCAAAGCTCAGTGAGTAAAATTCCATCTTGGCAGAAAAATACATACAAGCATACATGATACTTATCCTTTCATTTCATAATAATCATAAACTTGTAAACTTAGCATTTCCCTTTCATAAGAAACATAAACTTGTAATTTAACATTTCATAATATAGGTCATCTCGGAATGAACATAATCATAAACAATGAACTGCTAAAATCCATAACTTGACCTTACATAAGCACATTACTCCATTACTACTATCTTTCCTTATTGTCTCTCTTCTACAAAACTCACCTTACATTAGCACGTTACTCCATTACTACTATCTTTCCCTATTGTCTCTCTTCCACAAAACTCACCACTTTTCACTTGCAACATCATTATATTATTTACATATCTGACTCAATAGATATACATGTATCTTGTCTCTCAAGTTTAGACGCAATGGTTTGCTCCTATCTTGATTTTCCTGTCTAGTCTCAACGGTTCACCCATATCTTGTCCTTCATACATAGGACTCAAAGGTTCACCCGTATATTGACTCTCTAGACTCAATGGTTTGTCCTTATCTTGTCTCTCTATTTCTATACTCAACGGTTAGCCCATATCTTGCCTTTCATTTCTAGACTCAAAGATTTTCCTGTATCATGTCTCTCTAGACTCAACGGTTCGCCCTTATCTTGTCTCTCATTTCCAGGCTCAATGGTTTGCCCGTATCTCGCCCTTTAATTCTAGACTCAATGGTTTGCCCATATCTTGTCTATCATAATATCTTATTTTTCTCTTTGAGTGGTATCCCGGCTCACAGCTTGACTGAAAATCTTGCCCAGGTATACTCGTTTAAGTTCTTACTTGTCATAACTTAACTATACATCTCTATTTCCATTAAGTTCATAAACTAACTCTCCTTTATACTTTGCTGTACACTTTCTTGGTTATATACCTAGGTATAGGACAGTCCATACATGGCACTATACAGTAATTCATGTTTTCTTGACAAACTCTCTATGCTTTTATTTTGCTGTCCACCTAAGTGTAGGACAGTAGTGTAGAACAGTCCATACATAGCACTACACAGCTCATTCTTGATTTCATAACAAACCTTCATTTTATGCCTTTATAAACTTTTACTTTGTTGTCCAACAAGGTATAGGACAGTCCATACAAGACATACAAAATAGGCTTACTACCCTAGTTCATAAATGGTTTTCTTACATCATAACCTGTGGAAAAATTAATTACTTGGTACTTCTTATCCATATACCTATATAGTAGTCCAACACTTGTTCTTATATACCTTTCATTCCATAGTTTTCTCAATTCAGAGGCATTCTATCCATCCACATTCATATTAGTACATAAAGGGAATCTAAAGGCTTAATCATTCATACCTATCCTTCATTCAATTCATTTCTGCCCACATAAGTATATTGTAAATCAAAAATATATTGCTAGCTCTTAAGCTTTAATATTCACATCAACTTTACATTAATACCATCAAGGCAATAACTAGTTCTACTAGCATTATATAAAACATATTTACAGCTTCCAAGCATTTTTCACTTAACCCATTAGGAAGATAAACAACATAAACCACCATTTAACTCATTAAATGCATCAAGATAATACAGTGGACAGCACATCACTAACAGACATTTCACATGCATTTCTATTTTATATCACAAGCAATATATAGGCATAATTAGTTTGCTACAAGGGGGGAAAACACTCACCTTATATGACAAAACTCCCAAAGTTAGCTTGCTGATGAACTAGAGAGAGAAGTTCAGCAAGAAAAAATCCTTTAAGGATAAGTGATAAAACTATCTTAATTACCAACAATTATCTCAGCATTGCCCTTCAGAGAGCATAAGGATCCTTAATTCAAAGTTAATTTATTAGTGCTTACCTGTCCAAGGTTCCTATGGGATGTCTTACAATGAAAAACTTTTAAAATTCAGCTCTATAGATCACCTTTTGCTGCCCTCCCAAGTACAACAGGCTTCTCTTGTAACATCTCAAGCAAAACAGTCCTTAGATGCACCTATAAAATTCCAAGGTGCAAATGATCATAAAGTAATCATATAGGTATTCAAACCTATACAAAAATGACCATACAAACATAGAAACCATCGCAATAACATCCTTTGGAGTCCTAGCAAAGAAACCCCAAGAAAACCGACCAACACATTATAAGTTCTTTTGAGTTCTTAACCAAAATCTTAGTTTTGAACCCAACTAGCAAATTAGAGTTTCAAAGCCACTGCATTGGCCTATAGAAGCTTATAAATTTACCTACCCTACATTCAAATCATAACTACTTGAGTCATGAAAGGATTAAGTACATACTCTCCACATTAGCCATTGCTTAAACCCCAACCCAACTTTTATTTAAGTAAAATTACCTTACATTTACTGTTCATTATTTCTTATTTCCATCAAATTCATTCTTCAAGGACTGTAACCCCAAATAAAAATAGCATGCATCACTATCTACCAGAGCTATTGCAGACACTTACCTCCAGTCATGGATTAAAATCTCGGCTCTCGCCAATTTCGGTGATCTCGACACTAGCCGAGACGAAAATGGAGGCGATAACCATTTTCGTCTCGGCATTTACATGTTCTCGCCGAGATCTCGATGAGATCTCGCGAGATTTCGGCTGTTCTCGCTATTTCTCGCAAGATCTCGCGAGATCTCGGCGCGAGATCTCGCGAGATATTGCTTTTTGCTTTTTTTTTTTCCTTTATAAACAGACAGAAGGGTCTGTTCTCGGTCGAGAACTCGACCGAGACTGCCCCTTCTGTTTTCTTCTTTAGTTTTTCAAACTTCCTTCATTTCTTTCCCATTTTTTTTTGTTTGGACTTCTAAATTGCTACGAGTGGTGCTTCGGACTGCGGGGATTGCTGTAAGAGCTTCATATCAACTGTTGAAAGTAAGCAGTTACTGCAGTGGACATGAGCAGTGGACATGAGCAGTGGAACTTTCCTGGATATAGCACTGGTTCAACATACACCTCAAATGATTATGTTGATATCAATTTCGTCCCCCATCCCACTACGACTGCATATGGTTCTTCTTTCGACGATGGTTCAGATGCGGGAGCACATACACGGAGTCATAGTGGATCAACCAACTTCTATTCCATTCCATCAGTACTTCCGCAAGATTCTACGCACCAGAGTACTACTTCAGAAGTTCTTCCATTCTTCTCAAAGATAAGTCTCCTTCGGACAGCTACTGATGTTATATTTATTAATCATGTGCAAGACTACCAGAACTACTTTGCATCAAGAATGTCATGGGAAGATTATGTTGCTCAATTGGAAGACAATTTGCGTCGACAACTTTCCCAGATGTATGATGATAGTAGGATGGATCATCCACGACACTCTACGTATTACTAGACACTGTATCTGTATAAGGATTGTGGAATTGTGGACTATAGGCACAGGGGGACTATGGGATCATTCAATGTTGAATATTTAAATTTTGAACTATGATGTAAATTATGTAATGATTTATAATGAAGTGTTATTTTGTTTCTCTTTCCCTTAATGCATTATGTTATTGTCTCATTTGCCATATTTGATTGAATATAATAGCTAATATTAACCTAAATTTACAACAAACTTCAGCATTGACTGTGAAAACATAGGTGTAAACCCAAACAACCACAAATGGTCATTATTTTTACAATTTTATACTCTAAATGTGTTTATGTATGTAAAAATGAGGTTCCCCTAAAGTTGGAGACCTAAAAAAGGCATTTTGGCCGGACAAAATGCACAGTCTCGGCGAGATCTCCGCGAGATCTCGGTTTCGGAGGAGGCGAGATCTCGGTTTCGGAGGAGGCCGAGACTCCTCCGAAACCCGAGATTTTAAACCTTGCCTCCAGTATGGCTTGCTGTACAGTCAAGGTACCAGCTCCTCAACTCCCCATATGCTGAAACCGAATTGTACCTAGCTCCCCATGATTTCAGCAATCTCACCTCCTTCACAACCTTGCTACCCCAGCCATTAGGGCATTTGGTTAACACCTCAAAACACCTGTAAACAAGATTTTAAACATGCCTACCCATCTCCAGTCACTTCCATAGGGTCCAAAACCAACCCATTATAAATTCCTACCACTTAATTAGGAAAATTCCAGCAATTTAAGTTATTTTTATCATTTGAACCTTCAAACCATCCCAGCCCTTTTTGGCCTTTGCCAAACACCCAAATATCAACTTCACGTGATTTTAAACATAACCATCACATCTTAGAATCATTCCATAAGAATTTTTAATCAAACACATTATAAATGCATTTGAGTTCTTTATAAAAAAAACCTAGTTTTGAAACCAACCTTTAAATCAGAGTTTCAAAACCTCTAACAGAAATTTTTAACACTTCAAAACCATTGGGGTAATCAGTTTAAGTGCTATCCACATAGCTTGGATAATATATAATCATCTCCTTAGATCAATCAACACGTAACCATCAAACTTATCCCTAGAAACTAAAGGATGAACAGATTTTAGTGTTCATCATCTCTTTCCTTTAACCAATTTACTCCCAAGGTCTGCAACCTCATAAAACGACACCTAAACTGACATCAATACTCCTTGGTTCTAACAATAAAACACTAGTCTAGCATGTAACAATACATTGAGGTTTAATAATTAAATTATTTTAGTATAACATAGTCATCACAAGTCAACAACCTGTAATATAAACAATTTACACAATTAAACCTCTCACTTATCTCATGATAATTGAACTATACAAAGTATAATTTCATATTACATAAGCCTAAAATATTATTGACTAGCATGGTACAATAAATATTAAATTGTATTGACATATTGTAAATTGAGGATTCTGCTAGGGATAATTTTTGTCCCTAAATAAAAAGGGTACCGAGCTTGTTAAAGTTGGGATTTACGCATGTTCTTATTTTGGCATCTATGAGGGGTAGCTTGGTCATTCCACTTAATTTTGGTTTCCCTATAGGCATGGACACCAAACTCATGCAATGGGTGTGTTGTAGGAATATAATAGAGATTTCACAAAATAGGTATATTGTGAAATAGAAAAAGTGATGAATTTATAAATAAAAGGATTCAACTCCATTTGAGTTTTTATAATTTGGCCGCAAACGAATTCGTTGAAGGAGGAGCTGGTTCTTGGTGGTTCTATGAAAAAAATGAACAGTTATCTTTTGGAGAATTAGATGCTGGTTGCTGATTTCTCTTGATTGGGGAAAACCTGAGAAAAACATTTAAGAGTAAACAAGATTTTGGGGTTTTGAAAACTTAATTATTGGAATCGTTGGAAAGGGTGTGATTGTGTTTGAGTTGGGTTTTGAAGCTCAAATTCTTATGTGGTGTCAAGCTAGAGATTCTGGCTGTTTTGGGAAGATTAGATGATGATTACTGATATCATTTAAGTGGGTTATAGCAAAAAGAGCAGCAAAGTGAATTGCTGAAAATCGTTAGAGGTTTTGGTGATTTTAGTTTCAACGAATCCAAACATCTTTGGGAGAGGAAATCTGGAATTTTCAAGCTTGCATTGAGGTAAAAACTCTTGTTAAGGTGTTGTTACCATTTGCTTGTGGTTTAAAAGCAATAAAAAAAAGGAGGTTTCAGTTTTGGAAATAGCTTGGTCAGAGGTTGAAGATGATGAACAGGTTAATCAAAACTGTTCATCATTTATTATTTTTGATGTTTTTAGACATTGTAAATATATGAATAGCTATGAAAATATTATTCTATTTTGATCTAAGTTGGTGATTACCAAATTAAGTCAGCTGTCTCAATGGTATTGAAGTTTCTAAGCTACTATTTGGGGTTTAGAAACTCAGTTTTAACATGTTGGTTTCCAAAACTGAACTTTTGTCAAAGAAATCAATTGAAACTGGGATGTATTTCGATATGGACCTTGGAGGAATGCTTTGTGATGGATTGGTATGTTTTAAAAGCTATTAAAGATGATATTGGAGATGTTGAAACACAGCCCAAAGGACTAGGAAGCAATGCCAAAACCGAAACCATAGTTTGGGGGTAGGCAATTTTACTGCCTGCTAGATGTTTGATAAATTGTCAGACTTCCAACCGCCACCCCTATTTTGGCCATTTGGGATTGGTTTTTGGTGGAGTTTCTTCTCAGAGACCTTTAGTGATGTGTAAGGAACATATGATTCAAATTTGGGGGATTTTTCTGGAGTTTTTTGGCATTCAAATGAATTTTAGATTGATTAATTGTCAATTTCCCAGAAATTGCTGTTACATCAAATCTTAAGGTGTAAAGTGTTATGTTTCCTGCATGGGGGACCTAAAAGGACATGGAAACTCATTGTAGAGATAAAGGACTTCATTATAGTGCATTGTAGGGAGTTAGAAGAGAATTATTAAATTAATTGAGGCCTCATATGCTCAAGTATTTAAGCTAGGACAGCACGGTAAGGGATTTTAAGCTTAAGCCAAAGAGAGGTCACTTTTGGTACAGAGGTTCAAGTAAGAAAACAATACTTCCCAATAGTTTCGACATCATTTTTGGGGTTTGCTCATGTATTTTATATGTGGGAAACATGGCTTTATGGCTGTAGGAGGTGAAGGGCTTCTTGTCGCATTCCAACCATACTTTGAGTTCAAGAAGTTGTACCTAAGGAACTCGTAGTCATTCATGTGAGTGTTTTTCTTCCTTGTAGCAAGCTATAAATGTATAATGCATGTAATAGCTAAATTGTAAATGCTTGCATATTGCTCTTCTTAAGTATTGGTTGACGCAATGAATTACCTTGCTACTAGCCAAAGTAATAAATGACAAAGGGTGAGTTTATGTTTCAGATTTGTTATAGTGAGATAAGTTATATATTGTGACTATATTTTATGACATGGATAGTTGAGTAACAATGATTAAGTAGTTTCCCTAGTGTTAAAGAGACCTTTAAAACAAGCTATTGTTATGTCTACTTTGATTTTTGCCTATATATGGCTTTGTTATAAGTATAAATGGACAGCATGGCTGTATAGTGAGAAAAGTATGCAAAGATATACTATTAAATGCCTAAGTTGGACTGTTATAAGTATAAATAGATAGCATGGTTGTAGAGTGTGAAAAACATGCAAAGATATACTCTTGAATGCCTAAGTTTGACTGTTATAAGCCTAAGTAGACAGCAAAGTTATGAAAGTGAAGAATTTGTAAATATAGTTTCTTAAACTCATATATTGGACTGTTATGAGCATAGCTATCATGTTAAGTGATTTTTCACGGCTAAGATAGGACAGTTATTGCGTATATGGTTAGCAATGTAAAATCATGCGGATAGTTGTGAAAGGAAATAGTAAATGATGTAAGTTGGAAACAGTAAATGTACAGATTTGTTTGGTTAAAGCGAAAAATGGTGGGGGTACATTTAGGCAAGAATTGTAGCTTAAACCGGTGAGCCGGTGTACCACTGAATATGAAAATTAAACGTAGTTAAGAAAGACATTATATGATAAGTAATGTAAGAAGGGAGTTCACCTAGGCAAGATACGTATTTTAACCTGGTGAGCCCAGCACTTTGCTATATGTGAAAGATAAGTAAGGGTATACAGTAAAGGTCTTATGGCACATTATGGAAGCTTATTAAGAGATATAACTCTTGTAAGTAAATTAGGATATAAATTATGTTCTTTAAGTATGATGTTATATGTTTAGTTGTGAATGTTATATGTATTCTTGCCAGGATAGATTTCCACTCACTGAACTTTGGCTCACCCAAGTTATTGACCATGTTTTATAGATAAACAAAGTGGAGGCAAGGATGATATGGATAGCAATAAAAGTCCAAGTGGGGAGCTGATCACCCCTTTGGGACACTATTGGATATTCAATTATGTGACTCATTAATGTTTGTAAATTTTATTAGTAATGTTTTATAAAGAGTTATACCCAGCCACCAGATTTTATAATTTGTCTATGTAAAATGCTTCCCGTTGTATTACATCAGAATGATGAATGGTTTATGTTATGAAAAAAAAAATTTGTACCAAGATTTTTAAGCAGGTTTTTGCATTCTTGACTGAGGTTATGACCCGGCCGCCAATCCAATCCTGTTTCTAGTGGTCGGGTCTAAAACATACATTTTTAATCATGGAAAACCTGATAGAAATCTAGTATAATTTTTTTTTCCTCCTCCATCACATAATCCATTCATACATGAACCATACATCACTTTGACATAAACACACTTATATAAACTACAACCTCTGGTGGCTTGATATAACAATCATTATAAAACCTTACTAATACAACAACAACAGCAAAGCCTTATCCCAACTAAATGGGGTCGGCTCCATGGATTCTTGTCCGTCAATCCGCTCTGTTTGATGTCAAACTTGAAGCAAGGCCTAAGCTATACATGTCTTTCTTCACCACCTCCCCTAGAATCATCTTAGGTCTGCCCCTAGCTCTTTAACCCCGTCAATCTGAATCAAATCACTACTCCTAACGGAAGCATCTAACGGCCTCCGTTGAACATGTCCATACCATCTCAAACAACTTTCTCGTAGCTTATCATGAATCGACGCTACTCCCAAATCAGCTCTAATATCTTCATTCCTTACCTTATCCTTCCTAGTTTTACCACACATCCATCTTAACATCATCATCTCAGCTACACTAAGTTTATCAATATGAAGTTTCTTGACTGCCCAAGATTCAGCACCATACATCATAACCAGTCGAATAACTGTCCTATAGAATTTTCCTTTAAGTTTTAAAGGAATACGCCGATCACACAGCACTCCAGACGCACTTCTCCACTTCATCCATCCTATTTTAATCACCCGTTAAAGATCCTATGTTCCAAGATGCTATTCTAATACTACGCTTATGGACTAGCTTCTTTGCCCGCACTCGTCCACGGTGCGAGAACATTTGCCAATTTATCACCGCATCCGGGCGCCGATGCGGCGGCCCTAGCAAATTTTTCACCTCATTTGGGCAATGCGGCGGCCCTTGCCCATTTTTCGCTACACCATGGACTAGGTGTAATGCGTCGTTTATAGAAAACGTCCTAGTATTACGCTGATTATCTTTTGTTTGTGAATCTATGATAAGGATTTGGCTGTGTTTTTTGTGGTATTGGCTGCCAACCTGACGTACCAACCCTCCTCCTTTATCCGGGCTTGGGACCGGCAGCATAATACTGGCGGAGTGTTATAATCAAGTTTCATAAATAAATATTCAACTGTGTGCCAAAAGGGGCAATGAATTCCCCACTTGGACTTTCATCTGCTATCCAGCTCATCCTCGTCTCCACTTTACTTATCTGTAAAACATATTCATCAATTTGGGTGAGCCAAAGCTCAGTGAGTAGAATTCCACCTTGGCAGAAAAATACATACAAGCATACATGATCCTTATCCATTCATTTCATAATAATCATAAACTTGTAAACTTAGCATTTCCTTTCATAAGAAACATAAACTTGTAATTTAACATTTCATAACATAGGTCATCTTTGAATGAACATAACTATAAACAGTGAACTCCTAAAATCCTTAACTTGACCTTACATAAGCACGTTACTCCATTACTACTATCTTTCCTTATTATCTCTTTTCCACAAAACTTACCACTTTTCATTTGCAACATTGTTGTATTATTTACATATCTGACTCAACGGATATATCCATATCTTGTCTCTCAACTCTAGACTCAATGGTTTGCCCGTATCTTGACTCTCCTTTCTAGTCTCAACGGTTCACCCTTATCTTGCCTTACATTTCTAGACTCAATAATAGAAATGATATACTTACAAATGTTGAGGTCTATAAGATCTTCATTAACTTGTAGTAAATTACAGTTACTGATACTGAAGTGTGGAAAATGGGGTTTTGGAGTACAATCTTGGGTTTTTAATTGTTAGAAATGATGAGCAGTAACAATATTCATCAAAGCTCTAACAAGTGAACATAAATAATAATGCATGTATGTATGAGTGGGGGAAAATGAATTTTTATAGATAGAGGCTGCTTGTTAGACTTTTTTTAATCAATTTGAGATGTTATGAGTGATTGGTAGTGGTAAGTTTAATAGATTAACAGTCCTACTTACTACCGAGTAGACATCTCCCTACCTGCTTTGTAAACTAATATTTGAAAGTTCTCTTCTTTTTTTATATCAAGTTTTGGTGCACTTTTCTATGCTTCTCAATCTGTTTAATCACATATCCAAGCATAGCTCCAGCAGGTATATCCTTAATTAAATAGTACCATTATGTTCCTAACTTATTTGAGCCATGCTTGTAATCCATAACAAAATTTTTTGTAGTCCTTGGGTAATCTCAAAATGTAGGTACCTTACACTAAAGAAATTTCCTACCTGTGTACTTCAAATTATATCACTTCTTCTTTTTTTTTCTTTTTTTTTTTTTTCAACGGCTTATATAACATACCCATTAAACACATAATGAAAAACAACTTCTCATACATCCACTTAGAAATCAATCCATATCCTAAAAGACAACTTTTACAGTTCATACCCACTGTATCTATTTAGCAATATATATAGTTCTAAACTTTAGTCTCAAACCAGTCCATATATCAATATCTGTCCATCCAAAGTTTGAAAATTATCCTCTTAGTAAAACTCCAAAACTTAACAGTGCATTACCTCTCATTTATACCCTGTATTCCTTTCATACTTTTCCTTTTATATCAAGTTCTCTTGTACCTTTCTACATTTCTCAATCTGTTTATATCACATAGGTTCATCTATGTATCAAAGTACAGCTCCAGCAGGTATATCTTTAATTAAGCAATACCATTATAGATTAGTTATCAATTCAGAAGCTCAGTAATTCATTCAATATAAAACATATTCAGTTTCCTTGCTTGAGTCTTAAAACCATCGAGCACCTCTCATAGTTTTCTATTTCAGCATAGAAAATATCTTAAACATGATTCCTAGGTTTTTTACTCGTGATTTAAAGTATAGTGGGGCAATAGTTTACCAATGTGAAAATAATAGAACAGCACCCACACCCATGCTTAATATCATAACACCTTAAATTCAACATTCATATTGTAATATACCCAAGGCATACTCACCTTCAACAACACAGAATTGATCCACATTCTTAATCAACCTCAAGCATTTTTAATAATTATAATTACATTTGCTACAGGATAAGAATCCCCTCGCTGTTGACTATTTGAATTCTAACTTTCCTTGAGATATGAAATTCACTTCCTTTCCAGTCAAAAGATATTGTTGGGCATGTAAACAATCAATCCATGTCTAGTGTAATGCTAAATTTCTGTATCTGTAACAAGATCAAATCTATTCAGTCAAAATCCTTCATTCTCAATATTACATCCTTTATATAAACTGCTAGTTACTAGAGATATTTGTGAAGGTAGGGGCACTCTTACCTGTCCCTCCAATTTTCCTGGTTTGAGTCCGATCTTCTTAGTAAATGACTCAGATACAAAGGAATGTGAGTCCTGAGTCAAACAAGGCAAATGCAGGCTTTCCATTTATGATTACACATCTTGAAAATGCTACCAAGTCAAAAATGCAACACCATGATATGAGTAGTTTATCTGTAGTCCTAGTTAGCAGGTTCCACCTTAACTAGCTTATGCTTTGGTTTTCCCTTGTAGCAGACTAGTTATGCCTATATTGCTTGTAATATTAAAATGAAAATACATGTGAGATATTTATTAGTGATGTGCTGATCAATGTGTTATCTTGATGCATATAAGGTGTTTAATGATAGCTTATGTGTTTATTTTCCTAAAGGATTAAATAGAGATGATTGTTAAGCTGTAAACATATGTAATATGATGCTAGTAAAGCTGGTTATTGTTATGATGGGTTAAAATGTGAAGTTGATATATATATAGCTTGTGTATATTAAGTTTAAGAGTTAGCAAGCTTGTTTTTGAACCATATTACACTCATGTGGACAGAAATGAAATGAATGATGGAAAGAAAGTATGCTTAAGCCTCTAGAATCTCTTAAGTGCCATTATGAATGCGATTGTCAATATGCCTTTGTAATGAGGAAGCTATGGAATGAAAGGTCCTTAAGAACTAGTGTTGGACTATTATGTAGATATATGAACAGCAGGTATCAAGTAATAAGTTCTTCTACATGTTATGATGTAAGAATACTATACATGAACTAGTGTTGTAAGCCTACTTTTTTATGTCTTGAATGGACTGTCCTACACCTAGGTGGACAGCAAAGTAAGAATATGGAAAGAAAATATAAAACAAGAATTAGTTTATGAACTAAATGGAAACAGAGATGTACAGTTATGATAAGTAAGAACTTAGAAGAGTACACATGGGCAAGATACGTAGATAACCCGGTGAGCCCAATACACCACTAAATATGTAAGACAAGGAGTATATGGGCAAGATACGTAGATAACCCGGTGAGCCCAATACACCCCTAAATGTGTAAGATAAGGAGTATTTGGGCAAAATACATAGATAATCCTGTGAGCCCAATACACCGCTTGATAGGAAAAATAAGTACCATTGGCCTAACAACAGTCTCGTGTGTAATATCACGGAGTGAGTTAGTCAATGGGGCGTATGTGGACAAGATACGTAGATAATTCTGTGAGTCTAATACACCACTTGATATGTAAAATAAGGAGTAACTGGGCAAGATACGTAGGTAACCCGGTGAGCCCAAATACTCAACCTCATTGAGTCTAGAAATGAAGGACTAGATACTGGCAAACTATTGAGCCCAAAAATGAAAGACAAGATAAGGGCAAACCGTTGAATCTAGAGAGACAAGATATGGGTAAACCTTTGAGTCTAGAAATGAAAGGCAAGATATGAGTTAACCGTTGAGTCTAGAAATGTAAGGCAAGATCAGGGTGAACCGTTGAGACTAACAAAGAGAGTCAAGATACGGGCAAACCATTGAGTCTAGAGTTGAAAGACAAGATAAGGGCGAACCGTTGAGTCTAGAGAGACAAGATACACGCAAACCTTTGAGTCTAGAAATGAAAAGCAAGAATATGGAGTTTTATTTTTATATGTTTTATGTGAGTGGGACCCACCATAGGTGATAGTTCACCATTGGGTAAAAAAAACTTTATGTTTAGTTTTATATCAAGAAATGGCACATTGTAGTTAGGAGTCTTGGTTGAGGGCATGCTTGGTCCCTAAATAAAAAGGATACCAAGATCTCAAAAAGGAGCCCATATGCATGTGCTTTATAAAGAATATTTAAAGGTTAAAGATGAAATTCTACATTTTTTGGATTCCCTACAAGCATGGGCTCTAAACCCATGCATTGGGTGAATTGTAGGGGTGCAAAGAAGATTCCACATAATGAGCTATTAAGGAAAATGAAATTTATTAAAAAGTATAAAAGTGAGATTTAAGAATTTAGGGAAATTTTCACTCACTTTGAAAACTCGTTGGCAAGGAAGGAAGGCTGTTCTTTGGGGTTTTGTTAGTGATTTTGTGAGAGGTTCTTGAAGAAATAGAGTGTAGGTGTTCTGATATTCAGGAAGGGGCTGCTGGAGCTTGGAAACCAGGTGTGTAGAAAGCCTTCAAGGTATTTGTTGAGAATATTACGTATTTCATTTTTTATCTAGATTCATTGTACTACCTATATTGTACATTTATACTACCTGTACTACCCTCATTGTACTACTTGTATTGTACTATCTATACTACCTTTTTCTTTCTTTGTATTCATTCTCACATATAAATAAGAGGACCTCTGTCTATTACAGACAAGTCATTCCATCATTCAACATGGTATCAGAGCCAAGTTAGCTCTACTACCAGATCCCTCCGCCGCCTCACCACCGCCGCCGCCAGCCCACCACTACCAACAACCAACTTTCCTTCTTTTCTTTTTTTTCTTTTGTTTTTTTTCTCTCTCTCCACTAGGATTAACAACCAGAGAGGGAATCATACAATGATATAGGTACTGCCCTTCCTTTTATCCCTCATTATGGATCATTTTTTTATTCTCGTTATTGGAAATCAATTTTTTTTATCAGTCTGAATATTAATAATATGGTTTAGTCGGTAGGATATCTATGAGTTTCTGAGTTTACCCCAATAAACAAAAAAGGGGGCACAAACCAGAATTGATTTCCATATAATATGTTGGACAAGGGACAAGTTAGGATATCTAACAAATGATATTTCTAATTTGATCTCCATATATTGTGCGATAACCAAACAGGGAGGTTGTTCATATTGTTTTTTGGTGTTTGTTCTTGAATACACAGCTCAAGGATGATATCTGAAGTAACCTCTTCCGGGATAGAGAGTTTTAAAATGGACAATCTCACCTAATGTGGTAATTACCTAATGTGGCCTCGGGCCACCCAACTCTCAATTACAGCTCGGGGATTATCGGGATATCTCACCGGTACCAAGGAAAAACCTCTGACCAAAGACATTGTTTTGGAGAAATGGCATGCTGAAAATTCACTGGTAATGCGATATCTCCTCAATTCCATGCAACCCCACTATAGCCGAGGGCTATTTGTTATTGGATACTGCAGCACAAATTTAGAAGTCTGCTAAGGCACTTATTCCCAAGTTGGGAATGCTGCTTTAATTTATGTCATTCAAAAAAATGTTCATGAAACTATCCAAAAAGAATTGACTATATCCCAATATTATACTAAATTGAGGAGCTATTAGCAAACAATTGATTTTTATGATTATATTCATGCTAAATGTGAAGATGCTACCCTATTTCACAAAAGAAAAGAGAAATACAGGGTTTATACTTTCCTGGTAGAACTAAATGTTGAGCTTAATCCCATCCCCTCACAGATTCTCAGCAAGGACCCTTTCCCACCCTCGAATAGGCTTATTCCATGGTTCAGTTAGAGGACCAACGACGAATAACAATGTTGTCCCCTTCTGTTCCGGATAGGTCTGCTCTCCAGGAAAATACTCAGACATACAAGAGTTTTGTTTCCCATGATGCTATCAAATGTGAGTATTGTAGCAAGCTCTGGCACACCAAAGACCAAAGACATATGCTGGAAGTTTCATGGCAAGCCGACAGATTTTGAAGTAAAATGCTGGTAAAAAGTATGCACAAGGCAAAGTCCTCCCAAGCACCTCAGGCACATCAAACTAAAGCAGGTTCTCCTACTGGTCCTCTGCCACAACTCTCTGCACAAGAACATCAGACTCTCCAACATCTCCTTCGACCACCTCCTGCGGCTACAAATCAATCATCCACATCTACATCTACTAATCCAGGTTCTTTTTTTGTTCAGTTAGGTATTTCTCATGATGGTCATTGTGTTTTCTCTGTCTTTAGCCCTTAGGTTATAGATACTGGAGCAACTGTCCACATGACTAGTTCGTTTGAGTCCTTTTATTTATACTCTCCTTCTTCTGGACATGATATTGTGAAGGTCGTTAATGGATCCCTTTCTCCTATATCTGGAATTAGATCCATCCACTGTTCTTCCTCCCTTGATTTGAATTTCGTTCTACATGTTCCTAATTTCTCCACAAATTTACTCTCTATTAGTAGTCTTGCAAAGTCTCTAAATTGTAAAGTAACCTTTTTTCCTACCTATTGTGTGATTCAGGATCTGGAGAACGGGAAGATGATTGGACATGGTAGTGTGCATAGTGGCCTGTACTTGTTTGACAATGATCATTCAGCACCTTCCTCCCATTCTGTAATCAGTACCCTTAAACAGTGGCACCGCCTTCTTGGGCATCCCTTTTTTGTTGTTCTATCTCATTTTTTCCAAAATTATTTAACCAATGTAATAAAGACAAGTTATTATGTGAGGCCTGTGTTTTGGCCAGGCTCGTATTTCTTATTTACCTTCTATTTCAAGAAGTCCTTGTATCTTTGATTTAGTCCATTCTGATGTTTGGGGTCCAAGTCCAACACGGACTACCTCTATTTCTGGTCAAAGGTGGTTCGTAACCTTGACTGATTGTCACACTCGTACTACATGGATCTATCTGATGCGTCAAAAAAATGAGGTATTTGCATGCTTCCGCTATTTCCACAATATGTTCAAGACGCAGTTTCAAACTCAGCTGAAGATGCTCCGTAGTGACAATGGTAAGGAATATCTTGAAAGATTTTTTCAACAATACTTGGCTGATAACGGGATAATTCATCAGACAAGTTGTATGGACACTCCTGCTCAAAATGGAGTCGCCGAAAGAAAGAACCGCCACCTACTCGAAATAGCTAGAACACTAATGTTTAAGAGACATGTTCCCGCCCAATACTAGAGTGATGCTGTCCTCACTGCAGCATCCCTGATCAACCGCCTTCCTTCTCGAGTTTTAGACAACAAAGCTCCCTTGGACATCTTACTTGGAAATTCTGATTTTGTTCTTCCTCCTAAAGTCTTTGGTTGTCATTTTTATGCTCGTAACCATCGTTTCCCTGGCAAGCTTGATCCACGTAGATTAAAGTGCATATTTTTAGGGTATTTTGCAACACAGAAAGGATACAAGTGTTATCATCCTCCCTTTCGTCAGGTCTTTGTTAGTAGAGATGTCATTTCTAATGAGCATCTCTCCTATTATCAGGCTCCTCTTCAGGGGGAGACACAGACAGTTGAAGATGCACCTGATATACCTAATTTACTTATACTGGATATACCTGATGTACCAAAAATAGTCCAAGAACAAGTGCTCGATACAGCTGTACCATCCGAGCATCCAACTACCAAGCCACATCTGCAAGTATATAGCCGTGTCAAAGACAAGCAAGGAAAGGCCACTACTACTACTGCACATGTCCCTTTGCTAGCCCTGGATCTAGAAACTAAGTCTGTTGAGTCTTCTTCTGGTAAGGAACTTACTCATTCTTTTGATCTCGATCTTCTAATTGCACTTTGAAAAGGTACTAGGGCTTGCACCCTAGATCCTATTTCCAATTATGTTTCCTATGACTCCCTTTCCCCTTCTTTCCGTGCTTTTGTGTCTTCGCTCTCTTTTGTGTCTGTTCCTCAGAAATGGTAAAATGCAATTGATGATGAAAGGTGGAAAGCTACAATGGTGGAAGAAATGAGGGCTCAGAAAAAAATGGTATGTGGGATCTTGTTCTACTTCCTGTAGGATCAAGGCCTGTAGGATGCAAGTGGATCTTTACAGTGAAACATAAACCAGATGGGACTATTGATCGGTACAAGGCTAGATTGGTTGCACGGGGATTTACTCAAACATATGGGATTGACTACCAAGAAACCTTCGCTCCAGTGGCCAAAATGACTACCATCAGGGTTTTACTGTCCTGTGCTGTACATCACAACTGGGACTTGCAACAGTTAGAGGTAAAAAATGCATTCCTTCATGGAAAACTTACTGAATATGTCTATATGGACTGCCCACCGGGTTTCACAGATGATAGAAGCCAAGGAAAAGTCTGCAAGTTGAAGCAATCTCTTTATGATCTAAAACAATCCCCTCGAGTATGGTTTGGAAGATTTAATAAAGTTATGGTAGCATTTGGCTATGTTCAAAGCAATGCTAACCATACTTTATTTATAAAACATTCCCCTAATACTTTTACTGCCTTACTTGTATATGTAGATGATATCATCATTGCTGGCAATAACAATGATAAAATCACGAAACTAAAGGCATTTCTAGGGAAGGAGTTTGAGATCAAAGACCTTGGCAAACTTAGGTACATTCTTGGGATTGAAGTTGTCAGATCTGCAAGAGGCATCTATCTGTTTCAAAAAAAGTATGTTCTTGATCTTCTCTCAGAAACAGGGTTACTTGGGGCTCGACCTTGTGATACTCCTTTTGATCCCAATACCAAGCTAGGGGCAAAAGAAGGCACACCAGAAAACAAAGGAAGATATCAGAGACTTGTTGACAGACTCATATATCTTTCCCACACACAGCCATATATTGCATTCGCAATTAGTTTGGTGAGCCAGTTTTTGCACGACCCATACTCTACACATATAGAGGTTGTCTATCGGATACTGCACTACCTAAAGTCAACCCCTGGAAGAGGAATCCTATTATCTCCTAATGACCCTCTGAAAATTGAGACATATGCCATTTCAGATTCACCAAATAAACAAATCCAGGTGGAGGCTTATACTAATACAGATTGGGCTGGAAGTCCTGATCGTAAGTCTATCTCTGGTATTGCACATTCTTGGGCGGCAGTCTAGTAACCTGGCGCAGCAAGAAGCAAAATGTGGCTGCCCGATCCAATGCAAAAGCAGAATACAGAGCAATGGCGCATGGAATATGCGAACTACTATAGTTACAACGATTACTCAAAGATTTAAAGGTTATGTATAGGTAATCCATTAAATTATTCTGTGAGAATCAAGTAGTCATTATCATTGCTAATGATCCGGTTCAGCATGATAGGACAAAACATGTTGAGGTAGACCATCACTTCATCAAAGAGAAACTGGACAGCGGACATATCGAAATTTCGTTTGTCAGATCAGAGGACCAACTAGTAGACATCTTCACCAAAGGCCTGCTAGGGAAATCCTTCCATATGATATTGTCCAAGTTAGGCATGCATGATATATATGCACCAACTTAAGGGGAAGTGTTGAGAATATTACAAATTTTATTTTTTGTCTATATTCATTGTACTACCTGTATTGTACATTTGTACTACCTGTACTACCCTCATTGTATTACTTGTATTATAATACCTGTACTACCTCTTTCTTTCTTTGTATTCATTCTCACATTATAAATAAGATGACCTCTATCTATTACAGACAACTCATTCCATCATTCTACCTCCATTAGGTGTATCCAACACCATTAATTAACATTTTATAATATATCCCTTCTTTAGATATCATTTTGGTAAATTTACCAAAATACCCATAGATTTCCTAACAATAGTGTAATACTAGCTAGCTTAACACCTCAGTTGGCTGGGTGTTACACATAAGAGGCAGCGGCCCTAACCTAACCTCGGGACCAAGCCTCCGGTTCAAGTACAGAACTAGACACGAACCATAAAAGACTTTCCAAGGTTCGGACCTTGGCAACCACCACTATACTACTACAACACTTAGTGGGAAGCTTGTTCCCACACATAGAAAAGCCACTGGAGCCCCCAAATTCCAATGCAAATCTTGGTTCATGGTGCAACCCAAATCCTAGTCTCTAGGTCAAACTTGACCTCCATTAATGAATACCATTAATGGTGGCCAAGCCCCACCACCATGGAGGGTAGTGAAACTACATCAAGACAAGGAAGGAAGAGGTTTGCACTTGGTGTGAAGGAGGCTCCTCTCCAAGCTCCAAGGATGCTCCACAAGTTCCAATGGCTACCAAGAGTCTTCCCTACCACCACTCTCTCTCTTGTCTCAGTTTCAGCAAAGAAGGGAGTGACTAGTGGGCCTCTATTTATAGGCTCGAGGAGAGAGAAAGTGGTCCACCTCAGACTAAACCGGAGGGAGTGAATCGGGGGAATGTTCCATCTGGAAGATCCTCTGGTTGGGCTAAAAAGTGGCCCCAAGCTCAGTTCAGTGGACCCATTTCAATGGACTCCATCATAAAGGCATCTAGGGCTTCCCTTGCACACATAACCCCTATTGGTGATCCTAAGTTGACCCAATACTATCATTTGGCTTTCAAATGTCGGTTGTATTGTGTATTGACCTGGTAAGACCCGGCACAGTGGAAATCCGGTTTGCTGGGGATTTTGGGTGCGGGTCTTATAGTTTTAAACTAAAGAAGTTTGGCTTGAGATCAATGTTTGCTTCAGAGTAGTGGTTTGACTAGCCTCGGTCTAGTTTCGTGGTGGCAGGATAGCACAGACAACCATATCCAGCGATACATTCTGAGATGATGTCAAGAAAGTTGTTATGATATTAGATCCCATTATGAAAGTGTTGAGAATGGTTGATGGACAGAAAAAGACCACCTTGCCACACTTGTGGGCTACCATTGATATGATGAAGATGCAGGTGGAGGAAGCATACAGATGTGGGACCTCCAAATATATTTCTATCATTAAAGATCGTTGGGAGTGATAGTTAAAGCACCCATTACACAAGGCCGGTGAGTCTTTACTTGATGTACTTCAGTTTCTCAATTAATTAAAATTACATGAGCTTGCATTAACGTATTCATAATACTTGTCAATTTTAAGCATATTGTTTGAATCCCAAGAAACAATACAAAGATCACTTGGGAATGTGTCAAGAATTGATAGATACAGTGCAAGAAGTGTTTGCCAAGCTTTCAAGAGCGCAGTTTATTGCTAACCAAGAAGTAAGACTTTTACTTTCTTTTGTTGCCAACATAATTTATAAAAATGGTATTTTACTAATACTATTACCCATCAATATTGGTCCAGCTCAAAAGCTTTAGGGATGCCATGGAAAGTTTTGGCCAGGCAATAGAAGTATCTGGTCGAGCATCCATTCCCCCTAGTATGTATACTTACATTAGTATTTAGTGTTTACAGAAGTGTCAAGTATTAGTATGGTAGTCATCATCTAATATTTGTTTCTTATGCTATTTTGCAGCTAAATGGAGGATCCTATATGGATCGGACTCACCCAACCTTCGTCGAATAGCAGCAAAGGTGCCATCCCAGACATGCTCCGCCACTAGATGTGAATGGAACAGGAGCACATTCTCGCTGATACATACAAAGGGACGAAACCGGTTGGCTGAAAAAAGGCTCGAGGACTTGGTATATGTACACTACAATATGAGACTGAAAAAGGAGCACATACTGTTAAGCAAGGATAATGATACTACCACCCCCATTGAGTTGAGTGAGATCTTTCAGTTGGAGGGAGAGGATGTTGATCATTTATGTATGTGGGTTACAAATCATGGTGAGCCTCAATTAGATGAGGCTATTGGTCGGCCAAATGCTATTATTGCTGGAGTGTTGGAGGCTATTGTGGACGAGTTTATGGCTACTGGGGGTAGAGTCCACACGGAGTCATGACGGTGGTGATGATGGTGGTAATGGTAGTGATGATAGATATGCAGCCTTACGCAATCAGTATCACCAGCCAGAGTCAGTAAAGGAGCCATTGCCGGATCCCATGAGATTCACTAGGGAGTCTCTGTATGATCATGCTATGCAGGATACTGACCACGGAGCCTGGCCTGGTGCTAGTACTATTAGAGGCTACACTGAAGATCACGCTAGCGGTTCATGCCACAGGAGGAGGTAAATGAGACGAATCCCATAGATATATTGAGCATGTCTGCCACCATGGAGGGCATGCATTTAGGAAAGAGTTCTTAGACTAGAGGTACTGGGCATTGACGTGCACCAAATTTTATGATCACACGTAGCCCGAGTCTAGTAATTCCTGAAGAAAGTGGGCAAGAGTATCAGTTTGATGGCACATAGTGGATTTGGATGATCTACTACTGGAGTTGGTGGGTTTGGAGGCTCTTCTACTTCCTACCCCAGCAGTCAGTTTTAAGATGACTCAGGTGTTGGCACTGTTGGGTCATCGTTCATCGACTCCATCTTCTGATATGCTCCTCCTCCTGTGTACATGCATACTCTTGCTCCACCCACTATCTCACTCAATCAGCCTTACCCTCGACTAGGATACTTACATTATATTGATGATAGTATCTACTGGTGGGTTGTCGGTGACTTCAAAAGAATTGGCTTGGGACCATGTCGTGGGACACATACGTACTGCAATCAGAGGAACATTATTGCTACCATCAGTGGTACGCTGCTCGTGATTTAGATCCACCACGAAGCTCAACATGGAACTGATTGGTGAGACTTCTAAGTTCTAAGTTAAATGTATTAATTTTAAATAAATGCTTTTATTATTATAAATCTCTAATTTCATTATCAATACATATATTATTGTTAGATGCTGTTAAATCTTCATAGTTAGTGGCTTAGTGCAATGTGGATTATTTTAACATACACTACCAAACTTGGGTCCACATGTAATTATTTTCTCGTCTTTTTCTCAAATTAACATTTGAAATAGATGTAAAATGGTTTTAATAAGCTACACAAAAAAAAATCTAGGGCTCGAAACCATAAAGTCAATGTTCTAGAAAAAAAGTACAAGGTTTCGATCGAGTTTCGGTCGAAACCCGAAATATCTCAGTTTCAAGGCTGGTCAAAACTGGCCTCGAAACCGGCACCTTGAACCTTGGGACCCTAAGGATGGGGGCAAACCCTAGCCCCAGGAACAGCCAAGCCATGTTGAGCTTAGCCGGCAGATGTGACTAGTGGAATGTTCCTCTAGGTCATCATCCTTTGGTTACCAACACTTAGAAGAAATTGAATGGCCTTAATCGGTGGACTCAACAGGAGGAACCTTTCCCTCTAGCGACTTCCACTGGTTAAATGCAAAAGCCTCGGGGGCATTTTGTTCCCAGACAGTGGTTAAAAGTAGCGCAACATACCTCCGGTATGTTTCCACGGGTCCTTCCAGTAGCCTCAGGAAATTTGAGGGGTTTAACCGGTGG
Source organism: Protea cynaroides (assembly GCA_028583415.1). NCBI lineage: Eukaryota > Viridiplantae > Streptophyta > Magnoliopsida > Proteales > Proteaceae > Protea > Protea cynaroides. Next base: position 66,330,874 of record CM053273.1, read on the forward strand.
ATACACCTGAAGGACTTTCCACCAGCACAACTTCTACTGATTAAGCTCAAGTATAGAGCATCCGGAGGAACTTTCCTCCGGGCCATATTGTCATCATCCAGCAGATGCAACTGAAGGATCTTTCCACCTTTTCACTTCCGTTGGTTGTACTGTAATACATAAATTAAGTGTAAAATCCATTCGGAATCCAACCATTGGTACCCAGTTTGGCTTGGGACCTGTGTAGTGGACTTTCAAGCCAATCAACTATCCTTATAAATTATTGGCCTTAGTCTAAAATTTATACAACACTTGAGGAAATCTATGTGGAATTTCAGGAGAAGTCTTCAGCTGGCTTCGCATTAGTTCTTCTCACCATCAGGTGAGGGGGTTGGTTCCGTTACTTTAATTAGGAATAACATTACCTGAATGTATGTTGATGAATTGTGATTACACATGTCATGTTTAAACTGTATTTAATTGTTCATGAATGCATTGTAATACTTGTAATACTATGTTATGTGTAGATGTTTAGTCTGTGTGGAGTACGGTCACTAGTGGACTGGTGGCGTGCTAGCCACATGGACCCTGCTTTGCATAGCTAGCATTCTAGTGGGAACACAATGCCCAACAGATTGGGGTAGGGGTTTTCTGCTGGGGGCGGCCCCGTTATATTATGTGATTGCATATAGAAAGCATGTGTTTAAGACTTTAACTCCATGACTGAAACCCTTGCCAACAGGGGGTTAGGTGTTGGCATAGGCCCAAATGCCAAGGTTAGGGTTGTCTATGTTCTTTATTCCCTCCCTATGGGGCTGAGGTTTAGGTTGGGGGATTCGAATCAAAGCCATGGGATGAATTTGCGATCAGGGACCGAACGCCAGGATGGAGCCTATGATGGGGGATGACGAGCCACTTGGTCAGGGGCCAAGCATTGGTGACTCATTAATGCAGCCCAGGTCTACTACAGAAGGGGCCACCATAAGAAGTTTCAGATTAGGCCTGGCCCAATTGGATAGAAGTTGCCGCCAGTATTCTCTACCGCCAGCACTTAATCTGTCCTAGTCAGCACTATTAGATGGTTAGTTTGTTTCGTAATTCTATTTGTTTAGTTAGTTTCCTAATATATGGAATGGATAGTCGGAAAGTCTAATTACTTGGAGACCAAGTCATAACTTTCCTATTTTTCAGATTTAGAAACTTTCCTTTTGCATTGTATTAAAACCTTCCTATATTATAAAGGAGGTTAGTCTTTCCTATTTACTTGTAAGATCTCAGCTATAAATAAAAAGGAAGAAGATTGGTAGCAATTTAAAGTTTTTCTAGAAAATTAAAGAGTCAATTAATTTCTGGTCGAGCCTCACCTGGTTGTGAGACTCAACCTCTTGTTCTTCTCTTTTCCTTGCAATTTCTGTTTTCCTTTGATCTAGGTCTATATACCCTGGCTGGCGACACTGTTCCTATAGTCCCATCAAATTCTTTAGCTAAATTGAAACCAGATCACAAAGCTACAGATACACTGTCCAGATCCAAGCGCTACCAAGCTCAGCCAACTTTCGGGCCCCATAACTTCTTCAACTTTTCTTAGATCTTCTTCAACTTTGGTTTCATAATTGTTATAAAGACCATCCAAACCAAGTTTCATCAATTTCTGACGAACAGATTTCAAGATAAGTAATTTTCTCTATTACTTTTCTCTGCAGATTTTGTGTTGGACTGAGTAGAGATCCTATAACAAAGAGGGTTTGTGAATTTAAGTTGCCTTAACCCCCTTTTGCCATCAATTTGGTATCAGAGCATGGCTGAGGAGAGTTTTAACTCTCCTAATCAGTCCAATAATCCCCTTGATCTTATTAATGTGGTTCTCCAACAATTGGTTAAAATAGATGCCAAGTTAGATAGCATGGATGGGAGAATAAATAATTTGGAGGAACGGAATAATCCTAGGACAGCTAGAATAGAAGCCCCTAGAAGGGAAGTTCCCATAGCCAACCTAATGCCAAGGCGTGTTACTAGGACTCCCCAAAGAGTCCTTAAAGAGGAATATCAAGACCCACCCTATGAAGACTATGATGGCAATCAACCTATTCGGTATCAAACCCATAAGGTATGAATGGATCTCAAGGAGTTCCATGGAAGACAAGACCCCTAAGCTTTTCATGATTGGGTAAGTGCCCTATATGACTACTTTGATTGGTTTAACCTTTTCAAACCTCGAAAGCTACAACTGGCCCGCTCCAAACTTGTGGGGGGTGTTCGTGATTAGTGGCGTAACTATGAGTATAGTCTCATGAGGAACCGGAGGGAACCCACTACTTGGGAGGAGATGAAGGAAGAATTGAAAGAAAAGTAATTGCCACGATCCTTCCAAAGAAGGTTGCATGACCAGCTGAATAATCTTCGACAAGGTAATATAATTAATTTGATTAATTATGTGCACGGTCAGGATCACGAGACAATGATGATCAGATGATATCTTGGTTCCGTTTGGGGCTGCGACCTGAAATTAGAGAAAAAATGGGTGTGGTTGATATAGTAAGTCTTAATGACTGTGTTGATAAGGCTTTTTAAGCCAAAGAGCACCTAAAGACCTCTAAAAGGTATAACCCAAATTTTAATGAAGGCAAGAAACCCATGACAAATCCCAAGAGCACTGTGGTTGCTCATCGTCCTACTCCCACGGTAACTGAAAAGGAAAAGGGACCAATGACCCCCAATAACAGTGTTCAATGCTATCATTGTAATGCCTATGGCCATTATGCAAGGAATTGTCCAAGAAAGGTGAAAGGCAATTCCCTAGTGGCTTCTGTGGAAGCCAATGCTGATTCCCAGGTGTGGGAACCATAAGAAGAAGATTCCTATGATAATGCTGCCCTAGCTAATGACCCAGATTATGACTTTAAAGAAGATGAAGCATCCCTTGGGATACATGTTGTGAGTTGGATATTAGTGGCTCAATCAAAAGGGGAAGATTAGCGTCGTCATTGCATTTTTACCACCCGCATGTCTACTGGACCTAAACTTGCTCAAATTATCATGGACAGCGGTAGCAGTGTTAATGTTGTGTCACAAGTTTTTGTAATAGATGTTAAACTAGAGGCTGAAACTCATCCTTAACCGTACAAGGTCTCACTTCTCAAAGATAATTCATTGGAAGTAAGTCAATGGTGCTTGATTCCATTACAAGCAAGGGTGGGGTCTACAATGATATGGTATGGTGTGACATTATCCCCATGATATTGACTTATGTACGATTGGAAAGGCCATGGTTATATGACCATGATGTGTTGGTTGGAGGTACCAAAAACCAATGTTACTTCGATGTTGATGGAAAGCCCATGATATTGAAGCCAATTAATGTACCATCTGAAAAAAATAGGTTGTGAACTGTACAACTGAAGCATAAACAAATCCTCTCTAAAGAAGGACCAGCCAACCACCAATAGCAAGAACAAGGGCAAGGGACAATCATCAAAGGCTGGACAGTAAGCTGATCACCCATTGTTGATACTCAATCAACAAGAGTTTAAAGAGACATGTAAAGAAAGAGGTATAATGATAGCCTTCATGGCTAGGGAAGTTGTACCCCCTGAAAAAACTAACCTTCCCCCACCTATACATTCTATCTTGTCTGATTTTGCAGATCTTGTTGCAGATGAATTACCTAATGAGTTACCACCAATGAGGGACATACAACATGCAATTGATTTAGTCCCTGGATCGGTGTTACCAAACCTTCCCACCTACCGGCTAAGCCCTACAGAGCATGCAGAACTTAAAAGACAGGTGAATGAATTGTTACAAAAGGGTTTTATTGTAGAAAGCATGAGCCCATGTGCCGTACCAGCACTCTTAACACCTAAGAAAGGTGGAACATGGCGGATGTGCATCGACAGCAGAGCAATCAACAAAATCACCGTCAAGTACAGGTTTCCTATTCCACGGCTTGACGATATATTGGACATGTTGACAGGTGGTACTATCTTCACAAAGCTTAATTTACGGAGTGGTTACCATCAAATCCGTATTCGTCTCGGCGATGAATGGAAAACAGTCTTCAAAACGAAAGACAGATTATATGAATGGAAGGTTATGCTCTTTGGGTTAACCAATGCCCCTAGTACCTTCATGAGAGTAATGACCCAAACACTCCGACCGTTCATCGATAAGTTTCTTGTTGTCTAGTTTGATGATATACTAATAGACAGCAAAAGCCATGAAGACCACCTTAATCATATACGGCGAGTGATGAGGATCCTCGAGATGAGAAGTTGTACTTGAACTTGAAGAAGTGTTTTTTTATGCTCCCCAAGGTAGTCTTCCTTGGTTTCATTGTTTCATTAAAAGGGGTAGAAGCTGATCCATCAAAGATTGAGAGCATTACCAATTGGCCACTCCCAAAAACTCTCACCGAGGTTCGTAGTTTCCACGGCCTTGCTTCCTTTTATCGGAGGTTCATACAAAGGTTTATCTCCATCATGGCACCCATCACAGAGTACATGAAGACAAAGAAGGGTCCGTTCCAATGGACCTCGGAAGCCACCAAAGCATTCCATCTTATAAAGAAAGCCGTAACTGAAGCTCCTGTCCTACACCTACCTGATTTTGACCGTATGTTCGAGGTTGCTATTGATGCCTCACACTCGGGAATTGGAGGGGTACTTATGCAAGAAAAGCTTCCGGTAGCGTTCTACAGTGAGAAACTCAATGATGCTCAGAAGAGGTATTCCACCTACGATTTAGAACTTTATGCTGTTGTACAGGTGGTCAAACATTGGCGACACTACCTCATAGGGAAAGAGTTTGTTCTATACTCTGATCACGAAGCACTCAAATTCCTTAACTCCCAAAGAACCATTAGCCATAAACATGTTAAATGGATTTCGTACTTACAAGAGTTTACTTTTGCCCTCAATTACAAAGCTGGAAAAGAGAACCAAGTAGCAGATGCATTGAGCCGCAAAATGAATACAATGAGTACCTTTTCAGCCCAAGGTATAGAAATTGAGCATATCAAAGGGGAGTACATAGCAGATGAAGATTTTGGTACTATATACCAAAAATTACAGCAAGGTGAGACCGACCCAAAGTTCTCGATTCAAGATGGCTACTTATTTATGGGAACATGGTTATGCATCCCAAAGACGTCTCTACGCCAATACCTGATTCGGGAGTTACACGGAGGTGGTTTAGGTGGACACTTTGGTAGTGATAAGACAATTGCACAAGTTACAGATCTTTACTATTGGCCTCACTTACCCCATGATGTGTAAAGTGTAGTCCAACGATGTCGTGCATGTCAACTAGCTAAAGGCACCAAACAAAATTCTGGTTTGTACACGCCATTACCGGTGCCTCATTCACAATGGCTACACATCAGTCTGGATTTTGTCCTCGGTTTGTCATCCACGAGGGAACGATATGACTCCATATTTGTGGTAGTGGACAGATTCTCAAAAATGGCACACCACCTCCCTTGTCGGAAAACTTTTGACGCAAGGCATGTTGCTGTCCTATTCCTTAAAGAAGTAGTGCGTCTCCATGGGCTGCCCAAGACTATTGTGCCGGATTAGGATGTGAAATTTATGAGCTATTTTTGGAAGACATTATGGTTGAAGACAAATACTAAGTTGCTTTACTCAACCGCCTTCCATCCTCAAACAGATGGGCAAACTGAACTAATGAACCGGAGCTTGGGCAATCTTCTCCGATGCATTGTTCGTGATTATGAAAAGACTAGGCCCTCCATTCTTGATATAGCAGAGTTTTCTTATAATAGTTCTGTCAATCGGACCACCGGTTGTACACCATTTGAGATCGTGCTTGGCATACAACCCAAAAGACTTATTGATCTTGTATCGCTTCCACCTTAAGTACGTGTGAGCATTGAAGCTGATGAATTTATCCGTCATATTACGGAAGTACATGCAGATGTTCGACGGCGTATAGCACTTAGCAATGACGCATACAAAGCAAACGCAGACCGTCATCGCCGTTATGTAGAGTTTAAGCCCGGTGACATGGTGATGGTTTGAATCATAGGCGTCCAGGCGCTTTTTTAAACCCTGGGCGACTGGGCGCCTTACTATTGTTAGAAAGGCGAGCGCCCAGGCACTACAGGCGACGCCTAGGCATCGCCCAGAGCGACTAGGACGCCCAGAGTGTCTAGGCGATCGCCTTATTGGTTATGGGTGCATTTTTTTTTATTTTTTTGTAAAAATTTATGTGTATAAATTATAAATCATTAATAAGATGCCTATGAGTATAAGGCTACCCCCTTAAGGTTTCCATTATTCACAATTCAATTTCAACTATCCACTTTTATCGACTAGACGGCTACACATTATTAAATTCCTTAACATAACAGATTTCGTTACCTAATTTGTGTCGCGGACTTGCGTAAGATTTAAGCATGTGGGGTTGGCAATTGGCAATTTAGCATGACCTTAAATAAGTGTACTCATAGTCTCATATATATAACATATAGTATCTAGTGCTTGTGCGTCGGAAGCACTATCATAAATAATAATAATCAAATGACTGAATAACATTATATAGGATTCTAAGTTTATCTTATTCACCTTTACAATCAATTTTTTTTTTTTTATTCCAACACATATGATGATAATTGAGATCTTTCCAATAAATCAATTTTTTTTTTATTCCAACACATATGATGATAATTGAGATCTTTCCAAGAAATCCAAAGTAAGGTAGATATGAAATGACCAATTGATTAAATTATTAGTAATAGGCTAATAGTAATAGATGAAAAATAGTATTTTACCTTTATACTAAAAAGTAAAAACCATTCGATATTGATTTAATCTAACAAGGCAGCAACGACAAATCATGGTAGATACATCATACATCTATTACCATGTGGGTTTTTATTCGTAATATCATTTCTCGTTACATCATTTACGTCGCGTAAGATTCAAACTTATGGGGTTGGCATGAACTTAAATAAATGTATTCATATACATAACATATTAACATATGATATCTAGTGACATGACCTTAAATAAATATACTCATATAGTCATATATATAACATATTAACATATAGTATCTAGTGGCATGAGTCGCATGACCTTAAATAAATTATTAAATCATTAGTGATAGGTTAAAGCTAATAGCATAGGCAATTAGATATTTTTTTTTTTTGGTAAAACATAGATAGACTAGATGCTTATCAATGTTGATAACTTGATATTATTAATTTATTATTATTAAACTTATGTAACAATAATTATATAATAATGAACAATCAGAAGATAATTTTAAGTTATTTATTTTTATAATTATACTTATATAACAATTAATAATACTTATTAGTTTTATTATTAATAATCAAAAGTTAAATTTAAGTTTTTTTTTTAATATTTTTTTAATAAAATCAACTTCTTGGAAAAGATTGAAACGTTTTTACCAAAAAAAAAAAAAAAACTGAAACGTTAAAAAAAAAAAAAAAAAACAGAAACGTTAAAAAAAAAAAAAAAGTTTTCTCAATAAAAACGTTTTGGATTTGGGCATTACTGTTTGAACTCAATACGAATTAGGGATTTAGGGCATCACTCATACAGTCAGACTCACGGTTCCTCTCCCTCACCTACTCTTCCTCTTCCGATCCTCCGACGAGTCGACGATCCTCCGACGAGTCGACGACCGGTTCGATCTCGAGTCTCCGGCGCTCTTATTACATTCCCGGCGGTCGTATTTCAGGTATGATTTAAGATTAATGGTTGATGTTATCGTTTTTTTTTTTTTTTTTGTGAATGTCGAGTGTTCTTCTTCTCCTCCTCTGCGCAAATATCGATTTTTTCCACATTTCTTTCTTCTTCGTCTTCTTCTCTGTGTAGTGTGCACTATTTTCTTTTTTGTTTCTTCTTCTTCTTCTTCTCCGTCTCTCTGCACTCTTTTTTTTTTCCTTCTTCTTCTTCTGCGCACCTGATTTTTTTTCCTTCTTCTCCTTCTTCTTCTTCTCTGCGCACTCCTTTTTTTTTTTCCTTCTTCTCGCGCGCACTTTTTTTTTTTTTTTTTTTTTTGTGAATGTTGAGTGTCATTGTCACATTCCTTCTTCTTCTTCTCTGCGCAACATTTTTTCTTTCTTTCTTTCTTCTTCTTCTTTCTCATGCGTTCCTTTGTTTTTTTTTTTCGTCTTCTTCCTCTTCTCTACGCACTCCTTTTTTTTTTTTTGTTCTTCTTCTTTTTCTTTTTCTTCTTCTTCTTCTCTACGCACCTGATTTTTTTTTTTTTTTGTTTTCCTTATTCTTCTTCTTCTCCTCCTTCTTCTCTGCGCCCTCTGTTTTTTTTTTTTTTTTTATTGTTCTTCTTCTTCTCTGCGTACTTTTTTTTTTTTTTACTTCTTCTTCTTCTCTACGCAATCTTCTTCTCTGCAAAATGCATTGTTTTTTTCTTCTTCTTCTCTGCGCACTATTTTTTCTCCTTCTTCTTCCATGCGCTTTTTTTTTTTTTTTTTCCTCTGTTTTTTCTTCTTCGTTTCTTCTTCTCTGCGCACTCTTCTTTTTTTTTTTTTCTTCTTCTTCTTCTTCTTCTCTCACGCACCAGATTATTTTTTCTACTTTCTTTTTGGTTGTCGATTGTCGACTCGAGTCTTGCCGGTGGCTTTTTTTTTTTTTCTTCTTCTTCTTCTCCTCCCCCGCACCATTGTAGATCCGATTTAGCCGGATTTCATTGAAACAATAGTCGAGTGCGGATAACTTTTGATATAGTTCATTAGTTCAAAGAAATCAAATATCTAACTAAAATCACAATGCCATACTTGTAGTCGACTTCTTCTTCTTCTATGCAACTATGTATGATATTTTTTTTTTGTGGAAGTAAAGGTGTTTTCGATTTAGGAATTAGGATTGCCTTGTGGCTGAGTCTTGCTGCGCTTTCTCTCTCTCTCTTGGATTCTTTGCAAGGCCGCAAGTGCTAGTCTTCGGTAGCTTCGGTAGTATGTTGTTATGCTTGTACTTGTATTTTACTATGTTATGAATTAATGGTTTAAACTTTAAAGTGTATATTAATATTTGTGCAATGTGCAAGTCAACAACATATGAATATGGATGCTGCTATTGGTACTTGGTAGCAACTCAACCCCAAGTGTTGCAAATTCAGCTGATCCTAGTAAAGATCCAGCCGGGAAGGCTAAATCAAAAGATCCTGGCTGGAAGTATGGCTATTAGCCGGATCTAGGAAACAAGAATATGGTTAAATGTACTCTGTGGTAAAAACTTGAACCAAGGGATAAAAGGTTGAAGCAACACTTGGCTGGTGGTTTTGGGGATGTAGTCAAGTGTAGCAAAGTAAGCTATTGAGATAAGTAGAGAGATGCATGAATATATAACAAAGAATCGAAGAGGAAGATAAATGATTTAGATGATCCCATTCACAATGATGACTTAGACATAGAGGAAACAGAAGGTCAAGGGCAAATGGCTCCCCCTCATCTCAAGCATCATGAACCGCTCTAATTCCAAGCTGCAGCTACAAAAAGAAAACAAGTTTTCATTCAACAACAAGTAAGAGGTCCCATGGATGCTCATGTGAGGAAAAGTCTTTGAAGAAGTTGTTGAGGATAGGCGGCGAAAAATGAAAGAACCCATACAAACTACATTGCATGGCCGATTATCGGTTGAGCGGAAGAAGAAAAGCGATAGTCACATTGCCGCTTGGTTGTATGAGTGTGGGATTCCTTTTAATGCAATTAAAGCCAAGAGCTTTGAGGTGATGGTTGAATCCATTATACTGAGCTGGGCTAGGATACAGGCCTCCAACTTATCATGATGTGAGAGTGCCTCTATTGAAATCAGAAAAGGAGAAAGTTGCAAAAATCAAAAAACAATATGAAATGTATTGGAAAAATTATGGTTGTACCCTCATGTCTGATGGATGGACAGATAAAAGAGGGAGACATTTGATTAATTTTCTTATGAATTGTCCAGAAGGGACCTTTTTTCTAGGATCCGTTGATGCATCCAAGCATGTCCGAGATGCCAACATGTTGTGTAAATTGTTGGATGACAAAATTGAAGAGCTTGGAGAAGAAAATGTTATTCAAGTGGTTCCGGACAATGCGACTAATTATAAATTAGTCGGTTCCCTACTAATGCGACGGCCTACATTGTATTGGACACCATGTGCAGCTCATTGTATTGACCTCATGTTGGAAGATATTGGGAATTTGAATGAGTTTAAGAATACAATAGTTAAAGGTAGAAAGGTCACTACCTTTATTTATAGACATGTTCGTCTTCTTGAGGCAATGAGAGCTAAAGCGGTGGGCAAGATCTTGTTAGGGCTGGAATTACTGTGTTTGTTACATCATTTCGACACTCCGGAGTTTATATAAACACAAAGATGCTTTGAAGCAACTCTTTGTTTTCGATGATTGGACAAGGAGCAATTTAGCAAAAACAGAGGCAGGTAAACAAATAGTTGATACATTGCTTTCGCTCAATTTTGGAATCGTGTAAGATTGCTTGAAAGCATCAAAGCCTATCGTTGCTGTATTGAGGGTTGTAGATGGAGATGAAAAACCTGCTATGCCCGAAATATACTTGGCATTAGAGGAGGCAAAGAAAAAAAATACAAGAACATTTTGGTGGCCAAGGAACATTATGGAAAAAGTTATCAAATTTATTATCGAGCGATGGGAGTGTCGATGGGGCGGCCCTTGTATCTTGCCGCCTTATATCTTAATCCTGGAAAATACTTCAAGTATATAGAGGATGAGCCTGATCGGATCAAGAAACAGGAAATTGAAGGGAAAATCCAACTTGCTTTTAATGAGGTAATTGTAAGAATGGTGCCTAATCCAGATTTGCAAGACAAGATTATTGATCGGGTATCTTCTTATAAACGTCTTGAAGGCATATTTGGAACTCCAATGGCAATCGACAACGGGTTACCTCTAGTCCACGTAAGTATTATTTTAATTTAAAAAATTTATTTTAGTGTTTATTGTTTAAGTTTTAGCTTTATAAATTATTGTATTTTTATACTTTACAGTTAGATGGTGGGGTATTCATGGTGTGGCATCTCCGTAACTTTTGAATATTGCATCTCGCATTCTAGGCCTGTGTTGCTCTTCTTCCTGGTTGTGAACGCAACTGGAGCACATTTGAGTTTGTAAGCATTAAGTACATTTTTTATTTTATAAATATTATATTTCTTTGTCATGTACATGTACTATTTTTAGTCTTTTAAAAAGAATGACATATTGACATACTCTGTATTGTTTATATATTCAGATTCACACAAAGAAAAGGAACAGGCTAGAACATGAACGCCTAAATGATCCGGTATACATTCAATATAATAGACGCCTTCAAGTCGGATTTAATGAAAGGCGTCAACAAAATAGAAATTATAATCCCCCCTGTTGCTAGATGAGTTAGATTGGAGTTGTGGAGTGGATGATAGGCCAGGAGCCGAAGAGGAAGAGATGGTCCATGATGGTCTCACATGGGGTGATGTAGATCGAGCAATTGGGGCATCATCATCTCTTGAGGGACGACTAGAGTAACAAGAGCTCGAGCATCCGGTAGCAATGTCCATTACACACGCCCGTGTGAGAAGGGATTCGAGTTGAAGATGAGTCAAATCATGAAGATATTCAACAAGAGGATTTTCATTTTAATGATGATGAAGACGTTGATGATGACTTTGGACGGTGGCCCCGAGGATCATAGTGGAGGGGGCAGCAAAGCAAGAACATGCAATGGACCTTAGTTTACTTGATGATTTGGATGATTGATTTAACTAATAGAATTTGAATTTGGATGTGAATTTTTATCTCCCTTATTATTTCTTATTGCATTGTCTAGGATAAATTAAGATATATTAGAATTTCCTTCTTGCAATCTTGTTGCATATATTTTTAATGCAGGATTTATTACATTTAACACCGAGCTACTCGAGGAATATAGGCATAAAGATTTATTTGGCATCTTAGAGGTAAGTAACATTATAGTCTTCCTCTTGCAGTCTTGTTTTTTATTTATATGTAATAATGTTCTAAATTTACCCTTCTTAGTTTATTGATTTGTGTTTTATTTTTATTTTTTATGAATATGTTTCTTTATGTCCAATACTTTATTAATTGTTTGTTGTCTTGTTGGTTTTATTATATTAAATAAGTTATGTTTTAAATGTTGATTATTTATGTAGAATACTGCTTATATATGAATATTAATATAGCATTAATAGTTTAGAAAAGAAAAA